>OU744319.1:66882967-67359332 GCA_916610145.1 Eristalis arbustorum
GGTCTTGTCAGAAACCCCTTCGGTTCCCTTGTCCAGAAACCCTTTCGGTTCCCTTGTCCAGAAACCCTTCGGTTCCCTTGTCCAGAAACCCTTCGGTTCCCTTGTCCAGAAACCCCTTCGGTTCCCTTGTCCAGAACCCTTTCGGTTCCCTTGTCCAGAAACCCCTTCGGTTCCCTTGTCCAGAAACCCTTTCGGTTCCTTGTCCAGAAACCCTTCGGTTCCCTTGTCCAGAAACCCTTTCGGTTCCCTTGTCCAGAAACCCTTTCGGTTCCCTTGTCCAGAAACCCCTTCGGTTCCCTTGTCCAGAAACCCCTTTCGGTTCCCTTGTCCAGAAACCCCTTCGGTTCCCTTGTCCAGAAACCCCTTCGGTTCCCTTGTCCAGAAACCCCTTTCGGTTCCCTTGTCCAGAAAACCCTTCGGTTCCCTTGTCCAGAAACCCTTCGGTTCCCTTGTCCAGAAACCCTTTCGGTTCCCTTGTCCAGAAACCTTCGGTCTGTCAACCCTTCGGTCCTTGTCCAAACCCTTCGGTTCCCTGTCCAGAAACCCTTTCGGTTCCCTTGTCCAGAAACCCCTTCGGTTCCTTGTCCAGAAACCCCTTCGGTTCCCTTGTCCAGAAACCCTTTCGGTTCCCTTGTCCAGAAACCCCTTCGGTTCCCTTGTCCAGAAACCCCTTTCGGTTCCCTTGTCCAGAAACCCCTTCGGTTCCCTTGTCCAGAAACCCTTCGGTTCCCTTGTCCAGAAACCCCTTTCGGTTCCCTTGTCCAGAAACCCTTTCGGTTCCCTTGTCCAGAAACCCCTTCGGTTCCCTTGTCCAGAAACCCCTTCGGTTCCCTTGTCCAGAAACCCCTTCGGTTCCTTGTCCAGAAACCCTTCGGTTCCCTTGTCCAGAAACCTTTCGGTTCCCTTGTCCAGAACCCCCTTCGGTTCCCTTGTCCAGAAACCCTTTCGGTTCCCTTGTCCAGAAACCCCTTCGGTTCCCTTGTCCAGAAACCCCTTCGGTTCCCTTGTCCAGAAACCCTTTCGGTTCCCTTGTCCAGAAACCCCTTCGGTTCCCTTGTCCAGAAACCCTTTCGGTTCCCTTGTCCAGAAACCCTTCGGTTCCCTTGTCCAGAAACCCCTTCGGTTCCCTTGTCCAGAAACCTCTTTCGGTTCCCTTGTCCAGAAACCCCTTCGGTTCCCTTGTCCAGAAACCCTTTCGGTTCTCTTGTCCAGAAACCCTTCGGTTCCTTCGTCCTGTCCAGAAACCTTCGTCCCTGTCCAGACCCTCGTTCCCTTGTCCAGAAACCCTTTCGGTTCCTTTGTCCAGAAACCCCTTCGGTTCCCTTGTCCAGAAACCCCTTCGGTTCCCTTGTCCAGAAACCCTTTCGGTTCCCTTGTCCAGAAACCCCTTCGGTTCCCTTGTCCAGAAACTCTTTCGGTTCCCTTGTCCAGAAACCCCTTCGGTTCCCTTGTCCAGAAACTCTTTCGGTTCCCTTGTCCAGAAACCCCTTCGGTTCCCTTGTCCAGAAACCCTTTCGGTTCCCTTGTCCAGAAGCCCTTTCGGTTCCCTTGTCCAGAAACCCTTCGGTTCCCTTGTCCAGAACCCTTCGGTTCCCTTGTCCAGAAGCCCTTCGGTTCCCTTGTCCAGAAACCCTTCGGTTCCCTTGTCAGAACCCTTCCCTTGTCAGAAACCCCTTCGGTTCCCTTGTCCAGAAACTCTTTCGGTTCTCTTGTCCAGAAACCCCTTCGGTTCCCTTGTCCAGAAACTCTTTCGGTTCCCTTGTCCAGAAACCCCTTCGGTTCCCTTGTCCAGAAACCCCTTCGGTTCCCTTGTCCAGAAACCCCTTCGGTTCACTTGTCCAGAAACCCTTTCGGTTCCCTTGTCCAGAAACCCCTTCGGTTCCCTTGTCCAGAAACCCTTTCGGTTCCCCTTCAGTTCCTTTTCTGCATCTAAGCTGATGACCCCGAGGACGCCTTTCATTGTGGAGTCTATAAAGCTCGCTTTTGAGTCTTTCAGAAGATGCCCGCAGAATCTTTAGCTCGGAGCGACCAGAGCCTCCTTCACCCGCGTTTGAGGTGGGTTTTGTCTCCGACCATACAGCTGCACAGTGTTGATCAATGTCGTATGTAAAGTCATCTTGTTCCTTCGAGATAGGTTTTGTGGATCATTGGGCAACCAGATGAGAGCATATTAGCTCTGCTTTCCCTGTGATTCCAACCGGGGATCCCTATGATCTAGGGCAGGCACTCAACGGTTTTCGCCTCATGGCCAAGTCGTTGATACATTTCTTGGCCCGCGATGCGGGTCTTCACCAGTATAGCGAGCCTGGCTTGAGCAAGGGAATTTACCTCGAATCTCGAGCTGCTTCTGTTCATCTACTCTTAGACTAGCCACCGCTCTAGTCAATCTCCCCGATTCCATGCCTGCCCTCCATCAGCTCCCCAGCTGACATTCAGTCACTGCCTGGCAGACTTCAAGTTCTCCCTCCATTCCTCTTCCGTTTTTTGTCCCAATCCAGGTCAAGAGCACATCTCCGGCGAGGCAGGCAGGCAGCTCACACAGAAGACATTTGATTAGTTTCAAGGGCACTTCCGGCTGTGTCCTTTGTCCGTCGCTCCTCAGTCCCCCAGGGGCGACTGGAGCGCATAGTGATGGTCTCCATCATAAAATCCATCCTGTCGACGCAATTGTTTGTCCACGTGCCGCTCCAACTGGCGGGGATCATTCGCCGGCCTGAAAACAAAACAATTTGTTAAAGTGCCTAAATGAAATTTTATTCGAGTGTCCGCGGGCGGTGGCGTGGCGGCAGCCATGAACGACACCCAATAGTGTGACGACTGCAGAGAGGGCTGACACACAGGATGGGGGCGATGATAGTGCGCCGTCCGACCGTCGGCCTAATGGCAGACGATGAGGATTTAGTGCCGGGCAATAAATTCATGCGAAAGTAATTGTTATAAATTCGTCAAGTGAATTAGTTGTTCATTTGACACGTCATCGGGGTGCGTTCGTTAGGCGGCTGCCGGCGGAGGTGACTGGGGGTAGGTGGCGATGCGGGCTGGGGGATGGTGGAGATGGCGGCTGAGGGATGGTGGCGATGTGTAGGCGACAGCGACGGGGGCAATGCCTGGAATGCGTATGGAGACTCGTTTGTCTCGGGAATGACGTTCATAAATTGCTCACGATTGTCAGTGAGGTGTGACAGGACTTGGAAATGGGTTGATTATGAATTTGAGAGGGTGAGGGGGGAGGGGTGGGGGAGGGGGTGGTCTAGTGGGCGGAGTGAGCTTTGGGTGAGTGAAGATTTATTTGACTTCCAAGAGGGGTCGTCGTCGATTTTGATGTCTTAGAGATTTTGAAGACCTCCGGCTGATGATAGGTTGATGATGGCGCGAGGGAGTGTGGAGAAGGATGGTGCGGATGGGGTGCGGGAGGGTGAGGAAGGGGGGGGGGAGGGGAGGGTCGACTGCTATGAGATCTTCAGTGAAAGAGCCCTTGCTTCAAATTGGCTTCGATGATCATGACGACGAGCCAGGTGCCAGTAGTCGCCAGTAGCCAGTAGTCGTCAAGGGCAGTCGGTTCCTTGACCCGACTGTCGGGAGACTAGACCAGAGTACCCGACGTTGGCACCTCGAGGTCCCACTTCGTCTGCATTTCTTTGGATCCTGCTTCACCATAGCGTCGTCGTCTTAATGAGGAACCTTAGAAATTCCCACCCACTCACCCGTTGCCACGGCATCAAGTCGCCTCCACTCGTTTCCCAGTCACCAACGAACACACACTTCCATTCAATTGAAATCGAGCGATAAATCCACATTCGATGTTCTCCAGCTCATCCCTCCGTTCCTCCTCAACCTGTGTTCGAAGACAATTGACTCAAAGGACACTCGGCACTTTACATCATCATCAGGGATTCAGTCGAAATTAAAAGAGATTTCACTTGACTCCGGCCCCACCACGACACCGTGTGGCATTTCTTTCTGTCTTCCACCGTCGTCTCGTCACCGCTCCGTCGTCGTCGTCGTCGTCCAGTAATGGGATTCCTTTGAAGTGTACTGAAGCGAAATAAAATGAAATTCACGTGACTTTCATGACATTATCGAGATTTAAGGAGGCTTCTGAAGCGGGCCGAGGCCGGGTGGCAAATGAATTTAACATGACCTTGCGGAAATATTGCTTTTGTCGACAAGCAGGATGGGCTTTGTGTGAAGGGATGTCGATTTCGATTCGGATTCCAATTCGATTTTCGGGGGCGTGGCGCTGGTCTGGGGTTCGGCAGAGTCTAACAGAGCGGAAGACGCTTAAATATTCATTTGACGATGGTAGCGCGCCCGGCTAGTTGAGGGAGGTTAAAAGGGTCAAACGATCGGTCTCCTTGCCCGCCCAATGATGTTCGTAATCCATATCTTTGTGGTTCATTGGGTATTCATACGAAGCTTGTTTTTGTTTTTTTTTTCTTCTTCTTGGGTCGGCCCGTATGGCTCGACTGGTCCTGCCCTTCTGACAACGGACCCCATGCGTGTCGGGGATTATTTGAGTGGATTTATTGTTATCCCTTTGAAGGTGTTACTAGGCCTAATTTGCTGCCGTGTCCAGTGGCGTGGGGTGAGAGCACAAAAAAGAGGCCAACAATAATCCGTAAAATCCGCCCGACCGACTCGGCTTCAGCATTCAAACACCGCCGCCAACCACATCCTAATGCCGATGAAGCTGTAATGCCCCACTTCTCATCCGGTAATCATTTTCGGAAATTTGCAATTATATGAAATTTCCACGGACCGGGGGGGGTTCGCCCTCCCACCAGTGCAACATGCGAGCGATCCCGGCGGTAATCAGTATGCCCTCGACCGGCACACACAACTGCGCTGTGTTGTCCTAAGCGATCGATGCCGAATTGCAATAATATGCCTCCACTCTGGTGCCCTCACTCTCTCTCTCCTTCTGCGTGTCTCTGTGTCTAGCTACGCGTGGATTGTTATTTTTCGTCCAACGATGTGTATATTTTGCAATTCAATTCGTATGCTAAGCTAGTACACGCATAAATTAACCAGAACGTTCGGTTACATCCTGCAGAGCATCCTCTCCTCCCCCCCACTGGGCTCTCTCGTAATAAAACAAATAACAAACGTAACAAAGTTGCCGAGGTTTATTTTGCGGCAACAAGGACATCACACCGTACGGCCACACGTAAATATTTCGTTTATGAATTGATTAATGTGGCGGCTAGTTGCGTTGTTGGATGCGGGCGGTGGCTCGGCTACCGACAGAGTCGAGGCCCAGCGGTCTGGTCTGGAAGTGAGCGTGTGGGCGAGCCTGTGTGGGGGCGAATGAATTGTTGTCTAAACGTCCTTTACACATGACCGCATCGTTAGAATGGTGGGGCGATGGGATACGAATGGATTCATCCATCTGCTTGGATAATGAATTTCGGATTGGTTTCGTGAGTTATGAGCGGTGGACTACTAGACGGGTTGCCTAAAATGCCGTAACTAACCTTTTCAAGGGGTCTCTCTGCTAAAACTGAAGCAGCTACTTAAAAATGGCATGAATGTAGCTTCAAATAAAGTCTACGACGATAATTGTATTATACATTGTTGTGGCTTTGTGCGCATTTCTTTTCATATCGTTCTTTTCTGGACATCAAATGCCACAGCTCAACTTTAAAAGAAGGCTTTGTGATGACAGCGCTGCCTTCGAAGCATAAGTGACCACATGAAGTCTGTGCCATCCTATGAAAAAATTGGCATGAATTTAGCTTCAAAATAAGATCTGGATCAACTTTGCATCTCACTCTGTTGTTTTTTTGTGTACATTTCTTTTCTTATCGTTCTTGCCTGGACATCAAATGCCATAACTTACTTTTTCCTAGAAAACCCTCTGCTTGAAGCACTGCCGTTGAAGCTGAGGCAGCAACTTGAATTAAGTTCTTTTCCTTAGAAAAAAAATGACATGAACGTGACTTCAAAACAAGACCAGGATCAATTTTTTAATTCTTGTTGTTGTGATTTTGTTTCAATTCTTTTTCCTATCACTCTTACCTGGTCACCCTTCATTTTTCTAAATTTCTACTTTATGCAGCCATTCTTACGACCAATGACCTTCGCCAACCCTCAGTCACCACCACACTTGTGGATGCCTCCATCTGCTTGGAAAATGAGTTTTGGCTTGGTTTAATGGAAAAGGCGCGGTGGACCACTAGACGGGTTTCTTCAAATGCCATAACTAACATTTTCCAAGACGACTTTGCTTGAAGCACTGCCATCTCGACGAGGCGGCCACTTAAAATCTGTGCATTGTTACGCAAAGAAAATAGCATGCATGGAGCTTCAAGAAAAGTCCAGGATCAATTATCTATCTCACTCCGGTTCGGTTTTGTGTACATTTCTTTTCCTATTGTTCTTATCTGGTCATCACAATCATGCCATAAGTCACTTTTTTAAAGGGGGCACCTACTTGAAGCACTGTCACGGAAGCCGAGGCAACCACTTGAAATAGGTTCTTTTTCATAGAAAAATGGCATGGACGTGTTTTTAGAACAAAATCAGGGTCAATTCTGTATTTCTTGAAATTGTGATTTTGTTTTAATTCTTTTTCCTATCGTCCTTATCTGGTCGCCCTTAATTTCTCTAAATCTCTACCTTTAATTTATATTTTTTATAATTAATTTTTCTAAATTTCTACTTTAGGAAGACAATGACAGCCAATGATCTCCGCCAACCTAGAGTCACCACCACCATGGATGATAAATTTCAGACTGGTATCATGAGTGCGACTATACGGGTTTCCTAATAAACCTTAACAAACCTTTTCAAGGAACTCTCTGGTAAGCATTGCCACCGAAACACTGAATTCTATGCTATTTCGTAAAAAATGGCATGAACGTGGCTTCAAAACAAGACCAGGATCAATTTTTCATCTGATTCCGTCGTGATTTTGTTTAAGTTTATTTTCCTATCGCCCCTACCTGGTCACCCTTTATTTTTCTAAATTTCTTCGTTACAAAAGCACTCCAGTGACCAATGACCTCCGCCAATCCCCACCCCCATCCCATCCCCACCGCTTATCCCCCAGTGAGTGAGGGGCTGTCCTAAAGCAACATTTACTCAAAGCACTCTGATTTGACTCACCATGGCGAACATCAACAAAACACTCTCGCCGAGGCCGTCGGTAAACACAGAGGACACGTGGCGGTCCCTGAAAAATGGTCAACACCGGCGGGACTGTCCTTGATTTGTGCTTTTAAGTGGTGAACAAATAAGGTCTCCGAGTGGCTAGGCGAGGCGCCGTCATGGTTTCGACAGGATGTGGGTTTAAAGCGTGAACTGGGCCTGCGTCTGTGTGTGGTTTGAGTCGGAAATGAAATTCCGCTGAAATTTATATAAAGAACGACAGCGCCACGCACATGGCCCAGACACACGCGGAGACAGTGGGTCGAGCGAGGGGGGGAGAGCGTGTAAGCAGCTTACAGCAGGACATCGGTTTGATTGATGATTTCCCACGGAAATAGCTCACTCAACATCCATTACGGGAGTGATGTTGTTCAATTATAGAGCTTGGACCCTGTACCACCCGACTGGGAGGAGTGGAGTGCCACGAGATGAATGGGATTTGACCGGGAGGCGACGCGTGTGGGATGGCGATGGACGGTGGTGTCATCGGGGATGACTGCAGGCGGTGGGTGTAAACTCATCAATCCCGGCATGTGATCGGTTCCCTCCTGAGCCACACGTGAGGGCCGGCAAGCGACCACGTCATCCGCCAGAGACGAGAGAACTAAGTAAGTCTCAATGACCTCAAAGAATGTATTTGCATTCGTCTTAAAGCGGGAGTGTATCCCCCGCCAACAGTGCCGTGTCCCCATTCAGCTAAAGTCATCACATTACCACCCTCCTCGCGGCCAACTTCAAAGAGAAGAGACAATTACAAAATACACACTCCTCCAAGTCCCTCCCTCCTCCACCCCACCAACAGTTGACCACTCACCAGAGACCGAGGAGCCAAAGAGAATGGATGAGTGCCGGAGAGAGCACCCTTATTCCAGCTCTGGTCGTTAATTAAACAGAAAACTTCAGTTTCAAATGACTTTTCGTGTGTTAAGAGGACTTTTCGTTGAGTTTTCTTTTTTTTTTGCGTTCGCTTGCTTGCTGGCTCTCTCCCGCCCCCTTTGGGCCACCCAAGTCATCTCTTTCACTCACAGACTAGTTACGGCAGTACGATTGAAGAAAACTTTAGCAATTAAGGAATCCTTAAAGCTTGTAATAACATAATGTCCCTGGGTTACTGTGTGTGTAATTGAACTACAAAACAAAACCACACTCAGCACGGCAGTGGATGTGGCCACAGGCACCCAGCCCCCGCCGCATGGCTCTGCGTTCGTAAATGGCCGGGCCAGATGAAAGGGACACAATGAAACGAAATACTAGATTGCGGAATCGGTTCTTGTGACAAGTTTTATTGAAGCCTCACTCTTCGTGAGCGGGTGGGGGGGAGTGGGACCGGAGGAGGTCCTTTGTTTGGTACTTCATTTCTAATCCCATTTACGCATGGACTCAGTCGGCAGGAGTGGCCAGCACAGGATGGCCGACAGAAAGTCGACTATGTTGCTGCACACAACGCTGCCACCACTGCTGGACTGCACAGAGGCTGACCGAGTGAGTGAGTGAGCGAAGAACAAGGGACAGGGTCATCGGGGCAACTTTTGAAGAACTTTCCCCCAAAAAAGAAAAAAAACAACAACTCTTAGTTATCAAATGTTGGTTGAAGTTGTTGCGAACAGTAGTTGGTTGGTCGTTGAGTTTGGAGTGATGGGAGAGGCACTTGCCTGTGGTGTATCGGTCAGATGTGTGTCCTGCCAGGCGGGGAGGTGTCCTTGGATGGGCGCTCTCCTCGGAAGCAGGTGTCGGGTGCAAGACCTTAAGAGGATCATGACGAGTTGGTGGTGTCGTTGGGTTGGTCAGATATGATGACCTCTAGTTGATGTCGATGTGGGGACTCTGTGACGCGTTGAAGTTTCAAGTGGCGTTGATTTGAACTCGAGACACGTAACTTTGTCCTTGATTCAGACTATTTATGGGTCATTTTCTGCAACATGATGGTCAAATGTGGTGAGGTTTGGTATCGTTACTTGACGTGACGTGAGGTGACGCTATGTTTCTCGGTCATTTTTAGCAATGGGTTAAAGAGATGTGATAAAGTTACTTGACGGGACCTGAAATGACATGACGTGAGGGGACGTCACATAACGTGATGCCACATAACGTGATGATATAGTTAGTTGATGCGAGGTGACATGACGTGAAGTGAGGCATTTGCTTTCAGTTGGGTACGAAAATGTAATGTGATATCGTTTCTTAACATGGCATGATTTGTTGTAACGTGACGTTGTTGTTTATTGTAACGTAAAACTGACGTGACGTAAAGCGACGTCACGTGAAGTGACATCGCCTAATGTTTTTGAGTAATTTTTTCAAGAGGGTGCGAAAAAGTGTTAAAATTATATATCGTTTGTTGCCGTAACATGAAGTGATAACGTGAAGTGACGTGACGTAATGCAACGTGACAGTACATAAGGAAAAGCAATTGATGCACGGTAACACGGAGATGGCCATATTAACGCAGATATGAAATCTGACGTTCCTCGTTCCGCCTCCAAACTTGATCAGAAGTCACATGACGCAATAGTTAATGTGACGTAGCGTATCACAACGTAACCTAAGACAACGTAACTTAACGCAACTAACATTACTGCGTTGCTGCGTAATACATTATCCTACTTAATGTGTTCCATTCATTCAGCCTCATTTGACATCTCTCCCGACGGTACGCAATACAATGTAACGTAATGTGAAGCGACTTAAACCAGCGCGGCACCTCCCAGCACAATATAGTGAAACGAAATGAGGTTAAGCTTGTCACATGCCAAAACCTTATTCGATATCTTATAGACGTACCGTGAAGCAAGGTTCCCTGGTGATGGCAATGACACATGTAAAAATAAAATTTGCGGCGCTACAGCCCGTAGAGGGCCAGGGCCTTGCTTCTCAGCAGCCACTCGTGCTATCTGTGCTACTGTTTTCTCACGAGTGGAAGGAATTTCCAGTTTGATGTCGTCTCCGAACGGCCAAGTTTGAGAAGGACAGGAGTACTTGCTGAGCATTGTCAGTAACTTAAAAGAGGTGGGGCCATGCAAACTATTTTTTCGCACAGACCAAGGATCGAACCTACTACGTCGAGATTGGGGTCGACGCACGTACCCACAACCCCACGGGACACCACAGTTCACACATCCCTAACATACTAACGAGTGGTGACAAGCCAAAGAATGAACGCTTCCCGTGATATGACCCAAACTTCTCCATTTTGAACATTTTGACAGCTGTCCTTGGTAACCTTAACAGCTGCTTATCGTCCGCCGGTCACCCTTTGGTGACTTCTTTCTTAGTCTTAGTCTTACCAAATCATGGATTATTTGTTGAGTTCTACAACTCTACTGGAGGCTATGCAGTCTTACCTCTTGTAACGCAAAACGAAACTATTGACAACAAGGAAGTAGAAAAGGGAAACACGAAGGAGACTGGGTATTCTGACCGTGACTTTCAATCAGGATAGACGTATATTTTATGTGGAATAATTTGAAAACATAGTGAAATTGAATTTTAAACTCTCTTCCGCGGATGAAGCTTACTTGATTATCAGTTCGAAGACCCAGGGTCCGTCCCATCGTTGGCTGTCATGGGCACCCTGCTTCCAGTCTTCAAGACCAAGCGGTCTTTCATCGGTCTCTGTATCGAAGGTTTGGTCTTCATCTCCTTCTTTTTTTTCAACATGCGAGTGGCCAAGAAAAAACCTTCCTTTTCTTTAATTTTATATTTTTTATAAATATCTCGGTACTACCCTTGAACTTATTCGGCCTTCTTAGCCTTCCTGACTGGAGCTGGCTTTTGTGATCTCAAGATAGCCGAGGCTTTGCGGAGGGCAGCCTGTTTCTAGTCTTGGCGGTATTTGCTACCGGTAAGCAAGGCGACCGCCTTGGTCCGACTTTCATTGTCACCAGAACTGTGTTCTTTGCTGGGCGGTTCTGATTCTTGCCTTTCTTCATGACAACAGTGAAGCCCTTGCCCTTCTGGGCTGGGATGACGCCCAAGGTCTTCTTGTGAACCAGGCCGCTGTACCTGCACGAACTGACATTCGTGAGGTTGCTTGGTTCCGTGCTGAAGGGTTTCTTAACGTCCCTCTTCTTCAACGGATGATCAACCAGTTGAGATGCGACGATGTGGTGGCCATCCTGTACGGTCTTTCGTGTCTGACTGCGGATAAGGATCCAGGCGGCTTGCATTTGAAGGAGCATAGGTGGAGCGTTGGTGTTCATGGCCGAGCCAGTGGTGTGGGTTATATTCATATCCTCGTAAGGCTCGTAGATTTGGCAGTCGTGTCATTTCCTCTATTCGCCTTCCTCGCAGATAGGACCTTACATCCGACACAGACATTTTCTTTTCAAGGCACAAAGAACCAGGCCTGCGTCTAGCTCTTAGCTCTATAAAACACGACCGGCCAAATAAGAGTCTCCTGAGCAGCTACAGCCCATTTCTATGTCGCCCCCAAACCCCCATGGATTCGTGAACGCTCAACGCGACTCTTTGATTTCCCAGATTTACTCGCAAAAAGTCAATTCCACTCCACAGTCCCATTCGCGCCGAAGATAGGACTTTCATTTCATACCTGACAACACACGACTGTTTCCGCTCCGAAATGAACTTCTAATGAGAATCGCCCCCGTTCTCCCAATCTCCTCCCACTTTATGCGCCACTCGCACTTCCGGGAGCCGTTCCAATTCAAATCTAATTACAAGTCATCAAAAGTTTTCCCTTTTTGGATACTAACCCAGCCACACTCCCAGAAGATGTGCGATCGCAGACCGGAGGGGGGGCCATTCCGGAAATCGGAATAAAGTACCGTCAATCCGCACAGATGTCATAAATCATGGTGTTAATTATTTGCCTGCCACATCGGCCCGGCCCCACCCACTGGCGGCACCCGGGCGCCAGAGTGTCGAAGCTTATCAAAAAGTAATAATTGGATAGCCACTCTTGGGACGGCACGGGACCGCTGTACCGGAAGTAATCGAGTGATTCATTAAAACCGCGAATGTAATCTGATTCGGGTTGTCGTATCCCTTGAAGGATGTGATTAGTTTCGAACTCCTCCGCCACGCGGGTGTCCTTCGGGGGTAATTACATGCGATTCAAGTTGAATTCGTTTGCTCCTTGAGGGATCTGAGTGCATTCCGCGAGTCGCCGTGACTAACAACCGCGGAGGAACAATTCAATTCAATCACGAACACCGACCTGACCATCGTCGGAATGTTGCGAATCAAGTCGGTATCATCCTCCAGTTGGGGGGGTTCATTATAAATCTTAGGTAGCTACCCCTCTCCGCCCCAGGAGCTCTCATCCGGCACACATGAGTACCACCAATTTGAGGGCGGATTAATGTCACTGTGGAGTGGAAAACATTTATTACACAGTAAAAGTATCTACGTGAATTACCCGGCTCCCCGTTCTCCGTGCGCGGGCTTGTGTGCACTCCTAAGTGTTTTATTGAGATTAATGACTTGTGTGTGGCAAGACGCCTCGTGGGGGAGGGAGTGTATTCATGTGAGCTCCTCGGCGATGGTGCGGTGTGAAGATGAAGATGGTGCAGTGTTCGAGGGTTGAATTGTGAATTCAGATGAAGTCTGTTTTTTTTCTGTTTTGCTGAGGTTTGTGGCGGGTGGTGGTTCAGGGAATGCTCTGATTTTATGGTTGGTTTGACTGGGAGAAGGGGTAGGGGTCACCTGAATGGAGATATCTTCCACAACGGGCTGTAAAAAGATCCTTCAGGGTTTCATTTGTTGCCTATTTGTGGTGCGAAATGTTCGCTGATGGCGTGGTACGAGGAAGATGAGGCTCTGACTATTGCTTTTCTAAAGGCCTTGCTGACTTCACCTTGCTTTTGTATTCTTTTGACTGTGGACTCTGGGGTCGGTTAGAGTGGGTGGCTGTTGACAAGCAGTAGCATATGCAGGGTGGTGCAGAGATTTTGTGTTAACACGCTGATCTAATCGACCTTTGACAAAGCGCTGCAGAAGGCTGACGATATTGCTGCTTAGGTCGAAGAGGCTGTTGTAGAATTGAGCTCCCAATCGAAGTGTCCTCGAGGAGGAGAAGGCGCTGGAATTATTGAACGACGGGACCTATGTATGATCGTCTGTAGACGGTCTGAGCACACTTGTGTTACATCAGATGCAGCCGGGTACTCACTGACAGTCTTACGGTCATCCCTCGCATGGTCACTTCAATAGAAAAAAAGTAAAGAAGCCATTGAACCCGGTTGTTTTATTTGACCTTACACTTGGATGACTATGAATTCGAGTCTGGTTGGGCTATTTGGTCCCCATTCCTCCGAGGACCTTGAATTCGGCGTAAGCATGAGCCTTACCTTAGTCGGGAGTCAGGAGCACGTTCCTACGCTTGGAATCCATTGTTCCTTGCCATGTCTTTGTCTGCCTAGTTTTTGTCTCACCATTGGAGACCTGGTATTGATGTGAGAAACGATTCTTAGACACAAAGCCTGATGGGACTTTCGTTGGTTTCACCTTCTCATAGGAGAGTAAGAGTCAAGGGCACTTTAAGTTGCTTCTTTAAACGCGCCGACGTATCAACCCCACTTGAGTCACCGATAATATACAGAGAGTCAAAGGAGATGGTCGGCATGCGAACCCTCTCCGGTCATGAAAGCTGAACACTGCTCAGTGCTCTGCACATGATGTTCCTAGAAATGGCTGTATTTTCTTATAGGCGGACAGATTGGCACAATTGCTTCAAGACCTTGTTTTTTTTACGATTTGTTTGGTTAAGCAACCTGTTACCCGTCTGCTATGTCTGTATCTTCACTGATAGCAAAGCAACAATTAAGTCCCTTGCATGCCTCTCTATAAACTCTAAAGTAGTTTTCGACTGCCGTGCATCTCTTGACGAGATGAGACATCCCGTCGGTCTGCAAAGCTTATGAACTCGCTAAATACACCACCAGACTGCCAGTTGATGGAATCTGTGCAGCTACCTTAAAGCTTCAGCTCAACAACTTCCACCCACAAAAAATCATTGCCACGTGGTGGACAGGCACCACTTGTCGAGCGTCAAAGCAAATCTCGCCTCATCTTCATCCAAAAAGACTCAGTGGCCTGATCACTCTAAAACGATGAAAAGTGAGCACTGCAGGGCGAATAATCAGCGCGCGCTGCTTATTCAGCCTCCACGCCTTTTCTTCAGTGGCTTCTATGGAAGCTGCGTAGACAAGGATGAGGAGGAAAGCACCCAGAGCATCTTCTCTGCGAACTACACTCTCGCCTCGACTAGGAAGTAAACTATGGGCTCATGCTTCTATGACAGCCTAAGTGATCTCTGCCATACACCAGTCAACACCGATAAAATTTGGCTGCCTATCATAATCTTATTCTTCTTCTTGTTATGACCTGGGTCTCAACCAACAGCCCTCTCCAGCTGGCATGATCTTTAGCTAGCTGTCTTCGTCCTCCACTTGGGCGCACCATCGGCGTCATGGTTGCCCTCTATTGCGTTGCCCCACTCGTTCGGAGTTCAAGACTCTCCGGGCTGGAGCAGTGTTGTTCATGCGCCTTGCCATCTTAGGCGTTGAATCTCTAGGCCCCTGGCTATTGACCAATGTAGATGAAGTCTTTTACCACCTGGACATTGTAGCTGCCTACGGTGATGTTCTGACCGAGTCGTCGATGTTGTGTGTCCTTTCTTGATGACAGCATGTACTTCCTTTTGCCCTAATTCACTGCTAAACCCATATTTGCCGTCACCGTTTCAATACCAGCAAACACTTCATTGACAGCTCCCTGTGTTCGAAAACTCACGGCAATGTCGTCCACGTATGCTAGCAACTGCGCGGATTTATGGAAGATCGTGCCTCTTGTGCTGGCGAGTGTGTTTTGCACGACCTTGTCATGTACGATGTTGAACAAAATCACATGACAGCGCGTCGTCATGTCAAAAACCCCTTTTTGACATTAAAGGTCTAGGGGAGCTCGTTACCGACCTTGATGAACGAGAGTTCTTCTGGCTGTGGTGATTATTCCTCCTAAGCTAAATTACCCACGTGGCAGTACACAGAGCCTCTTCTTGGCTTTAGTGCAGCAATGCCACTTTTCTACCAACTTACCATAGTAGATACTTCATTAGGACTCTGCTCTGGACTACGTGCTTTTAAAAGTCCCCTAGAAGTACTTACCTTGGCAAAGAACTTTATTCGTGCTCGGCGTGCATGCCACTAGTCTAGTAGCTAGGTCAAGTAGAGCGTATGGACATTACAGCTGCAGTTCGAAAATTCAAATCTGTACCCTTGACACAATGCAACAGAAGACGCCCACGAAACAGATAGCGCTCCCAGGTGGAGCAGAACCTAGACCAACTGAGGGCGCGAAATTGGGAACTTGTGGCAAAAGACGGCTGGAGAGACATTTTAGTTGAGTCCCAGGTCCACCCCGGACTTACATTCTCATCACACCAACGCGCCCTGGAGGCTCCATTCCTTGTTGTCCTTTGCCGGCTGCTTCCTGTCAGAACTTAAGCCCAAACAAGAGAAGAAACAAAGCCATCTTCTTGATATAATTCATTTTATATATTTATTCTTCACATTTTTTCTTTTGCCTTTGAATCTGCACTGCTTTTTTCCCCGTTTTACATTCGAGTCATATTTACACATAGAAACGATTAAATTTTGTCCTTAAAATAAATTAATTAAATTTACATATATATTCTTGCTCATAAACAAAAAAAAAAGATGGAGAAAAAGAAACAAATTCAAACGATCTCCAACGAGGAATCAACTTTAAATTCAATTAACTACGCTCCCTTCGTCCACAAAATGTATATCCTAGAAATCTTAATCTACTAATTTTTAGTTGAACGTCAGCCCCTCCTCAAGTGAGGAGGCGTTGCTGTCTCCTTTATTATCTCGGTTTTTTTTTTACATTTATCATGCCTGAGTCGAGATGGAAGTCAATCGCATCTGCTCGGACGTACATAGGTTTGGTTTTATTTTGTTTTTATTTCTTACTTTCGTACATGTAGTAATTTATATAGATTTATTTATTTTTATTTCTCTTAATCTTTGTTTTCGTATTTACATGTGAGATTCCATTTAATCTGCTTGTTTTTCTTCTGTTTCTTGTTTACAAAAGAATTCACTCGAGAATCAAGCAAGGATTCTGGGCTGAATTGAGTCTAGGGGGCGTTTACTTGTAAACATATGGCTATGGCTATAGTGATCTTTATTTTCCTTAAGTCTTCTTCTGTTTTTTGTTTTTTTAGTAAAAATTACAATCTACGCTGCTATTTAAGAGGATGTCTATTTGGAAAAAGTTTTATTGTATTCAGTTGGATTTTGTTTTTTTTTTCTTGTTTCAAAAATTTACTCCGGGTCCGTGGTGGTGATGAGGTGGGGGATGATTTGAGAGACCATGGGGCCGTGAAATATGGAGGGATAAGTCGATAAGAAGACTGGCTTCGACATAAGAACATGAGACTTCGACATGAGGACATGAGATTACTTGCAAATCGTCAACATTGAGTCCGACATTCAAATGGAGGGACGTTTGGGTTTTAAAATGACATCGACTTGGACTTTGTTTTTAACCTCATCCCAGCCATCACTGAGGGAGATATTGATCTAGCGAATGTGCCTCATGGTCAAAGAACTGGCATCAACCTTTCCACAAAAATTCAAAAAATTATGAATTTTTGAAAATCGGCAGCATCTTGAAAACTGCCTTGCCATCTTTCTTCCAAAATTTCAAGCCAATACTGTTACAAACATTTGACCTCCGCTAGACCTTGACGCCTGCCTTGAGCTTCCGTGAGAAATTCACAAAAATGTTGAAAAATAAGGTATTTTTGAAAAACTAACCATATCTCGAAAACGGTGTGGACGCCACTTTTATCAATCAATTCGGCCTGTTTATGTCAGCCTGAAACGCAGTCGGATCAGTAATTTGGAGAATTTCTGTATCAAACATTGTTTTTGAAAAACTGACCATATCTCGAAAACGGTCTCGATGCCACTTTTTTCAATCAATTCGGATTGTTGCTGGCATTGATGAAGACGGTATTCAGTCAAAATATAAGCAACCGCTTGGCAAGCAGTCGCATCCGTAATTTTGGAAAAATCGGTACCACAAGTCACAGTTTTGAAAAACGGACCGTATCTCGAAAACGGTATCGACTTGACTTTTTGACGATGTTTACTTTCAGCCAAACTATAAGCCAGCGCTTGGAACGCAATTGCATAAATAGTTTTGAAAAATTCGGTATCGATTATTGTTTTTGAAAAACGGACCGTATCTCGAAAACGGTGTTAACTTCACATTTTTAGAACATTTAGGAATCTTGCTGTAGTTCAAGTAGATGGTCTACACGCAAAAAAATAGTAATAGCGTGGAACGCAGTCGCATCACAAATTGGGAGAAATTCAGTATCAAGCATTGGTTTTGAAAAACCGACCGTATCTCGAAAGCGGTGTCGAATTCAATTTAGTGGAAAAATCCGCATTGTTGCTTGCGTCGTAGAAGACGGTTTTGACGCTTGGATCGCACCCGCGTCTTAAATTTTTAAGAATCGATCCCTTTTTGAAAACAATCTTGACTTGTTCACCGGTTCTTTGCCTTTTGGTCTTGTTGCTGATACCGCTTCTATTGAAGTCGAATACTCCCTCTTAGGCCCCAGCACTTTCCCTGATATTTACCAAAAATCAATTCATCGTCAAAATTCGACCGTACCTACGAACTCTTCCCTCAATCATCAACCCCCACCCACCACCACCACCACCCACTCGCCAAACATTAAATTTCTCTCATGGAAGAATACAGTCATTCTCCATTGCAAAACCGTCTATCTACACAAAAATGCTCGCAAAAAAAAAAAAAACCGAAACGAACCGCGTGCCGCCACTGCATCCGTCCGTGGTCGACGTCATCCGACGGAACGAAGTCAACCACGAGGACACGGCTGAAAACTGCTAATTACACGAAGAACCAGATTCGTGTCACCACTCGCCACCCAGCGTCGCCGGTGAGTCGGCGACCGGATGCCATTTCACGTCCAGCCACTCAGACACAGCTCTCCGGAACCCGTTGTGTCATCAGACAATCCTTAATCGCATTTATATTGATGTTGTCCTCCAGATCGGTGGACGAGCTGCGCTCGTTCGGCATCCCACTGAAGCCGGCCAGGGGTCCGGCACCGGCTCCCATGTTAGTCGTCGTCGTCGTCGCACTCATTGGCGACGACGTTGCAAGTGGCCCCGTCAACGTGGCCAACTGATGAAACTGTGGCTGCAGATTGCTATTGCGTCCTAAGCTGTGATGATGGTGATGATGCTGCTGCTGCGGCTGTTGCTGGTGCAGCATTGTCCGACTGAGACTGTTCGTGGTCGGGGGTGGCAGTGTGCCCCCAATTAGGGATGGCAACGGATTACCACCGCCAAGTGCAGTGGGCATCACATTCGTGAGACTCGTACTCGTTGCCGGCAGAGTGGCTGTCGACGCTGCGGAAGAAGTTGGCGATGCCATAATCATACCTGCTCCATTCGATTGCTGCTGCATTCCAAGACCATTCGGAGATATACCCGCCGCCAGCATGCCACCAGGAACTGGACTAGGACTGCTGTTGCAACCGACGAGGGCCGTGGGCGTTACAACCGACGTGGGCATCAGATGGGAGCGTGTGTTTATTTGATTGTACGTGACCGGGACACCTGGACCGTTGGACAATGCTGCCGTTGTTCCCTGATGCAGGAGAGTGTCGTAGGGACGATGCTGGAAGCATAAAAATGAAATCCTTATTGAATTGAGTTCTCCTCACTGATACAGACGCACACACACAGGAAGGAGGAAGGATGGAAACATTTTCTGCCAAACAAACAACTGAGGGGGTGGTCGGGGGTCACCCGGCGATGGATTGGTTTTTGTCAAAAAAAAAACCGAGGGACTTCCGATGTTTGCACGGCGAGTGAACACCACTGTCTCCGGGGGAAGTTTGTTTTAACGATGTAATTGAATTTTTTTCCCTCCGGCTTCCACCCCCAGCCGATGGCAGGGGGACGAAATCACTTTTTTTTGAACGTTTATTCGCGCGGCGCCAAATTGATCCCGGATGCCATTGGAAAAATTGAATTTGATAGGGAAATTAACTTACAAATTGGCTGGTGGTCCGGACCCTCTGTCCGCGCATTCGATGGGTCGTGTAATTGCGAGGCGATTACATTCGATGGGTCAACAAATGAGAGAGTGCAAATATTGGCTTAAGTAATATGGAAAGAGTGGCGCTTGTTGTTCGGGTCGTTGGCCCCAAACTGGGCACATTTGCGAGACGAAGTTGTGATGCGGATGGGGATGGGATGGGTTGAGGGACATATGTTCACATTCAAAGACAATTCATATACTTACACCAGCATTAGGTGACCATTTCGACATCGGTGGCGTTGTAAAATGCAGATCGGTTAGTCCATTTGAGCTGCTGCCTCCGCCACCAGCTCCACCGCCGCTGACGACTATAAAAGTTCCCAAAAAAAAAAAAACACAACAAATTTAATCAACCACGATGGCAATAAACGTCAAGTGGGTCCACAAAATAAGTGATTTACATGAAACGAGAGAGAAGAGATAAAACGCATGATATACAGTAGCTCACAATGGCACACATGCCGCGTACGCGGCGCCCAACGTGTGTGCTTATTATCGTTGTTCGTTGGGCGTTCGTTCGTTTGCTTTGCACTAAAAATTAAAAGGCCTATGGTCGGCCAGAGCGGCGGTGGGCATAAAATTTAATCTACTCGTGTCCTATTTTACCCCCATATGGGTAATTGAAGGAAGTAATCGTAAAATAAATGTGTAATTAAAAAATAAAAATATAAATCATTATCCCTTTATGATGGCGACCAGGCTGAACGTACGGATTTTTTTTATGGCCACACGTGCCACTTTAGCCCTGCTGCGAGAGTTTGGGGTGAACGTGGCTGCTTTAAGAGATAAGAAGGGCTTTTGCTTTAGAGGCGATTAAAGGCAGTCTACGAAAAAATGTTCGTGTCCTCGTCATCGCTTAATTTGTAGGAATAAGAGGAAAGCCTAGCTTTTCAGGCGAATGATAAAAAAAGAGGGCTTAACTTTGCAACGATGTTACACACCAACTTTTGGTACCAGTATTTGCTTAATTTCGACACTTTTGAATCCCTTTTCCACCAAATCGTCCCAAATTTCGACCGCTGACCGAAGTTGTTGGACCAAATTTCGACTGCTGATCGCGATTGTGGTACCAGGTGTTCCAAATTTCGACTACTGAGTAGAAACGAATCTTTTGGACCGTCTGTTCCAAATTTGGACAGTGGTTCAATAATTTGGACCCTCCTCCTTTCAAATTTCGATTGCTGACCAAACTGACACATTTTTTAGGACCATTTGTTCCAAATTTGGTGAGTTGATCGAAAATTTAAAGCCTTCTTCGACTGCTGATCAAAGTTGTGGGACTATTTGTTCGGAACTTCGACTGCTGATCAAAATTGTGACACCATTTGCTCAAAATTTCAACACTTGATCGAACATTTCTACCGATGACCAAAATTGTTGAAAAACTGGTTCCAAATTTCGTTTCTATTCGAAATTTTCAAATCCTTCCGTTAAATCATTCAATTTAAGACGGAATACAGTGTTGTCTCCACTTTCGTTCAAAAATTCTCTCCATCGTCAAAAAAAATTCAAACCCCCTCCCACATAACTTACCAAATTGCGATGGTATAACATCAGGATCGCGCTCGTCCTCAATCAAGTCCTCCGATGATGACTTGGTCTTTATGTCCGTATGCTGCCATCGTGGCTTCTCCAGATTGCCCCCCTTCTGCAAGATACAACACCACACATTCACATCAGAACACATCCAATCAGTGGCCGTGGAGGAGCACAGCACAAATTCAGTTAAATTACCTTGTATCCATCACCCGATTGAACACCCCCAGCGACAGATGCCTTTGTTCCGTGCTGTCGCTTCCGTCGTAGATTATTCAGGAACGTCATCAGGAATATCCGCATCGCAATCGCCAGACTGATGACAACAATTGTTAGTACACTACCAACAATTACCGGCGACAGTGACAGCGACATATCGTCCTCTGAAAGCGACCCGGCCATTTTGATCCCACAGCGTCAAGGTGTCGCATCGGAAAATCCGCCGAGAAAGGAGACGGAGGAGACGAGAAGCACTCGATCAAGGATATGTATAATCACTTCGTGCCAAACGCGCACCACACACACGCGCACACGCATGCACACGAAGCTCACGGAAGGACAAAGGAAAGCATCAATCACTTATGCACTTCCGTGGTTCGTTGCGCGGGCGGGGCGAGGGATATGACACGATGACACCACAGCACATCGTCCCAACACCGTGGCACAGTAACAACGCACTCACTCACCTGTCTTGTGTCCTGTCGAACCGATTACGAAGTCATGTAGGTGGTATGCGGCGCTTCGTCCCTTTTGATTGAACGAGTATACCCGGACCTTCATTGAGTTGTTCTCGGTTGTCATCATCGAGGTGAGTGTGTCAAGGTTCTCCAGAATGAATTGCGGCTCCTCTGGATTCGTCAGATTGAATCTGGAATGATGAGTGCATGGACGAGAAGCGATAAGTGATTGAAATTATTTCCAAGGTTTTGTGTTTGATTGTGTGCGGGTGTCCCTTCACCGGTGGTCTGCTAAGGGAAGTGAGTAATTTCCCATGGCCACCGGTGCGGTGCGGTGAGTTCACTTAACAAGAGATATGAGCGATGTTCAGGTGGAGGTTGTGGTTGATGTTAAAGGAGCTTAAAGGTGTGCTCCTTCGTGACTGGGGGCAGTGGTCAGTGGCATTTGGTCATGGGGGTCTAGTTCTAGAAGGATCATCATTTTAAGGCGCTCCTAGTCTTCTAGCTGGTTTATGAGATCGTGTTCAATCCGACTACTAATCTGCTTCTTTTGCAACTCTACGAGAGCGTCGTCTGCGAAAAATGTCAAAAATGCGCACCTTAGTACTAAAATGTGCTAAAAATTCCAAAAATCTAGTCCGATTGTTCTAAACTGTCCTGGAAATGTCACAAATTTAGTACCAACTGTACTAAAACGCATCCGAAATGTCAGAAATTTAGTACTGATAGTACTAAAATACATCCACAATTTAACAAAATTAGTACCGCATGTACTAAAATGCAAATTTTAGTACCAATTGTACTAAAATGTATCCAAAATGTCACAAATTTAGTACCGATTGTACTAAAACACAGCGGAAATGTCAAAAATTTGGCACCAACTCTACTAAAATGCATCCAAATCATCAGAAATTTAGAACCGATTGTACTAAAATGCATCGCGTGTACTAAAATGTATCCGAAATTTCACAAATTTAGTACTGACTGTACTAAAATGAAAACGAAATGTTCAAAATTTAGTACCGATTGTACTAATATGCATCCACAATGTCAAAAATTTAGTACCGCGTGTACTAAAATGCAACCAAAATGTGCTACAATGCCTGCTTCTTCACCGCATCATCTACATTCCTTGAAACCTGACCTACATTCTCCTTCAAAGCCATCAACCCCTCTTATGCACCCACTATTTGGCCACAAAAAAAAATCAAAACCAAAACGATTTTGCATCGGAAATCCGATTATAATTCGAAATCTGTCTTTTCCAATTCCGACTCCGGCATGGGCCACAAGTTCATTTGCATTCCCATTCCCTTAACGACCCAGCCGAGGAACTCCATTTAGGGGTTCAATCCATGTCAGCCGATTACCGGCAGACTTCTCAATATTTACCACAACCGAGTGGTGCCCACAAAGACCACAACAACAAGCACAACAATGACATCATCGACATCGACATCGCCATCGGAATGGTTGCCTCCTGTGATGAGGGCATTTTTGATTTGCATAAGTGTAACGTAGAATATTCGCATTGTAATGGCTGAAGATGCTCCGCAATTCTGGAGGACACGAAGACGATGAAATATTCAATGGACCTGTGTGACGCCCATGCTGCCGCAAAAGAACTCTCTCGCTCGGTCGAAATCTCTGGCAATCAGAAGCGTTTACTGTTTGCCTGATTGCATTGCAAATGCAATACCTTCCGGCTGGGAATGGTTCGTTTGTTGTTCGCCGGCGTGCATGCACCCGGAATAGGAATACTTCTGCTTGTCTGCGTTCGCCTTCGCTTCGGCTTCAGTGTCACACGACTGCTGTTGCTGTGGCAACGGTGACGGTGGCTGGATCGGTGGTCCTGATGGTCCTTAATCGTTTTGCGGTATTTGCATTTTAATACGCCCAGATAGTTGAGGTGTCCTGGCCAAACTGACCTTTGGTCAAATCGTTCCGACATGACCACTGACACTGACACTGACTACTGGCTGTGCTGCCGCTACAGCTACTGCAACTGGCTACTGGCTACTGGCTGCTGGTGTAGATAAAGGCTACACAGCCACAACCGAATATCGTGCATCTGACCGGGGGGCCCGGTTTATCCGAGTATGACAGTGGGTGTGGTTTGGGATACACTGGGACACGGGACCGTACATGCATGCGACGACGAGTGAACGTCACCTATTTACCTTGTGCTTCCTGTTCGACTGGAGAACATTTCCAGGACAAATATTTGTGGCAGACCACCATCATAGCCCGGCAAGCATTGGATGTCCACACTGAGCTCGGTCCGATTGTACACACTGCAGTTGCTGACAGCACTTGGTAGACCTAGAGATAGAGAAAATGGGCGAAAAAGGATTATCATTAGAGTGAGAGGGGGTGGGGTGCATTTGTTTATTTAACTAACCCGCAAGAACGACTTGGAACAAACACGGTTGATGCTGTGTGCCGACATCGTTCACTGCCCAGCAGGAAAGTGTTCCATAATCCTGACGGAAGAGAATTTTCACCGCTGTAAGAGGAGGAAGAATTGACTGATGGTCGATGACTTACCTGATCGGTTACCGGAGTGTACTTGAGGACACTTCGGCTGCCGTTTACGCTGAAGCGTTCGCTGCCAACGTCGAGGGTTTCACCGGAGTTGTTGAACTTCCAACGGAACGATCTGAAAGGATTGAGAGAAGTGGTGCGATGGAGAAAAGAAAGACGAAGTCAGGTCATGAGTCAGATGGTGTGCGACTGGACGGAGGGTGTTGAGAGGACTTTGGATGTGAATAAGGATGTCATGATGGACGGGTTTGAGTTGACTACCCCGACGAAGGCCGTTGAAAATTGCCTGAAAATCTGTGTATTTTTATGGGTTGAAGGAGGATACAGATTGGTGGAATGTAGGGCCTAGGTGAGTGAAGCATTCCACTGAATTTTATTGCAAGTTCGGCATCAGGACTCAAGTTGACTATTTTCTTGATTTTTTGGTAGAGAAACAACAGATGACCACAGTGAGTACCTTGCTGCGCTCCATTAGAATATAATGCCAACTCTGTGTGTGTTGTTTGCTTGATATTCTGCAAGGAAACACCATGGACCCTAGGTGGGTACCTTGTGCCTCTCGATTGGAATTTGTTAAAAAACCTGAGCACCTTGGTGCCATGACATCAAGATTGAGTTGGACGATGTTCTTGATTTTCTGAAGGGTTAACAACACATGCACTAGGTGGATATCTTATGGCATTCCATTGAAATTTATTGCAAGTTCGACTTCAGGACTCAGATTCGCTACTATTTTGATTTCTTGTAGAGAAGCAACAGAGGACCAAAGACAGTACCTTCCGGCACTCCATTTAAACTTTATGCTAACTCTGTGAATTGTGTTGGAATGGCATGAGGACTCCTTTAGGATTATTTGCAAGGAAACACCATGGACTCTTGCTAACCGCTGTTTCTTTGGGCTCAAGTGGCAATTGAGTAATAGAGCCCTATCTCAAAGAACCAAACAAGACACTCATCATCCCAGTCCTGCTATACGGCGCGGGGTCTTGAACAATCTCAAGAGCGGATGAAGAAGTCCTTGGTCTCTTTGACAGAAAAGTTCTACGCACGATCTCTGGTCCTGTTTGTGCTGACGGGTTCTGGAGGAGAAGATTCAACCACGAACTGTACGGGCTGTAGAGGGACATAAGCCTAGTTAGGTTAGGCGTCTACGGATCCAACGACTACGGTGGCTAGGTCATGTAGAGCGGATGGACACCACAGCTCCGGCCCGAAGAATCATCGAATAGGAACCTGTCGGGGTACTTTGGTGGCAGAACATCATGGCACAACACAGGGCCTAAGTGGGCATTCCACTGAAACTTATTGCAAACTCTGCGTATTTTGTTGGAATGACATGAGCACAGATTAAGGCAGCAGCAATGGACCTAGTGCGGTACCCAGAGGGAATCGATTGGAATTTGTTACAAAATCGGGTGGCATGACATTAGGATACATCAAAGGGTCTGGGTGGGCATCTTGAGGCATTGCATTGAAGTGTATCGAAAACTCTGCGTTTTTTGTTGGAATGGCATGAGCACTGATTATGGAACCAATAAGGTCTTAGTTCGGTACCTTGAGGGACTTGATTGGAATTTGTTGCAATTCTGCGCACATTGATGGAACATGTTGAACATGACTTTTTCTAGAAAACAACACAGACCCTATGTCGGTACCTTAAGGCACTCCATTGAAATTGGCAGAAATTACCATCAAGACTCAGTTTGACTATTTAATTGATGTTTTATAGGGAAACAACCGATGTCCTTGGCCTTGGAACGCCCTTTCCCTTTTTGTTTTCTCTTGATTGTTTCAATCCTTCACCTTTCATGTGCATCCTCTTCATCTCGTCAACAACACATTTCCTGTCTTTGATCCAAGGCATCACATGAGTGCCCCTCCGTCACACACTCTAGGCAAGGAACAACGAGACACTTCCTTAAGTCTTACAGCCCAATTTACACATATACACAATTACCTTACCACCTAGACGATTTGTTTTTGCCCAGAATTCATAAGCACTCCTCAGAACTGTGTTTCGAATTGCTTTCATAACCACTTCTTCTGGCAAAGTGAATGTAACCTCTCTCCCTCTCGTCCTTATTGATATATTCACATATCCTTTCTGAGGTTCAGTGAAATAATCCTATTCATCGAATTGCTTCAAATCCAATGTAACACCCCTGAAGGCTTACCAGTCAAGACCCCCTAACCTCAACCTTCGCACACAGACTATCCAGAGAGATATCCTTTAATCTGTGAATAAATTTATCACTTCAGCAGAATGCACTTCCAAAAGGTCCATTCCCTCCAAAGACACAAACTGCAAGCTGAGGCGGGGGGCATGGAGTGAAATGTTGAAGCCCTTTCACACCACACGGAACACTCGTAGCATTTGTCTCAATTATAAAGTTCATGGCTGCAGGGCAAGCAGCCGGAATCGAGCGAGCGAGCGAGTGAGTGGAAGCAAAGCAAAGCAATTCCAATTTAATGTTAATTAATGCAAACTGTATCCTTTAATTTAACAAAGTGCACTCGAATTCCGTGCGGAGGATTCAGACGATGCTAAGTGTTAATATTGCCATAACCGCACACACCTACACAGGGGAGGATGTGCAGCAGCAGGATGCTGCTTAGACATTCACGTTGAAGTGCTCGATAATGTTTGATTTTCGCCCGAAAACATGCAATTTCCTGGAGGATTACACAACCAGATGATGGTGGAGTGCTGTGGATCTAAAAAATTCACGAAACAATCCCGGATGCGCACGTAGTCGTGGCTCACTTTAATGGCACTCAACGAAGGGAGGGCATGGGATTCAGGGGTTTCGTGGAGATGGTGGCTTACCTGGGTGGTGGATCGGCTTGTATCTCGCATGTCACTTCAACTGTTTCGTCTTTTGAAGCACCAATTAGAACGACCCGGTCCAGGTGCTTGCAAATGGGTGTGTCTGCAACGAAAAAAATAAAACAGGACCACATGTAGTTTTTTTTCCAATCGAAGGCAATCCTCCTCCACTCCGTCATCGGATAAAAGGCAATCTCTCCCATCGGAGCACCCCCTCACTCTCTGCCAGACCACATCTCTAATAGACTGAGGTGAACCGGAAATATGCATGCACTCCGTGTTGCATTGTGTTCCCCTGGACGACTAATGGTGTTGATTCGGTTTGTGGCTTCGGATTGATTGCCATAAGCAACTGGCAAGCATTCGATTTATTGTCCTGTCTCTGGGAACGAATCGGTCTGCCAGGACGATGCTGAAGTTCTTCAAAATTCCGAATGGGAATTCAATTTTAAGTCCCTGGTCAACATGGCATTTGTTTGGGTTCACCTACGAACGAGGGCTTTTCTGGCATCGATTGGGATCTACGATTCTACTTGTGCGCCCAGATGTGTGCTGTAAGTGTGCTTGCAGTGGTCTGCAACTGTCAATATCCTTTCTTCGAATGCTGTTGGGAAAACAAAAAAAAAATCCATCGGCCGCTCATACTCACATTTCACCCGCAACGGCAGTTGGTTGCTGACCGTCTCGCCCTCGTCGTTGATGGCACTGCACGCATAATTTCCCGCATAATGCTTCGTTATCTTCTGAAGGACAAGACTCTGATTCGAGCGAATGACACGAGCCGATGTGTTGTGCTCCAGATGCATGCCCTGTAAAGAGAGGTTTTGAATTAAATTCGAGTCAAGTTAAAGCTGTGAACTGGCAGTAGGATGGAAGCTCCTCCATCTTACATATCAGCCTTAAATTTAAAATAGAAAGAAATTCATTAGTGGATTAGGACTAGCGCAGGCGCAGCGGACTAGGATTTCACAGACAGTTTGGGGCGCGTCCGGCAACATTGAGATTTTGATCCCAAAATCCAAGCAGTGGTTAGTAAGGCATTTCTGAAGGATCTCACGGCCCACCTTCCAACTGCCACGGCGGCTCTTCTGGGGCTACCTATGACTTGCGCAGCTTTTTTTCCATGATCTGGTGAGTGTATTAATGTATTAACAGATCCTGAGAGTTTGGGGCGCGTGCGGCAACATTGAGATTTTGACCCCAAAATCCAAGCAGTGGTTAGTAAGGCATTTCTGAAGGATCTCACGGCCCACCTTCCAACTGCCACGGCGGCTCTTCTGGGGCTACCTATGACTTGCGCAGCTTTTTTTCCATGATCTGGTGAGTGTATTAATGTATTAACAGATCCCGAGAGTTTGGGGCGCGTGCGGCAACATTGAGATTTTGACCCCAAAATCCAAGCAGTGGTTAGTAAGGCATTTCTGAAGGATCTCACGGCCCACCTTCCAACTGCCACGGCGGCTCTTCTAGGGCTACCTATGACTTGCGCACACCTTTTTGCATGTTCTGGTGAGAGTATTAACAGATCCTGACAGTTTGGGGCGCGTCCGGCAACATTGAGATTTTGACCCCAAAATCCAAGCAGTGGTTAGTAAGGCATTTCTGAAGGATCTCACGGCCCACCTTCCAACTGCCACGGCGGCTCTTCTAGGGCTACCTATGACTTGCGCACACCTTTTTGCATGTTCTGGTGAGAGTATTAACAGATCCTGAGAGTTTGGGGGGCGTCCGGCAACATTGAGATTTTGACCCCAAAATCCAAGCAGTGGTTAGTAAGGCATTTCTGAAGGATCTCACGGCCCACCTTCCAACTGCCACAGCGGCTCTTCTGGGGCTACCTATGACTTGCGCAGCTTTTTTTCCATGATCTGGTGAGTGTATTAACAGATCCCGAGAGTTTGGGGCGCGTCCGGCAACATTGAGATTTTGACCCCAAAATCCAAGCAGTGGTTAGTAAGGCATTTCTGAAGGATCTCACGGCCCACCTTCCAACTGCCACAGCGGCCCTATTAGGGCTACCTATGACTTGCGCACACATTTTTGCATGTTCTGGTGAGAGTATTAACAGATCCTGAGAGTTTGGGGCGCGTCCGGCAACATTGAGATTTTGACCCCAAAATCCAAGCAGTGGTTAGTAAGGCATTTCTGAAGGATCTCACGGCCCACCTTCCAACTGCCACAGCGGCCCTATTAGGGCTACCTATGACTTGCGCACAACTTTTTGCATGTTCTGGTGAGAGTATTAAGAGATCCTGAGAGTTTGGGGCGCGTCCGGCAACATTGAGATTTTGACCCCAAAATCCAAGCAGTGGTTAGTAAGGCATTTCTGAAGGATCTCACGGCCCACCTTCCAACTGCCACAGCGGCCCTATTAGGGCTAGCTATGACTTGCGCACAACTTTTTGCATGTTCTGGTGAGAGTATTAAGAGATCCTGAGAGTTTGGGGCGCGTCCGGCAACATTGAGATTTTGACCCCAAAATCCAAGCAGTGGTTAGTAAGGCATTTCTGAAGGATCTCACGGCCCACCTTCCAACTGCCACAGCGGCCCTATTAGGGCTACCTATGACTTGCGCACAACTTTTTGCATGTTCTGGTGAGAGTATTAAGAGATCCTGAGAGTTTGGGGCGCGTCCGGCAACATTGAGATTTTGACCCCAAAATCCAAGCAGTGGTTAGTAAGGCATTTCTGAAGGATCTCACGGCCCACCTTCCAACTGCCACAGCGGCCCTATTAGGGCTACCTATGACTTGCGCACACATTTTTGCATGTTCTGGTGAGAGTATTAACAGATCCTGAGAGTTTGGGGCGCGTCCGGCAACATTGAGATTTTGACCCCAAAATCCAAGCAGTGGTTAGTAAGGCATTTCTGAAGGATTTCACGGCCCACCTTCCAACTGCCACGGCGGCTCTTCTAGGGCTACCTATGACTTGCGCACCTTTTTTTCTATCATCTGGTGAGTGTATTAACAGACCCTGAGAGTTTGGGGCGCGTCCGGCAACATTGAGATTTTGACCCCAAAATCCAAGCAGTGGTTAGTAAGGCATTTCTGAAGGATCTCACGGCCCACCTTCCAACTGCCACAGCGGCTCTTCTGGGGCTACCTATGACTTGCGCACACCTTTTTGCATGTTCTGGTGAGTGTATTAACAGATCCTGAGAGTTTGGGGCGCGTCCGGCAACATTGAGATTTTGACCCCAAAATCCAAGCAGTGGTTAGTAAGGCATTTCTGAAGGATTTCACGGCCCACCTTCCAACTGCCACGGCGGCTCTTCTAGGGCTACCTATGACTTGCGCACCTTTTTTTCTATCATCTGGTGTGTGTATTAACAGACCCTGAGAGTTTGGGGGACGTCCGGCAACATTGAGATTTTGAGCCCAAAATCCAAGCAGTGGTTAGTAAGGCATTTCTGAAGGATCTCACGGCCCACCTTCCAACTGCCACAGCGGCCCTATTAGGGCTACCTATGACTTGCGCACACATTTTTGCATGTTCTGGTGAGAGTATTAACAGATCCTGAGAGTTTGGGGCGCGTCCGGCAACATTGAGATTTTGACCCCAAAATCCAAGCAGTGGTTAGTAAGGCATTTCTGAAGGATTTCACGGCCCACCTTCCAACTGCCACGGCGGCTCTTCTAGGGCTACCTATGACTTGCGCACCTTTTTTTCTATCATCTGGTGAGTGTATTAACAGACCCTGAGAGTTTGGGGCGCGTCCGGCAACATTGAGATTTTGACCCCAAAATCCAAGCAGTGGTTAGTAAGGCATTTCTGAAGGATTTCACGGCCCACCTTCCAACTGCCACGGCGGCTCTTCTAGGGCTACCTATGACTTGCGCACCTTTTTTTCTATCATCTGGTGAGTGTATTAACAGACCCTGAGAGTTTGGGGCGCGTCCGGCAACATTGAGATTTTGACCCCAAAATCCAAGCAGTGGTTAGTAAGGCATTTCTGAAGGATCTCACGGCCCACCTTCCAACTGCCACAGCGGCTCTTCTGGGGCTACCTATGACTTGCGCACACCTTTTTGCATGTTCTGGTGAGTGTATTAACAGATCCTGAGAGTTTGGGGCGCGTCCGGCAACATTGAGATTTTGACCCCAAAATCCAAGCAGTGGTTAGTAAGGCATTTCTGAAGGATCTCACGGCCCACCTTCCAACTGCCACAGCGTCTCTTTAACCACCGCCATCCGAAAGTCTCATAAAACCGCCCACCGTCGCTGTTAAAGAATCCCGCTGAACGCGGCATCTGCATCAAGGATAATAAAACGAACAGACGAACCAAAAAAAAAACAGGAATGCAGAGAAAAAATCCTCATTCGCTCACGCTGGAATGAAATATGTGTCGACATTATGAAAAGTATTGCGCCATGATATCTCGGAGAGAGAAAAAAACCGGAGAAGAAAGGACGAACCACCCCCAAACCACCCATCGTCACTTTAAATGAAAAATGGCTCACTCTCGCATATTCCAGTCGCGCGGATGCGGCGGCAGGATAATGCAAATAGAACATGAATGCAGCTCAGCCAGCAGCAGCGGCAACAAAGCGAGGGAACAAGAATATAAAACTGAAACAGATTTGTATGTGGGACATAATGCGCGTTCTGCATAAAATGCTCCCGCTTCCTCATCGCAACGTCCATTCCACGCTCGACGCTCGACGCGGGGGCGCGGCGTTGTCTGACATAGAAGCATGTCGCAAAGCGTACATGTGCCACAATCCATCCTTGTTGTCCTCCATCATTGGGTAATCTATGGTTTTGCGCTGTGACGACGACGGTGTGATGGGGCGCCGTCATGAGACTCAGGCGGGATAAGGCGATGAGAAGCGAGGGAAACTAGAACGTGCTGAGAGCCATGCGAATGGCTGAGAAATTAAGATGACGACTCGGGGATTTGGGATTTTTCACTTACTTGTGAAAGGGAGGGGAAGTCTCGTAAGTTTTAAGCAAATGAATGTAAATCCTTCCCAAGGGACGCGCTTTCAATGGTTATCCCTTGAGAGGCTTTGTCTAAGGCGATGAAGGTGGAATGGAAGCCAAGCCCATTAGTAAGTCGCTGAAAAAAAGCCTTCAACTTGGCTCTGCGTGGGTGGCTTCAGGAACCATCCCTCTAGTCGCTCGCTAATCGCTTTTGCTGCGGTTTGAGGCACTATCTTTAGAAGCATCCTCCTGAGACGTTGATGGAGCTACAGTCTCTTCTTAACCTCAACTGAAACTCAGTCCGCTCCATCACACCCCATCACATCCCACCACCCTTACGCTACACCCCCTTCCACCTGCCACGCGTAATCAACTCAACCCCTCACCCGATTCATTCGTTGAAAAGGAACCCCTGTCAAGTTGTTTAATTAATGAACAACCACCTTCTCAATTGAAACTGAATGAAAACAGAAAACCTCATCACTTCCCCCTCTCCTCCTCGAACCCCATGGGGAAACAAGGAAGTACAGGCATGTGTACGAACATCATCATCGTCACCATTATTCTGTGATAAGGCCTCGGCACGCGCAGGACATCTAATTATAAAAAAGCTGTACAAATGTGTGCACACCAGACCGCGTCAGACAGGTGTACCTCTGCGGGCGTACCTTCGGCTTGAAGCTCACCTTTCCGTGTTGTCACACGAGCAGAGGCCACGCAACGGCAGGAAGGAGAGGAGCGCCGGTGGGCGGCCAACAACCCGTCCGCGTGGTGGAAAGGATGTGGGAAATATGTTGTCAGCGGAAATGTACGTTTCGTTCAGCAGGGGACTGGACATGAACCTGTGGGGACATCAGCAACGAACCATGTTAATGCCCAGGTCATGTGGAAGGACAGAAGTCCTTGCGGAGCTGCCTAAAAAGAGGCTACATCAACCGGAGATACCGCGGGACAAAGGTGATGTCCACAAGTGACAACTTGGTGGTGAGTTGACGTACAATCGTCCTTGGAAGGGGTTGCTAGAGGACACAATCATGTTCATGGTCATAGGGCGGCGACGGCGGACCTGCTAGTTTGGACGCGAGGACGGAAATCATGCCAATGGTCATAAGGCGACGACAGCAGACCTGCTAGCTTGGACGCGAGGACGGAATTCATGCCAATGGTCATAAGGCGACGACAGCAGAGGATGGACGCGAGGACTAAGATCATGCATACATGGCGCAGCCGACACATCTAATTGTTGATCTTTCCTTACAGAGATCCAGAGTCATCACAGCCTTGTGGTAGGCGACACAAATATGTAGGAAAATTGTATAAAGCCGGATCATATCAGTTTTCAACGTTCTGCCAACTCCCACATGCGACGAGAGTTTCCCCCCATTGAGCTCGAATTCCAGTTTTCCCACGAGTCTCAGCGCTTCTCTCGGCACAGATTTTCTCACACCCTTCTTCAAGTTTCCAACACCCCCATCTGCCACCACGAACACCTCAACCTTTACATGGCATCCCTCAGGGATGAGAACTGACACCTGAATCTGTTTCTTTTTTTCATGAAAAATTCAATTGCTTGCATTCTTCTTATCCGTTGCTTTCAATTCCCAGCTGTCGATGCATTTTCTGCATCCTCTATAAATAACCCACCCCCACATCCCCACATCCACCCCCACCCCATGCCCCACGTCCCCACGGAACAGAAATCATTTCGTACTTACATTATGCAACCAAAGCAGCTTCCTCCACTGCGGATTCGATTGGACGTGACACTCGAAGTACACGTCGTCTCCCTCCTTGATGTCATCTGGCGTCAGTGTCGAACCCAAGCGTAATGTCACCAGTGGTGGATCTGCAATACAGAGAGAGAGGGATCAGCGGTTAGAAGGTTGAATAAGTTTAATTCACTCATAAATTTTGTCCCAAAAATATATCAAAACTCCCGCATCGCCAAAGGCGCCCCAGCCATCATCTCAAATCACACTCAATTGAAATTCCAGATACGACGTCAGTATCTTCGGCCGCAGTACGGTCGAGTGTATCACAAACATGATGTGCCCACGATGCCACAGATATCTCGTGCACTTGTCACAGTGGGAATCGCAATGATTCCACCATTAGATCCGCCACCCAGCCCAGTCAGCCCAGTCAGCCTCCCCCCACTCGGCCGACATCTGCGGGTGCATATGGCAAGAGATGATGACTCCACTGAAAGTCATCGTCGAGGCACATGCCCGCTGGCGCACAAGGCCCGCTGAAAACGATGAGTTTTGCGCTACGAATCAACTCCCGCCCGCTGAGAGTCCCCCAGTCACATTCGGTTTGGCTAATTCGATTCGATTTGAGGCGCCCGGCGCAGGGGGAGAGCGCAAAACAGCGATTAAAGTCTGGCCAAAAGTTATGGCCGCCACGATGGTGACATTCGGATATCTGTGACCGGATGGGGTATCACGCTGCGGTGTCCGGACGACGACGTGGATGACATATGTTCGGTCCGGTGGCGTGGTGCGGCTGAGGCGTGCTTGGGCAGCAAGATTGATGGTTGCTGAGTCGGGGGTGGACACACGAAATGATTTAATTTCACTCAATTTCAAATGCGGCCCTCGCAGCGGGGCCGGGCGCGCTCTAATTGGGTCAGAAAACGTCAGCTGGTTGGAGGGGTGGAGTGTGCGACTTGGAAGTTCCTTAAATTTTTTGCCTCCACCCACCATCCCCTCGTCGGCTGTAATTGTCGTCACATGTTGTCCCCTTTTCTGGGACTCTCTGTTAACCCATTAGCATCGAACTTTTGACGGTTGAATGCCACCATTCGGGATCAGACAGACCCCGCTTCGCCCATTTGCATATCCGGCCCGTCTCGGTGTGGTTGAGTGGAGCCTTCAGGAGTTAATTTAATTTCCCCCCCTTAATTGCATTTATGCTGAAATTAATTTCAATTCAATACACGATCGTCAATAAATTAGCCCCGTCATGGCGGCAGTACCGAAATTATTTTTACACCAATTCATCCAGCTCCTCCGCGCCAGCCGAGCCACCCACCCACAGCCGCAGCCCTATCGATGCGGTGAATTCGTTTAACTCATCGTCGTCGGAACCGATTAAATTGCAATGTGTAGCACTCGGAAGGCATTCCAAGCCCGCCCTCAGCGGCCGTCATTAATTAGCGGTGAACAGTTGGATGGAATTTCCGACGATGGCGAGAGCGTTCCATCCCAGGAGCGCGCGGGTGCGCGTATTAATTAATTCACAATCGGTGAAGGTAGCTCGCGCAATGAATGATTTTGCTGGTACAGAGTGTGTCGCTAACAGTCGGCAAGGGCTCGTATAAAACAGATTTGAATAATTAATTTGAGCCGTATTAATTGAATTTACTACGGGAGCGTGAAGCTTACTCACGCACAGTCGGGTGTGGGCGGCGGGAGGTGGCGAGGATTGTCCTTGGTTTCAGTGAACTCTGAGCTGACCCATTAAATGATCGGTTAATGTGCTTAATTTGAGCTCAGTGATGGATTAGTGGGCAACAAGTTTTTAGTCGAATCTGCTGACATTTGATGGATGAGTCCAGGGGGGGAGTTGCAGTTTTGGGCTCATGCATTGATTAGCTTTAAGTGGGATTACTGTGATGGATCTCTGCTTCCGGATGCAGTCAATTTTGGATCCAAGCCGGTTCGGTCATTCGAGGAGGTTGAAAAAAGCCAACGCGTCAGAGCGTCATTGGAACTGTCAACGCGTTGCAGCTCGCTTTTGGCATGCCTTGCCTGGTACTTCAATGTTGGTTGAAAGTGTTGGTTCGAGCATCAAGTTCCTTGTCCATCGTGAGGGCGTTCTACGTCAGGTCTTGCTTTTCAACGTCGACGCTGCAATCCGCGGCTAGATTTGGGCCTCAACCATCCTGGCTCTCTAGGTACCACGGGCATTTCAGCAAAAGTGTTATTGCTTCGGGATACAAGCCATTTGGTCTCCAAACCGCGATTCAAAACCTTCGTCATTCGCGAGGACATGCCAACTCAGGGCCCCTTTTTCGAAGTTGGGGCTGCAGGCCATCATGGACTTAAGGCTCAGCCATCTAGCTATCGCGGGCAATTGAGCAAAAGTGTCACTGCGCCTGGATGCCGTCATTTTTGGTTCCAAGGTGGTTCTGTCGATCAAGGGGAATGTGCAGAGCAAACGCGTCAAAGCGTCATTGGAACTGTCAACGCTTTGCAGCTCGCTTTTGGTATGTCTTGCTTGGGGCTTCAATGTTGCTTGAGTGTGTATGTTTGTCAGGTCAGGTTCTTCGTCATTCGCGCGGACATTCCACTTCAGGTTCTCTTTTTCAAAGTTGAGGCTGCAGGACATCGTGGGATTAAGTCGCAACCATCATGGCTCTCTAGCTATCGCGGGCAATTGAGCAAAAGGGCACTGCTTCTGGATTCCAACAAATTTGGTTCCAAGTCGGTTCTGTCCATCGAGGAGGTTGAGAAAAGCTAACGCGTCAAAGCGTGATTGGAACTGGCAACGCGTTGCAACCCGCTTTTGTCATGCCTTGCTTGGGACTTCGTCCTTCGCGAAGACATTCCTCATCAAGTGTCCCTTTTCAACGTTGACGCTTCAGTCCGCGGTGAGAATTGGGCCTCAACCATCATGGCTGTCTAGCTACCGCGGGCAATTGAACAAAAGTCCTCCAAATCTGTTTTACAACATGTCCTCAAATCTTCCTGTCAATTCCATCGAAGTATACCCGAACCACTCACGTGGTCCGAGCTGACTGCCATGAGAGCACACTGTGCTCGAGCTAGTGACACCGTCCTCTAAGGATTAGAGGCTGCAGCGACTCGAATTAAAGTCAGATCGCTCATCGTTCTCACACGCTTAGGGACGCCCGTGCAATGTCTCCCTTCGGGTAGGGATCAGACTATACCCGAGGTAGGCATGCCTGTCGTAAGAGGCGACTAAAATCCACCACCTTGCCGTTCTTGCGGTCCCACTGACCACATATCCCCGTGTCCACTTAATTCTCATGTTCATGTGCAAGTACCCACAACGTCCACAAAAGCCGAGCCACTTTGGTCGCTCGTTTGCAGCGCTCTATATAAATCCATGGCAACTCTTGAGTTTTGCATTATTGACCAATCCTCCAACCATCCGTTGTTCACTTCTGGCAATCCCCTAAAAACGACAAAGACCACTACAAAAGCCCAGCAGCCACCAGACCACAGCCGGCCTCCTCACATGGTGCTCCACTCAATCTCGCCAGTTCCTCCAGTGTCCGCAGTGGATTCAGACTCAGTGAAGCCCCACCAATTACCGATTCATTATCCAGGACCAAGCCCGACAGCGGCTTTCCACCAATTGCCTCTGCCCCGCAAGCGCTCCCTGTTTGCAGCCCATCGTTGGATGTTTATCGAGGTGTTAATTACCATGACCACCAAGTGCTGGGCCAGTGTTTGCACGAAGAATCCCATCGATCCGGGCGACAAAAGCAGAGCGGACCGTCCCAGCGAGAGAGAATGCTGCCGGATTCCTTGGCCGGAACTTGAATATTTCAGTTCCATTAAGAGCCAGCCCCCAAACTGAGTGAGTCTGTGTCCCGGCGTGTGTGCTTAGGCTCAGGGCCCACCCACCGATAAAATCCATTAAATTAACAGCCACAATGGAATACGCTGCTGAAGTGTCCAAAAACACTCAGACGAGAGGAAGGGAGTCTTAAGCGAACACACACACTGCATCCTCCGGCGCAGTGACTGTCTGTCAGACGCAAGCTCCTTTGTTTCACATTGCCTGCAGCGGAGAACAATGGATATGCTCGTGCATAACTCTTCATCTCGTTGCCGTCGTTCGGTAGTTTTTGGTCGCCAGTAATTCAAGATTTCCTTTCCTCTGTACTGGCTGGCGGCTCCCGTTCGGCTCCATAAATAATAAACATCCTCGACAGAGGGAGGGTCCTTTTGTTCGGGAATCAGTGTGGGCACATGTAGCCCTGTGACTGACAGGACCGCCTACGCTTTGTGTGCTCGCTTCAAAGTGGCAGTTAAAGTGACAGAGAGGAAGCGCCCTCCAAAACGCTGTGTCGCCGGCAACCGGATGGTGAATATTTCTCTGACACCATATTCTGTTTAGGGACTGGCGAAAAGATTTCCTCCCCATCCCAACGGCATCGAGTGCCAAAAGGACATCGTCAACTAGAGACAATGACAGGCAACGCGCGTCATGACGCGTTATGAGTTCCAATGTCGCTTTGCGTTACGCAACCGGATGTGCTCTGTCTTCGTTCAATTTCCGGTGCGGGCGGAGGCCAATCGGAATTCGATTTTATAGATGTCATAAATTTGCGTCTGCTTAATGTGAACAGAAAGGATTTCTCATTTTCGAGCGATGCGTGTGCGGGATGTTAAACGGTTGACACAAAAAAAACCGCCGATACGAGTGTCTTGACTGTCACATAAAATTTTATCGCTTTCATGGTGATGTTGTGATATGAAAATTGCCCAGAAGAAGAGGAAAAAAATGCCAGAAAATATTAAATATTGAGTCATTTGAAGTTGAGCGTGTGTGGTGGGTGGGTAAATGGCTGTGCAAAATGAACCGTGACGATGTTGCGACTGAGGAAATTGTGTCTAGTTGGCACATCGTTTGCTTTTATTTGATGACACTCGATGAGGCACTTTCTGATTTGCATATTTGACGTCGGGTGGGGGAATGTCGTGGAGTCCGTGGTTGTCACACAGCTGCTTGGGTGGTTTTTTTTAGTGTCGCACTAGGGGAGGTTGGCTGTTTTCCCTGCAAATCGGTGCCCCTCTTTAAAGCGCTCCACACTGCCGAAGTTCAGGGTAACTTTCCCCGTTCGCTTGTTGTTTGTTCGCTGCCTACACGCAAACGCAATTAGAGACGGCGCTCATCCTGTCCACCATCGATCATGTGAGCACACATTGTGCTCGACGTCGTAAATATTTGCCATTCATCGGAAGGAGAAGCGCGCACCCACTTCGGGAGACCATCGTTTTTTTTGGAGAACTTTTCCAATTAAATTTCCATCCTTGGGCTGTTCTGTTGGCCTCCACCGCTCACCACAGATGGTTCGCAGCACTCACCGTTCACCGTCTGAATGGATGAACATGACAAAACCATTCCGCTTTGTTTTTTGATTTCCCATCAAGGCGAGTGATGTGAAAACAAAAGACGAACAAAACACAAAAAAAGCGAACAGCATTCCATACTTACACACGACATTCAGCTTCCAGAGGGTCTCCAGGAACAATCCATTCACGTTCGGATTCTCGGATCGACATGTTATTGATTTCCCATCGTCATCTGTTGTCGGCACGAAACTCAGTTCGGAGCGTGTTGTATTGTTGAGGATATCCTCCTGAAATGGCACACATGAAGCGATGGTGAAACCGAATTTTAGGAATCATTACACAAGGCAGGGGGAAAAAATAACACAGGCATGCTTGTCGGGAGGAATTTTCATTTTGAAATACTTTCGCCCCTAAAATTGGGGGATTTCTGATGCTGAGCGATGGCAGCAGTCAATGGTGCGGCAGTCATTCGTTCGGAGGGGGCTTTGCATTCACTGGGGGCACTACCCCTCAACTCCATCAAAGCCCTCAAACCGACGACAGTGTCTGCAGCAAGAATGAAGACATCCGTCTGTGCGACGAGGCAATTAACACTTATTTGCTTCGTAATTAGCAGCAGCAGGCAGGTCCTCTGCTGACACGACCGCAAATGCATACGGTGCCTCCAATTAATCAGACGCACAAGCCTCCTCCTGTGCAAGGATTAAATTTCTCTCCCCCTTCACAACTTACCTTCGTTCGCCTCAGCTGACGCTTCCCCTTGTACCAGGTTATTATGGCGTTCGGTCTTGAGCCGGTGCTCTCGCAGATAACCTCATACCGGCGGTCGGCCACCATCGAACTGGGTGGACTCACGATTTTCACCGTCAGCGGCTTCACTGCAAAGAAACAAACGGACGCGGGGGGTGAGTGTGTGAATATCCCCCCGGGCTGCAGATATTGTACTTACAGTGCATGTCGAGCAGAAATGTCCGCTCCTTTGGCGTGTCCAGCTGAGTGTTCAGCGCCTGGCACGTGAAGACCGAATTCAGGTCCGTTCGCTGCACCGACGGCCAGAGCAGACGATTCTCGATGACATCGCCCGAATTGTGCTCGTACTGATTGTCGACCAGGAGTCCATTGACCAGCCATCGGACCTGCGGTTGGGGTCGACCTGTGGAGTGGAAGATAAACCATATGACTGGGTGGCGTAAGCCTTAAAAGTGTCCGATGGCCCCGATGCCAAGCGGATTAGCTGTGGACGGGGAAAAGAGGAGAGCCCATGCCCCCCCTTATGGGAACAATAGAAAGGACGCACAAATAAGTACAAACAACAAAAAAAAAAGGATCAACTCAAAGGGACATCGCCAAAAGTTGGCCCAACAAGGGATTTGCGAAAAAAAAGGATACATCGCCGGATCCGGAAGAAGGGGGAGGCTTTCCTTTTGATGGCCAAACGACGCAACAAACGATGAGGATTTGGACGGCAAACAGAGCGGTGGGCCATGCCCACACACACGCGAGGAACTTCATGTGCGCTTCGTGTCTATGGATTTTCGATGTCGTTTCCACATGATTTCTCTCGTTATGATCGACATAAGGAGCAATCGTTTCCCTGGGACAGTGATGACAGGAGGATGGGGAGCTGGTTCGGTTGAAGAAATCCAATCGGACTGTAGTAGTCCATGGTGGTCTGAAGGAGCAGGAGATGGAGCTCGAATTCTGTGGGGAATGTACCAGGATTCAGTGATTCTCGGTGTTTCTCTGGCCTGGGGGCACTGACGGCAGTCGGATACCAGCCACATCTGGTTGTAGTTCTTCTGTAACCCGGAGGACATCAAGGGATACCTCTGCAACTCTGCTCTGCAATTTGTGCCAATCCCACAGACTCTGGAATAAGGCCATAGTTTGCCAATACTTTGAGGCCAATCAAATCGCGTCTGGACGTCTCTGATAAATGAAGCTGTGTCCATACAGCCTGACTAGTTTGGATGTCAGAATGTCCGATGCTATGGCTATGACTGAAGCATGAGCAAATATGGAGATCGTCCTTATATGCAAGTGCTGGCTGATGAATCGCAGCCCCTTCAGCCAGAGGACTAGAGGACCCCCAGAGTCGATGGACCACAGGTGAGGAAAGGCTGTCTTAAGGCATCCCTTAACAAAACCCATTGCCCCCACAAGCCCGCACGCAGAAATTACATCCAATTAGTCTCGCAGTTCCACATCACCATCATCACAAGACTGGCATAGCTCCAACCAATCCTTGGTGCAAGCCGACGTGGCAGTACAATGGGCTTATTTGGCCTACTTGGTGCACCCAAGTCACTTACTACCTAAGTCCGGGGTGAGCCTGGCTAATTTCAGCTTCATGCAGGCAGCATTGAAGTGACTAACGTTCATTCAACTTGGAACACACTCTAGCGTTGAATAGAAGGAAGCATGTGTACAGGCGAGTCCTGGGTTCTAACTGGCCTTGGCACTCACTTAGACCAACACATTGTTTACTTACATATCAGCCACCAAGACCCGTGAATGGTCTCTCACTTAGCAGTAGGTGCCTTTCTTTAGCTGACGACCCTGGGCACTCTGCTTCCAGCCATCAAGACCAATCTGTTTGGTGTCCCCGATGACTTCGTCTCTATACCGGAGGTTCGGTCGTCCTCTCCTTCTCGAACCAAGGGCCTCTTCGAAGACCCTCTTTGCTGGAGCGCTGTTGTCCAATCGCTCGATGTGCCCGAGCCAGTGTAGTCGACGGATTTTTGCCACTTCACGTGGAGTTCGCTGTTGTGTCTCCCCCTCCATTCGCCTTCCTCACAGACAAGACAATATATCGCAGATAGCGCCCAGCTTTCGGCTCCATAAAGCAAACATACTGACAGAATTATAATGTTTTTGTAGATCATGACTTTGGTCCTTCGAGTCAGGAGTTTCGAACCCAGTTGCCCTCCGGACTGCACCCTGCTAGTAGAGTTCGTGGTTGCGTCTTCTCCTTCATTCGCCTTGCTCGTTGTTAGGACCACATATGTTGACATACACTCTCGCTGAAGTAGACGGCTTGTGTGGGCTAATATCTCTCACAAGGAGCCTGACACACACGGCAGGCATTCCATCGGTCATAAGTTCGCCCGTGAATGCTTCTTGCTTCCTTGACACTTTTTCCTCGTTTCTCATTTTGCTAGTCCGTTGGTTGGTTATCGCTTCTAGGACAGTTTGGCCTCGTTTTCTCCTTTCGCTCGTGGTTATCGCTTCTAGGAGAACCATGATGCAACTCTCCACATCTTGAACAGCGTTCGCTGCCCATTTTGGGCTCAGTCGACGTGCAGCAACCAACCCGATTCAGAATTTTTCTTTCGAAGGCACCAATAATCAGCTCAGCTTATCGTCCAGTGGTGGCTCGTGGCGTTGTGGATATGTGCGTGGACCCCAACCTGGACGTCGTAAATTCGATTCCTGCTCTGTGCTTCGAAAACAATTTTCACGACCTCACCTCCTTCGAGTCACTGACAATGCTTCTCAAACAAAGCCGTTCGGATTCGGCATTAAGCTGTAGGTCCCTTCCACTCGTGAGAAAACAATAGCACGCACAACACGTGCGGTTGCTGAGAAGCTAGGCCCTGGCCCCCTCTCGGCTTCGTATAGCAGGACTGGCCAAATGAGGTCTTTGTGAAGCTTGATTTTGGCCCTTCAAGTCAGGAGTTGGTGTTCTGTTGTTTCGACAAACCGAAGAAGCACTGGTTGCCAAGAGCGCTTCACCGTCCGATCTCCACTAAGATGTTGTTTGCGTGGTTCGAAAACGTCATGTTTGTTGATGTTCAACCAGGATGACCCACCATGAGATCTTTCTAATTCCTGAAACTACCCAGAAAGAAGATGTCATTCTTGCTCTAAGGAAGAGACAAGAAGACCAGAAATCAAGTTGCATGGGCTGGGGATTCGATCAGGTTATTGGGCATTTCTTCTTTTTCTACATTTCTTTCTATTTCTTCCTCGTCCCTCGGAACTTTTGCAGAAGTCGCTGTGTAGTATGCTCAGACGGCTCCTTTGGAAGGCCATTAAACTACAGCACAAGTAGGTTGCTGCCTGGCAGTATAATGCTCCAGTTTTTGTGTCTGAGTGCACCACTGAAGAGTTTTAAAAACGTCCGACAAAGAAATAACGTCCAGGGTGCAATGCATGCACGCCCGTGGCACAGTGTTCGGTAGGTACTCCTATATGCTTGCGTGACTGCAGCTGGTCTTGCTCTCTTCTTGCCCTCGCTGTTGCTTCAAATTAAGCGACATCGAGTTCTGGATCCACTCCGAGCTTCGTCTTCCGATTGTTTTCATGTATAGGTTGGCAGCAAGCTGGAGGCGACTAGTACCAGAGATGCATGTTCACTGAAGCTCTGGTACACAGCGGACTGTAGCGCATGCCAAAGAAGAACTGAGCAGCAAGAGTTTGGCCCCAGTCCTGACTCCTCTTTCAGAAGACTGCCTGATTTTTTGTTTACTTGAAGGGCAGCATGCCGAGGTAGCATGCCAGGGTAGCTCACTGCTGAATCTACACAGCCTGTCCAGTTTCGATGTCAGAATATCCGATGGTGCGGCTATGACTGCCGCATGAGCAAATATGGAGAGTGTCTCTCAGTGCAAGTGTTGGCTCGTGAATCGCAGCCACTCACAGCAATCGGGTTAGGTGCGTGGGTCAACGAGCCGAAGGCCTGTCACACTTAAAGGTGGAGTAGGCCTTTGTAGACCCATTCTGGTACCCGTAGAGGGAACGTGTTCTACTCTGTTCCTTCCTCGTACTCAGTTAGTTGCCATTATGTCTCACGTCCTGTCTGTTCAGCCTACAACCAGTGGGATGACTTGAATCTGTGAATAGAGTTTAGTGGCACCTCTTCTGGTTCAGCCTCGTGGGGGAATGAAATCTGACGGGTTTCTGGCGAGGAGTCAAAGGATTGACGATAAGGAGCGTGCATGAGGTGGTTGTTTGTGCATCTAGAGGGAAAATTGTACGTCGAGGAGGAGCAGACAGAATCGGGGCTGAATCAGGCTTCCCATGGGCCGATCGTCTCAGTGGCACCACGACGCCTGACAACTTGGTTGGGCTCAGAGTTTAGTGGCACATCTGCTAGTTCTTTTAGGTCTTGGAAGAACTGTTCTCCTGCAGAGGCTCTGGCAGTGACGGAAGTAGGGAGGAGTGTCCCTAACTTTCATCTTCGTCGCCACAGCCCCTGCCGATGAAGCCATGAGCAGGTTCCGTTTTCATTTCATGGGACCTCTGCATCACGGCCACTTAGTGCAATCACCTTATGGTGCCACGCATTTTCCAAGAGACCCTGCATCTGCGTCTGAGCTAGGTTTTGAGCCGTCATGTTACTCTCCGGTCGTTTGCTGTTGTTGTTCACGAATTGGTCCTTGCCGAGGCTGAGGGTTGATGGTAGATAGAGTGTCCGCCTGCACAAGGGGCCTGAGTCTTCCCACACAGTACTCAGCCACTTCTAGCTAGAATGTCTGTCGTTCACAGCCCAGAAGTCGGACCTGAAAAGATTTTACGGGGGCTAGGGTTGCGTCGGTCTGTTGTTCCGTAAATACTGCTGTGCACGTTGCTAGTAAAATCGCGTGTTTGTATGGCTTTTCAATCTTTCTGCTCCTCAAGAACACTAACCTCCTTCCTTTGCAAAGAAGCTTCTTCTGAATTCTCTGTGTGGCACGTTCCGACGCAGTGCCTGAGCGGCTTTAGATCAGGGGTTGATAAGGACTCCGGCTGGCATGTCCGACTAAAGCTGATCATTGATGGCGATAGTTTGTGTTGTTCGTTTCTTACCCTCGCTGTTGATTTAGACTAAGCGACACCGAGTTCCGACTCCATTCAGAGCTTCGTCTTCCAGCTTTTCTCTTGTGGAACTTAGTGGGCAAAGGTTGGCCCGAGGTTTGATCTCTTCGGAAGGCTGTGTGTTTTCTTATTTTCTTGAAGAGTAGTATGCCTAGTCCACCAAGAATAGCTCAGCTATGCTGTGTCCACATAGCCTGGCTAGTTTGGATGTCAGAATGTCCGATGCTATGGCTGTGACTGGCATGAGCAAATTTGGAGATCGTCTTTAAATGCAAGTGCTGGCTGGTGAATCGCAGCCCCTTCAACCAGAGGACTAGAGGATCCCTGGAGTCGGTGGACCACAGGAGAGGAAAGGCTGTCTTAAGGCATCCCTTAACAAAACCCATTGCCCCCACAAGCCCGCACGCAGAAATTACATCCAATTAGTCTCGCAGTTCCACATCACCATCATCACAAGCCCCCACAAAGCCGCCCAAATACACGCATTCACTCACGCTCAATTTTGCCTCCGCCTCCAGCCCAGAGCTAATGAGAACAAAAGCCGCAAACAAGCCCGTGGATGTGCCCCGGCATGCGGGATATGTCAAAGCCTAAGCTCTCGATGGCAAACAAATGTCAACACAAAGCCCACGCAGGCAGCCCCCGCTCCGCAGTCCACCCCCAAAATTAAACGAAATGAAACACAAATCTCAATGATAAACAACGAGACGCGCACTTATGCGAGGCTTTGCCTCCGCTAAGGAACTCACCTCCGACGACACGACAGGTTATAACAATATCGTCGCCCTCCTGCTTGGGGCCCAGCTGAGTGCCGTTCAGTTGACGGCCCCATCGATCAAGGATTATTGGCTGCTCGGGAAGAACTGAAAGAGAGAACCGGGATAAGGCAATTTATTTATTTATTTATTTGTGGTGGCTGAAGGAATCTGCCGCGCGACTCCTCCGCAGCTCTTGCATCTCTGCTGCCACGGATGGAGATCCTATGTTCCAGGAACAGCCGTCTTCGCGATGTCCCCGCGGGATGACGAATAACGATGATGATTGCTGCTGCTGTGCGAGGGATCTCCACCCGTGGGGTGCCTAAGAGAGTAAGGAAGGAAGATACTCACTGATTACGGATAAATTAAATCGAAAGCTCTGCGTTTGACTTGTGCGGAAGTCGATGCGGCATCTGTAGATTCCCTGGTCGTGGCGTTTGATGTCCTGTGGGCGGCGCGAGCACGGGTGAGTGGGCGCAGGTAGCAGCAAGACCGAGAAAGAGATAAGAAAGTGCGCAAGTTTAGTGGAAAGGACGACAATGCGTGGGATTTTAAAGTGGATTCGTTGCAAGAGAAAACCCCACTGGCTGTGTGGGTGGATTCTAGAGTAATTGAGTTTGTCATTTGGTTTCAGTCGACCGTGGGCGTCGGGGGAGGACGCTTCACTTTACGAGAAGATTCGATGCGGCGCTGAGTTCCACTGGCTGGGCACGGTAATTAGCCGGGGGCTTAGAGAGTTGAGAGCGAAGAGGAGTGCACGTGGGAAGAGGTCTCGTGGGTGATCGAAGGATGGACGATAAAGAGAGTGGCGGAGGTGGCTGTTTGTGTCTCTCAAAGGGGAAATTGTACGTCGAGGAGGAAACGACAGATTCGGAGCCCAGTCCAGACTAAGACTTGCCATGGGTCGGTGGTCTCAGAAGAACCGCGACGCTAGACAGCTTGGTCGGTCTCAAGTCAGACTCAGTCTTGCCATGGGCCGGTGGTCTCAGAAGAACCGCGACGCTAGGCAGCTTGGTCGGTCTCAAGTCAGACTCAGTCTTGCCATGGGCCGGTGGCCTCAGAAGAACCGCGACGCTAGGCAGCTTGGTCGGTCTCAAGTCAGACTCAGTCTTACCATGGGCCGGTGGTCTCAGAAGCAGCGCGGTCGGTCTCAAGTCAGACTCAGCCTTGCCATGGGCCGGTGGTCTCAGAAGAACCGCGACGCTAGACAGCTTGGTCGGTCTCAAGTCAGACTCAGTCTTGCCATGGGCCGGTGGTCTCAGAAGAACCGCGACGCTAGGCAGCTTGGTCGGTCTCAAGTCAGACTCAGTCTTGCCATGGGCCGGTGGCCTCAGAAGAACCGCGACGCTAGGCAGCTTGGTCGGTCTCAAGTCAGACTCAGTCTTACCATGGGCCGGTGGTCTCAGAAGCAGCGCGGTCGGTCTCAAGTCAGACTCAGCCTTGCCATGGGCCGGTGGTCTCAGAAGAACCGCGACGCTAGACAGCTTGGTCGGTCTCAAGTCAGACTCAGTCTTGCCATGGGCCGGTGGTCTCAGAAGAACCGCGACGCTAGACAGCTTGGTCGGTCTCAAGTCAGACTCAGTCTTGCCATGGGCCGGTGGTCTCAGAAGAACCGCGACGCTAGACAGCTTGGTCGGTCTCAAGTCAGACTCAGTCTTGCCATGGGCCAGTGGTCTCAGAAGAACAGCGACGCCAGACAGCTTGGTCGGTCTCAAGTCAGACTCAGACTTGCCATGGGCCGGTGTTCTGAGAGGCACAGCAACGCCTGACAACTTGGACGAGCTTAGACTTAAGACGCGGCCATTTAGCTTACTTCTCCAGCGTCTTGGTACCAGAACACATTCCTCTTGTGCTGTCTCTGCCATGTTCCATGTTCCGCGCGCCTTTCAAGAACCAAGTCCATGCCCATGCCCATGCACCTCCTCCGAGATCTCTCCCAAACTTCTCCCCGTCACGTAGCCATCGCACTGCAACGCAGCGTCCATCCCATCGCCAAGTCAAACAGTCGTGCTGCAGCACAAAACGCTGACTCCTCAGGTGTGTCGATTACCCCGTTCAGCACGACCACTCTCTGGTCTGTTTGCCCTTTCCGTCTGCCCAAAGTGCTTTCAATCAATTCCACTTCCGAAGGGCGAGCAAATAAGACGCCTCCGCCTCCTCGTCGTCGTCGCCTCAGCTGGGCCCCCGCGCCACGCAACAACCACAACAGCATAAAGTTTTTGCACTCAATTTAAATCCTTTCAAAGGCTGTTATCGTTGATCTCCTTCGCCCTGACGACGACTCCCGCCCCCAGCCTCACCTTCCAGCAAATCCCTGACGCAAACACAAAACAATAACCGAGAGAGATAAATGAAGTTTTCCACTTGGCCCTCGCCTCGTTCACACTCGGAGCCTAAATAAATAAGCATTCGTACACGCCGCCACGCCGGCACAGCAGAGCCACTCCAGGAGTCCCGTGCACCAGCTCCCGCCCCGGCCGGCGATAACGACGAAAACAAATACAGAACACGGAGCACAAACAGCACATTTGTGTCTTGTGTGTGCCCCCGATGGGAGCGGAGATAGCCGGCGAAATTGAAAGAGGTTAGGAGAAGGTCACTTCGATGCCTGGGCGGAGGAGGCCGAGGCCGGCAGAAGTCCAAAAGGATTAACCGAAAACGAAAATCGGTTTCTTGTGAGATATTTATGAGTTTCCTCCGGGAGGGCAGAGGACTGCTTCTAGATGCTCCCCCGAGCGGAGGAAATGCACTGGCTAAGTTGATACGCCGCCACGCATACTAATGCCGGGCCGGTCGGCTCTGTGTGTCCCCACGCCCCACGTGTGTGCGGTTAGCCGTGCTATCCAATCAAGTAAGTGGGCGGTGGGGCGTTGGGGGACTCCAGGTTTCACTCCACGCCCAGGCGGCGGCGGTTCTCGCAGCTCTTGCTCCTTGCAGCCAATTAAGTGTGCAGCCATAAATTAGAAGCTTGATAAAGTTTTCGCGTGCCAAGGAAAGTTATCTGCCGTCGGGTTGGTTCTTTTGTTGTCTTGGCTTAGCCCGCTCTGCCCCACCCCCCTCGGGGATATCATTTAATTTGCTTTTCGGCGCGCAGGAGGGGGAGCGGGTGGACTCACCTTTATTTCCAACGATGCTGGCGATGTATCAAAGTGGAATCTGGCACGGGATCCGAAGACCTCGGGTGCTGACCAATGTCGTGGTTGTTCGGTGTTGAGCTTATCGCGAACATCGAAGCTGAAAAGAAAAAAAAAAAGGAGAAAATGATTTTGTTGCAATGCGACAGAGTGGGTGGGGGTGTGTGTGTGGAGGTTGTCGGGGTGTAATCCTTTTCGGGTTGTCTTCGGCGAGAGATTTACCGAGCGAAGACCTCGGTGGACCATTGAGGCGCCGGCGATGAGGTGATAATGGAATTGTTTTGCTTTTGCTTTGATTCGAGATCATTTGCACCTGATTGGGGAAAGGATGGTGGTGGGGATTGCTGAAAGGTGGACAGAAGCGAAGCCCTGGTGTGACGAATCCAAATCTATTCTTACGAGGCAGCATGATGACGCCCATGTCACTGGATCGCCATCGGTTTGTAGTCAGAACTGAGTCACATCAAAGCTGTGGATTGGAGCGACGTTTCGGAGTTCCCTTCCAAGAAAGGGTGACGGTTGCAATTATTTGCTCAGGAGCTACGGCAAGTCGTGTGTCCACTTTGACAAGCCAACTACCGTAGACGAACTTGAGACCTGTCATTTGGGTCGCAGCATCGCTGGAACAATGCCGCACATATTGCGCCGAGCCTTTAAGAAGGTGGACCAACGACATGAAGGACGGCACATGCTGCCACTGAGGTGACGTGCTCTTCTTCTCGTTCGGACCTCGACCTCAACCAACAAGCCTCCAAGGCCACGACGATCTTTCGCCGACTACCTCCAGTTGCGCACATAAAGTGGGTTGAGGTACTTCTCCTTGGTCTTGTGTGCGCCTTCTGGATCGAGGCCTTCCTCTGTTGCGCTGGCCCACTGTCTCGGAATTAAAGACGGGCTACTCCATATCGAATAATATGAAAGTAGCTTCAAAATGAAGTCACAGTCAATTGCATGCTCCACGCCGTTGTTGCTCTACTCAAATTTATTTTTCTCTCGTTCTGATTTGGTCACCCAGTCGGCTGAATTTTGCAGGTCGTTGAGTGCCATCTCGATCGAGGACTTCTTCTGTCGCTCGGAATCGAGGACTCTTCGGACCGAAGCTGTAGTACTTATCGGCTCTACATAATCTTAAGCGTTGGGCTTGCAAACGCTTAACTAGGTCCATGCCGTGGTACAGCCCGTACAGTTCGTGGTTGAATCTTCTCCTCCAGACTCCATCAACGCAAACAGGACCAAAGATCGCACGCAGAACTTTTCTTCCAAAACGAACGAGGGCTTCTTCATTCGTTTTCCATGTCGTCTAAGTTTGTGTGCATTGCACCGGCTATTACATTGAAATTCCTAGACAGCATCAGTAACGTGATGGCGGTCCAAGACTGACCTAGTGCTGTTCAGGCCAGGAGATATAGAATTCCTAAATTTAGTCCACTGAAGCTAAAGGGAAATTAATCAACTTGCACAGATCGAGTGAAGTAATTGGGTGTGATTGTCGACAGAAACCTGAACTATATCGATTGCTTTTTGGCTCGGAATCGAAGACGGGTTACTCCATACCAAATGGCATAAAAGTAGCTTCAAAATGAAGCCAGAAGCAATTGCATGCCTCACACGGTTGTTGCTTTATTTAAATTTGTTTTCCTATCGTTCTTATCTGGTCACCAAGTCGGCTCGATGGTGCAGTTGATTGAGTGCCTGGTATAGAGGTCACCGGTTCGAAAGTTAATACGCTTTCATCTGGTTTTCAAGTCCGGTTTTGTCACTAGTCGCCATTGGGATCACATTAACGGCAAGGATCAACAATTGGTCCAAGAGTGCTGGCAATTTCGCTGGCAGCTCAATGATCTAACTTAAGCTGGTCACCCAGTTGGGCATACTCGTTGTCTTTGTTGAACCTGGTGTGGCTGGGGAAAGCGTCCAAGTCTTACTGAATATGCACAGTTTTTCTTGTGACTCCGGAAGTGCGTCGACTGTTAAGTAAAAGAGCTCCTTTCATAATCGAAAATCAGTCGTATCTAGGGATGTGCCCATATGCCCGAGGAAGAAAACTCTCATCACTTACTCTGCTCTGGCTAGTCGTAGGTTCCTACACCTAGGGGCCTATTACTTCAGCGGCCTCAATGAGCTAAACAGCGCCAGCATAGGCCAGCTGAATTGCTTCACTACAAGCACCAACTGGTTCTGATGTTAGGAGAATCAATCCGCGTGGTATCACAATGGGCCTCCTCTGGCCTAAGTGTGACTGCTCTGCAGCACTCAGCCTCTACAACCTAACCTAACCTACCCTAGGGATGTGTCCATCGGATGGGTATATAAAACTGGGTATATACCGAACAAATATCTTTCCCTTGTCTTACCTCATTTTCGCTCATCGGTGCTTCTAGTAGCGTCTTTCAGTAAGCAGAACTCCCCTTATCCTCCTTTAATCCCAAGTAGTCTAGGTCCCTTCCTTTATCTGAAACTCCTTTCTTCTGTTCCTTATATCAAATTTTAAACCTGCTAGTAGAACAGATTGATTTCAACTCTGCCCCGTCTTCTCTCATTTCAGGTGACTCGACGATGATTCGACGTCCATTGGTGGTGAATCGAACTCTCGAAGGACTGGCCGTAATGGAGGGGATACTGTGACCAAAGTGTTCATGGTAAGGTGACCTTGAAGGACTTAGTTTCTTGAGTTGTCTTCGAAGTTGTCTGGTGATTGCTTCCACTGGTAAATGCATTTTTAAATGGTCTCCCCTTTTTCAAATTTTCTTCGTCGTGAAATATTTTTTAGACACATTGCTTAGGTCGGTGGGTACATGCCCATGGGGACACGTCTCACTCTCCAGTTGAACCCATTGTGATGAGACGCAATGCTTACATGCCTCTCCATTTTAGGATGTCCGCTTGGGTGGTCAGTCATAGGGTTCGTTGCGCCAATGTGATGAGTAGGCTCACCCGCCGCTTGTCAATTCTAAAAGACCATCAATCGATGTGTGACGATGTGCTTTAATTCAGCGTCGCCTCTCGGAAAAAGATGCGCTCCATCGTGTCCATCGGCTTAAGTGCATCCTTCGACATTCTTCCTTTCTTTTGGTTTTTATAATTTAAGCGTGCTAATACCCTTAAGTGTCCGCGGTCAAGACACATCACGGGACGATGGTATGAAGGGAGAGAGAGAGAGAGGAGGTACCTGTGCAAATTGGTTTTAAATATCTGCCGATTGTAGTCTTGGGAAATATTGGACTGGGAAGAGCATTCCATATTCGTGTAGCGCGGCTGAAAAATGATTTTCTTAATTTCACTGTGCGTTCGAAAGCAGGCTAAATGACACTCCTAGCGAGACGTGTACAACGGGCGAATTCAAAGAGAGGAGGCATGCAGTTGGCTAGCTCACTTGGGCATCGTTTGTTTTGAAACGCGGACAAAAGAAGACACCGTACGTCCATGTTCGAACTAGTCTAATGAACCCGTGATATTTTTGCATCCTCTAAGTTTATTCGCTCACTTTTGGCTGCTTGTTGGATCAGGGTGTTCTTGGGGGCGCGAGACCAGGGATGAGCGTTGTACTTGAGCCTAGGGCCAATATGCGCCTTTCAGATTAAAGCCAAACCAGATTGAAGGGCATATTCCTGGCATCGATTAAGAAAAACCTAAATATATCGCAGCATTTTTGGCGACCTTGAATATTGTTGTGCAAGAAGCAACTGAAGCTGACGGAAGACAAAGTGGACTAAATAGGGTTTAGTTTCATAAGAGTTCATTCGATCGGGACATCACCGCTTATCAAACCATCCACGTTCATTTCCTCTTGCATCGCTTGAGCTCAGGCACCTTCAGACTGTTTTTGAAAGCGGTTGCAGGTGGCTATTTTTTCCTAGTTACTAATTTATAGTTCTCAAGCCACGCCACTGATTGATTCACATACCAAGGATGGAACGTTTTTTTCCGTTTTCATCGATACAAGCGCTATTTGTGGATAATGACTGATTATCAGGGGTTCTCTGTAGTGACAGCAGAGAGCCTTGAGTTTTGGAAGTATTGAGTTCACACTGTTGTTCCCCAGTTATATATGCTGCCGAGAACGGACATACCATTCCAATTCTACGTCTGAAGGTCAGGCTCGTGAGTCTTCGAGAGAAGTCGTTCGTTCATCAGCGAAGAAGTAGATTGGATTAAAAGTAGGAGACAGGAGGTCATTTAAATAAATCAGAAAGAGTGTCGGAAACAGAACAGATAACTGGGAGAGAGGAGCATTTGTGGATATCAGACATGAAACCATAAAAAACACCTTGAGTTGAACGGTTGGGAAGATCGATTCTAATCCATTGAATAGGAGATTCATCAAGACCAAAGGTACGCATTTTTCGACAAAAGAGCTTGATGCCAAACTCTGTCAAATGCCTCAGCAAAAGCAAGTGCAACTAACTTGCCTTTATTGTGCAAAGGTTCCACTTTTCAGTGAGTTTAGCTACCAAAGCACCAGTGGACCTGTTGCTACGGAAGTCGTAGGGGTCGCTGATGTAGAGAGCTACCAACGCCACGAAAGATGCTTGATTAGATGGCTGCCTGTCTGTTGGAATGCGTAGCAATAGTTGCTCTTGGGTGGTTTTTAAAGCAATTGTCGCTTTATATGTCATCTCGTCCCCTCTGAAAGACCATTCTCGCCTCTTGGCCTTTTCTTAGTGGATTCTCGTGACATCAGAAGTACATTCATTCAGAGGCATTCGGAGTCCATTACACCGAGCCGTCAGAAGTAAAAATTCAAAAAAATCGTTTGAGCAACAAGATGTATTCAAAAATTCATTGACACTCCCGTGGGAATATTTCGGCGTTTTCTTGGTAGACCTGGTGATCATAGGGCGTATGTGAAATATTTTTTTCCTTGACTGAGGCCTTTGTGGTGCACTTTGTCCGAAGGTTGGAGCGTATGTGGGATATTTTCCTTTGACTGAGGTGTATGCGGAGCATTTTGTAGCAAAGGGCGTATATGGGATATTATGCTTCAAAGTCAAAGGCATTTGTGGAATATTTTCCACCGAAGATTGAGGCGTATGTCGAACATTTTGCACCGAGGACTGAAGCGTATGTGGAATATCTTACTCAAGTCCTTTTAAGTGTCTTCCTGTGGTGCATGTGAACTTTTGCCATAATTTTTTCTCGAATTTACAGACCATGCCGCTTGTGTTTCCTTCATCAATCTTCAAGTATTTTAATTCAAAAGGAGGCATTGGTGATACTACTTCCTCGTAGAAGGCGCTGGAGTTTGATGAGACTCTTAGACAGTTCTCAAGCACTGAAGGAGAAACTGTGTTCATTTAAGGTAGTCCCAGCTACTGCTTCTTCTCCACTAAAGCCCTGTCCATCTCCTTATCGACGACCAAGCAGCAGTTTCCCTCCTTCGCAATTGGTCTCCCTTGCCCCTGTTCTCTCCAAGTCCTCCTTGTTTAGTATCCGATTTCCCCTCGCTTGCCAATCCCCAGCACTCTCATCTAACAACAGACCTCGTTGCGTCTCCTCCCCAACTTGACACACTGCCACGCCAAGTCCATTCAAATGACAAGTGTATCCCCTAATCCCACCTCAGCAGCAGCACTCGAGTGTCATTATCCTTTCCAAATGCGTCCCACCAGCCCCCGACCATGTGGGAATTCCCTGAATGCGATGCCCGGGCCTAACCCAAATGCATTCATTCATCATGCACCGAGTCCCCGGTGTGCGTGCGAAACGGAACACTCTTAAGGACCACGCGTACGCATGCAGTCATTAACCCACTTTCCGGGCGAACGCCTACTTCAGGATGCACTCGCAACATTGAATTACGCCCAAGTCGCGATGCACGACGCGCTTGACACGGTTCCGCTTCTGTTGAAAGGTGAACTGCCGGTCGGTGTTTTTTTTCCGCCTCCCCCGTCGGTGGGTGTACCGGTGCTGAGTCTATAAATAAGAACGAACACCCGATCGATTTATTTGTCATCGTTCCTGCACACGGCGCCATTCATGTGCACACGTGATTACAGAAGGTTACGGCCTAATGAAAGGACAAACAGGCGTGTTCGTGTGTGTGTCTGTGTCTCTGTGTTGACTTACCTGTACAGGGGTATGCCGGCATTGTCCCGGAACCACAGGATCATGTAAACGTTCTCCAATGGACCCGCTATGGGGCACGGCAGCGTCACAGACTTCCCCTCGACGGCTTCGATGTCCTTTGTCTTGACTGTTGGCCACGGAACGAACATGAAACGAGAGAGAGAAAAAAGAGAGGAAATTAGTAAGGAGAAGAGGGAACAGCAAAAATGTTGAAAGACAGCCAAATCGCGGCGCAAAGAGTTTTTCAATAAATTCCGAGCGAGCAGGCAGAGGGACCGTGTCTGAGATTAGTCCAGTGATTAAGGGTCATCCAGGGGTGGGGCGACAGACACCACTGCGACCACTAATGACACCTTGCAGCCCAGGAAAGTGTTTGTTTTCGCTTTTAATGGAAATTAAAGTGCCCCCCATTTGGGCTTAACATAATCCTTCCCCCGGCCAGTGTGTGTGGGGGGAGCTTTAATTAACGACTATTTATGGCCTTGATAATGCGCGGCTTCGATGAGACGATGATACGTGACATTTATCCCTCCCTACGCGCGCTCGTGTGTGTGTGCGATGATAATAAATTCACAAAAGGAGTAGAGAGCAATAACAACTTATCGCCCGGGGCACACGTAATTATGGCCTGAGATACGTTTCCTAATAAAATTTACAGTTATGAGCAACAAAGCAAAACCAGGATTAACTGGAAAGGATTATGAGGGGAATAAAGCCAGACCAAGGGACATCCCATAAACATTTATTGTGCAATAATTCTTATTAGATTTGTGCAAACGATTGGTCGGGACATAAATCGCTGGTGTTCCCCCGCTCGGAGCTTGTGAAATGTGTCATACTTCGGCCGACGGCCGCCTTCGATTGTTATGGCCGAGCGGAAGTGGTTGTAAATTTGTGTGGCGACATAAGTGGCGGGCGGCCGTCGCTTTTGTGTAATTCTTTATTTGTGGTCATCTGGCGCGCGCTTCTTATGAGTCATGAATGGTGGACAGAAGCAGATTGCGGTTGGATCGTATTGCGGATGAGGACATCTGCGGTAGTTAGTGGCAGTCAAGCTTGCGGCAGAGACAAAGACAGAGCCGATGGATTTGGGTTTATTTGCGATAATCATTGGTCGCATTAGTCGGCTGTGTACTGGCTTTGGGGTGAATGGTGGTCATTTGATGGTTGCGAGGGATTTGATGGGGAGTGGATAAGGAAGGTCTATGTGGTTAGAAGAGACACCAGATTTTAGTTCCTTGATAGAGATTGTCTCTAAGTTTTGTAGCATCTTCTTTAAGCACTTTGGCAACCCTAATGAAACCCTTCTTTAAAGACCAAGTCATCGGGGTTGCAGCGTACCTATGTGGGCCCATGGTTGCTCAGAGTCAGACCGGCCAAAGGCCGCAGGCCTTCCAAACGAATATGTAACGACTTTTGCAACAGACCCTCGGCTGAAAAGCCGGAAGGAAATGCTTGTCCTCGGTCCAGGCATTAGCAAGAATCGGCCGCCTGGCTGGTCCAGTTGGTTGAGTGGCTGCCCTTGTTCAGACTAGTTCCCGGTGTCCCAGTGAAAGGAAAGTTAATGCGCTGTGAACTGATGAAATTTTGAAATTTGGTCCAGTTACCACATGCCGTTGGGATCAAATCACTGGAGTTGACTGGATTAGAGTTGTGATGGCCAATGGACCAACCATGTTTAAGGTATGCTGGCAATTTCTCTGGAAGCGCACTAACCTCACCAACGCTTCTATGATGCTCCCAGCCGTCACTTCTCTTCATCGAAATACGTGACGCTTCCAGTTTGGGTTCACGTGCTAGCTCCCAAGCTACACCTACTGGTATAGCTATATATCTAGTCCTCTTCTTCAAACCCCATTGGAAAAATAGGCCATGGGACTGCTTCAGTTCATTCTCGAAATGGCCAGGATGCCCAAGAAGGTCAATTTTTTGATTCCGAAGTTTGTTGACCAAAGGCCTTGACTTTCTGAGCACAAGTCGCAGTCTAGAGGATCACTCCGGCTTGTGGTTGGGCGAGCAGAAACTGCGTCACACTTAGATCCCACTTCAGGCATTGTCGTTGGCTTAATGCTCTTACACTGGTGGCCTATGGCATTGTGGATATGTGAGTTGACCCCAAACTCAACGCTGTAGGTTCGATCTCTGGTTTGTGCGACAAAAGCAATTTTCACGGCCGCACCTCTTTCGAGTCAGTGCTCAAAGAGTAATCCTGTATAGAAAAAGCTTCAAAAACTTTGCCGTTCGGAGTCGGCATAAAACTGTAGGTCGCTTTCACTCGTGAGAGCACTCACAACACGAGTGGTTGCTAAGAAGTTAGGCAGTAGCCCTCACGGGCTGTAGCTCTACCCATACTATTTTGTTATGTGTTAAGAGAATACTCGACGTAATGACTCTGAAGTACACTAGTAACTATTTCGTTAAATGTAGATTTTGATCGTTGACGCGATAAAGGTTGTACATTTTACGGATTCACGGAAGAGTCAAGCAGGGACTGTAGAGCGACATTACACTAGCTAGGCATCTGAGGATGTCGTCCATGTGCCCACGTCTTGTTGATGTCGTGGGCGACTTAGATAGCTCCGAACTGAGCGGTCTACAAAAACGAACCTATGAGGCACGCCCGCGACACTAGAACCGTCAAAATCCACGTTTTAGATGCCGCTTTGTAGTGGAGATGGTCCTCAACCGACTTGTTAAGGTCAACTAGATGCAATTAGTCAGAGCAGAGGCCGTTCTAGCTTGTTGGGTGAGATCTTGCTCCTGAACTGTAGTGTTGTGCTTTCAAGTGAGTTCATCAGAGACTTACTTACATTAAGAACAGTAATAGAACAACATCGATGCCCTGACTCCGGACGGAGAGCTGTGGCACTGCGGATGCACCCTGCACTTCGATTAAGCCATTCACTTCTACAAAGATGCGTCCAAGACGAAAGATGGAGTAGGAAATAACGTTTTGTCTGTTTGTCTAAGTCTGAGCAAATCCTTTCGTCTATAAAATCGTGTTTGAAAGCGTTTTTCAAGAGGACACTGAGGAAAGTCCTGTCCTGGCGAATGTGAATCAAAATCTTTATGGGAAGCAAATTGATACCCTGACGTCGTTCCCTATCAACTCTAAACTAGTCATCGACTGCCGTCCATCTCTTGGCGAGATATTCGATCATTTCAAGTTTTGAGAAGCTTTTTCGCCAGTGCTGAGTGCTGGGCCATAGAGACTCCCGCGAACTTCAAAGCTGATTAACTCGCCAAATACGCTAGCCGACCTGTCAGCTGATACAATTTCATGTAACATAGGTACACCCGAAAGCCCTTTACACACGAAAAAATATGTCACACGGTCAACAGACAAGGCACTCGGCCAACTTCAAAGCAAGTCTGCCCACATCTCGATCCAAAAAGATCAAATGGCCTCATCTGGTGGCGGGTGGCGCTACACCCTGTAGGGGGGCCAGGGCCTAGCTTCTCAGCAACCACTCGTGTTGTACGTGCTATTGTTCTCACACGAGTGGAAGGGACCTACAGTTTTATGCCGACTACGAACGGCCAAGAAAGACAGATGTACTCTTTGAGCATTATCAGTGACTCGAAAGAGGTGGGGCCGTGAACATTATTTTTTGTCGCTCAGAGCTGGAATCGAATCTACGACGTCGAGGTTGGGGTCGACGCACATACCCACAACGCCACGGCCTCATCTGCTTATGAGATCTAAGATTAACACTGCCGTGGGAATAACTACCGGACACTGGCTATTAGGCCTTTTTGCAAGAACCAATCACTTTTGTAGAAGCTGCCTACACTGGCATGAGGAGCATCTAGCACCTTCTGCAAAAAGTGTGTTAAGGTTTCCCTCTCAGCTATGTTGTTGCGACTGCGACAATGAGTGTTGTCAGAAATACAAAATTTAGCGGCAGTGTCCCGTACAGACCACCACCACTCAAGAGATGTCATGTCGAATTCGCAGAAGCTTTGGATTGGTCTTAGGTCATATATTTCTTCATATAGCAGCTTTTGTTAGTCTGACGCATTCGCGGTTAGCTATTTCAAAGGAAGTGTGTAGAGACATGATGCTTGGTTTGGTCTCTGCACTTCTTTAGCAAGAAAGCAATGACTGGCAGAACCATGTCAAGCTTGTTCATCGGCCTTTCCATTACCTGTGAGGTCATTGTGACCTGGAACCTAGACAAGGGCTATTTTGAGCATATCTGTACTGGCTTAGAGTATGGGGCATAGTAGGCTGCCTCACTGTGAACACAAATGGCCACCTTCTCCCTGGGCATGATAATTGGGTGTATTTTGACATGTCCGCCTGATTGCAAGTAGAATAGCCATTTTAACGAGAATACACCTGCACCAACTCCGACGCGCATCATGAAGCCGTGGGTGTAGATTACCCGATTGAAATCCCTGCAGACATGCCCAATTCTTTCTGGGATTAGAGTGTGAAGGGCACCTGTTAGGTTTGGTCTGGTGTACTCTATGGAGGGCGTTTGCGAGATGCCTAGAGGTAGAGGGTCTAAGCTGGTGGTTTAAGCATAAAGCATAGATGGCCAACAACCAGACTCCTTGAGTCTGATGGCGTTGTGAGCTGTAGTGGGTTTGATATGAATGTCAAAGCGTAGGAGGTGCAATATAGCCTTGGTGTGTAAATGCCACCTCGCGTCTACCCACCTAGGAAAACTTAATTTAATCGTCTACTGAATACCTATCTTTTGGCGTCTGACGAGCAACCATCAACCATCAGAGCACGCAAAAGTGCGATGATGTTGCGGGATTTGTGGGTACTGTATCTAAGAAGTGAAGGCGGAGCCGAAGTGTTAAAATAACGCATGTGTGCACCGTTTAAGTCGAAGTCTAGTGTTACGTCCAGAAGCGGTAAAGGTTTTCGCCTAGTTCAAGATCTCTATTGATTTAATCGTAGAGTGGGAGCGTATATTGCTACGACACTTGTTTATTCTGATGTGGCGCTAGCGGAAGTCTTAGGTCCATGGTCCTAGCGCTAGCTCGGTAGCCATTGGGACTAAGGTTCGAATCCCGTGGCTGCGTTCTTTACTTTTTTTTTTGTAGCGTCCAAGTTCTACTTTTTATGGTTCCATGACCTTGAGTTGACTGAAGTGGTAATGGTAATTAGCGGCTCTGCAGATGGCCTGATGTTGTGGAGAACCGCAACTCTCCAAAAGGGAAAAACCAGCCGATGCGGAGGAAGGCCGAACCCATCCACTTCAGTCACAAACAGAACTCGTGGAGTGTAGATAGTGCATCGAAAAAAAAAGGAGTAGTACAGTGTGGTTTTTTTTTTGACAGTGGTTTAGTGGAGTTAATTTTTAAAACAAGAGAAGAAAGGTAGGAAGGAGTTATGTTTGAGCAGGAACCAGTTTTTTATTCCACTGATTTCAGCGATTCGAGGTTTTTCCTTCCCCCACTATCAGATTGAAGAAGCTGTTGCACGTCGAGGAGAATTTGCGCCGACCCGTACAAAAAAAAAACGAATTGCAGCCAAGAAATCGAGCGAGAGCGAGAAGATAGTCGTGAACTAAGGTGACTCCGGAACGCTTCAAGCGGTATTGAACAACCTGAGGATTTACAGCATAAAGGCTAAATAAATCCAAGACCAGGGTATTTATATATATATATATTTATGTATTGTGGTGGGCAGCGAAGTTCCCGAGTAATAACCCAAGTGGTTGCGTAATAACATTGAGCGAAAAGAAAGTAGTCGCGATAAGCTTAGGCGGTGGCCGTGTGCGTTGGTGCGCGCGGAAAATTTCGTATCAGGTCGGCGGAGACACGGTTCGAGTACGAGACGGTTCATTTGTGTTGTTATTATTATTATTTTTTTTTCTTTCATTGGAGTTTCGATACATTTTTTTTTTTTGAAATTTAACTGGATGTTAGTTTTAAGATAGATTAAGGAAATAATTGTATAGTTTTAAGTAAATAAAGATTGTGAACGAAACCTAAAAGCGGACTACCATCTTATTGTCGCGATTCAAGAGGTGGTTGATCGTACGGGAGGTTAATCGCGTGGCGCCCACAAATAAAACATTAAGACCACGGCCTTCTCCACGGCTGGTCAGGCATCCTCCCGATCGAGGTCGCGCGGAAGTGGAAAAATCGGTGTAACATTTTGGCGCCCAACGTGGGGCCAGTAAATAAATCGTTTTTTTTAATAGCCAAATCGTGTCACCGGTTACGGGTTAAGTTGACGGAATTCGGTATTATTTTTTTTACATACTTCGTCTGGAAGCTTTGAATGCCAGGGCGGGCGGGAATTTTTTTCCGTGTATTCGAAATCATAACTGTATGGTCGTAAGGGTGTATATTGGTATATGCTAATTGCAATCTTTTTTGTAGATAATAGATATATTTTTGTTTCCACATTATATGTGTTCATATATTGCACACTGATCTACAAGGGATCGTGAAAGGAAAAGCCTCGAATTGCTTAGTCGGTATTAGTGCTGTATTCAGTTGTCGTTTAGGAAGCCAGGATGGATGTTAATAGGTTGAGTGCAGATGAGTTGAAGTACGAGTTGGCGGTTAGAGGGTTGAAGGGGAACACCGTCGATGAAATGAGGAAGCTGCTTCGAACAGCGCAAAAGAGAGGTAGTAGTTTTGTCTTGCCAGATTATCCCTTTACTTATGAGGAAGATAAAGGAGCGATTACAGCCAAGTTAGAAGAGTTGTGGAAGTTGGTGGGCCAATTTAAGGGCACAGAGAGCTCAGGTGAATACCAAAAGATTGTGGCAAAGTCCGAGTGGGTCTTAGGGCGGATAGGAAGGGTGGCTGCTCCTACTGAAGAAGACAGGTCCTATTTGACCGAAGCAAGGCAGAGGGTCGCGGAGCTGCTGTCTACCTTAGATGTAAAGGCTGGTGTGGGTGACACCGATGAGAGCGAAGGAGCACACGTTACACCCGTAGGAAGGACTTCCACTCCTATCAGAGCCAATCCACCGGAAGTGGGGAACATCCCGCCGATGGCGCTCAACTCTTCTCCTTGCTTCCTCCCCTCTAAGAAGGTTCCCGTAATGAAATGGGGAGTGAAATTTAGCGGTGATCGTACTCAATCCTTGTGCAGCTTTTTAGAGAAGGTAGAAGATTTGAGAGTTGCGCGGGGTTTCACTGAGTTTGAACTTTTCCACTCAGCATATGACTTGTTTGAAGGGAAGGCAGCGGTGTGGTATCGCGCCAATAGAAATTGTATTACGGATTGGTCTCAGTTGCTCAGTAAGTTGAGAGCCGAATTTTTACCACCCGGATACGAGGATAGGCTGTGGGAGGAGATTCGAGCCAGGACTCAGGGTCAAATGGAAACAATGGGCATGTACGTGAGCGTAATGCAGGCATTGTTTTCTCGGTTGAGTGAACCGGCAGGGGAAAGTGTCAAGCTAAAATGGATACGGCGCAATGTTGCCCCATTCTATCAGTCCCAACTGGCATTGGTGGAAATTACATCACTGTCCCAGCTAGTTGAAATTGGACGGCGGCTGGAAGAGTCACGGTATTTGGTGGATAACTATGTAACGCCGCCATCCAGAAGGAATGCAACTTTACTGGAACCTGACCTGGCTTACATAGATGCTGGTGATGAAGGGGCAGTAAATGCAGTTTCGTCTGCTCCCAGAATAGACCAAAAACCCTGGAATTGTTTCCGTTGTCGCCAACCCGGGCACACGGCGAATCATTGTCCACAACCTGTCCGTTGCTATGGCTGCAATGCAGAGGGCGTTATTAGGAGGAACTGTCCGCGATGTTCACCCCAACCACCCAAATCGAATTCGGGAAACGGAACTCAGACTCACGGTTAAGCGGGACCTTGAGTCGATTGAAGCAGCCCGCAACAAAACCTATTAACCCAGCAGGAGGGCCGAAGGGACCGGAAACGTGCAACATTAAACTCGACTTTATACTCGATCAGAAAGGGGCTGATCGCCGTCCGTACCTTAAAGTCGATGTCTACGGGGTTGAGTTGCTAGGGTTGCTGGATTCGGGTGCATCACGCACAATTTTAGGGAGAGAAGGCTTGAATGCTCTGAGTCCATTGGGATGTAAGATGGTGGAGGCAGGTGTGAAGAGGGTGACGGTGGCAAACGGGGATGGGGTTGAGGTTGCAGGCGCTATTCAGGTACCCATGAAGTTGAAGGATACTTTGAAGGTGATGGAAGTGCTCGTAATCCCAAAGATGACTCATGGGCTTATTCTCGGTACCGATTTTTGGGAAAAATTTTCTATTGTCCCGGATCTTAAGACTAGGGAGTGGAGTTTCTCGCAACAGGTATGTACGGTGGAAGGTAGCGCTAAGCTAAGTTCAGAGCGGGAATGTTTACTGAAGTCAGTGTTAGACGAAGTTTTCCAGGGAATGGGAGAAGGGCTAGGGTGCACGACTCTCGTTGAACACGTCATTAAGACTAATGCTGATCCGATCAAGCAGCGATATTATCCGGTTTCGCCTATAGTTCAGGGTCAAATTAACAAAGAGGTGGATGAGATGCTTCGCGCTGGGGTGATAGAGCCTTCTTCTAGTCCCTGGTCTTCGCCAATCCTCCTGGTGAAGAAGAAGGACGGGACCTTTCGTTTTTGTGTTGATTTTAGGAGACTCAACCAAGTCACAGAACGCGATGCCTACCCTATACCTTATGTATCCGCCACCCTAGACAAGCTCCGTAATGCCAAGTACCTTTCGTCGTTAGACATCAAATCCGCATATTGGCAGATACCAATGGCCGAATCATCAAAGCCGTACACTGCGTTCACAGTACCGGGCAAAGGGTTGTTCCAATTCTGTCGGATGCCATTCGGTCTCCACAACGCTCCAGCAACTTGGCAGAGGTTTATTGATAAGGTCATTGGGGCAGATCTCGAGCCACATGTATTTGTGTATTTAGACGACGTGGTCATTGTCACGGCGACGTTTGAAGAACACGTAGAGGTCTTGCGGGAGGTACTACGGCGGATTCAATCAGCGGGCTTGGTTATTAAAAGGGAAAAATGCGAATTCTGTAAGGACGAACTAAGGTATCTGGGGTATGTGGTGAATGGAAGTGGCTTATTGGTAGATCCGGAAAAGGTGCGAAGTATGGTGGAGTACCCGCGGCCGACAACAATCTCTGCAATCCGTAGGTTTGTCGGTATGGTGTCGTGGTACCGACGTTTCGTACCTAACTTCTCTGACTTGTTAGCTCCCATTACGGCTCTCTTGAAAAAGAAGCGGAAGTTTTTATGGAGTCCGGAGTGTGAGTCAGCGTTTTGCACCTTGAAGGAGAAGTTGATTGAAGCGCCGGTATTGTCTTGTCCCGATTTTAATCTGCCTTTCATAGTCCATACCGATGCTTCCGGTTTTGGGATTGGAGCCGTTCTCTCTCAGAATCATCCGGGTGAGGGAGAAAAAGTTGTTAGTTACCTCAGTCGAACACTCACACGGACAGAACGCAACTATTCAACAACCGAACGAGAGTGCCTTGCTGTTTTGTGGGCAATTGAAAAGCTTCGCCCTTATTTGGAAGGAAGCACCTTCACGGTCGTGACAGACCACCATTCATTGGTGTGGTTAAGTAATTTAAAGGATCCACAGGGTAGGTTGGCCCGCTGGGCAGTAAAATTACAACAATATTGCTTTACCGTCATCCACCGAAAAGGGAAAGAACATTTGGTCCCCGATGCTTTGTCCAGGATGTTTGAGGGAAAGCAAGTGACTGAAGGGGAAGCGTCGCATGAGGTAGGAGAGATAGGGTTGACCAGTGGGGAAGATAAGGCAGCCGAATCGGACACTTGGTACCAGGTAATGTTTGACCGCGTAGCCACTAACCCAGGGAAATTCCCCAAGTGGAGGATTACAGACGGTATTCTTTACAAATACATTAAGTCACCGTACCCAAAGTTGTCGGGTGAGGAGAGGTGTTGGAAGAAGGTTGTACCACTAGAGAAGCAAAATGAGGTACTAAGAGAGTGTCATGACCATATCCTGAGTGGCCATGGCGGCGTCCGGAAGACGTTACATAGGTTAGTGGATAAATACTACTGGCCAAAAATGTCAAACACAGTGGAAAGATATGTCCGCGAATGTATTGTCTGCCAGACCACCAAACCGAGCCTGGAAAAGCCGTCGGGACTAATGGTCTCTAGGTGTGGTGTCAGCCAACCATGGGAAATGATCTGTGTTGATTTTGTTGGACCATTGCCTCGATCCACGAGGGGATACAAGTACGTTTTGACCGTGGTTGATTTCTTCTCTAAATTTCCTCTGTTCTTTCCTGTTCGGACTGCTACAGCTAAGGCCGTAAGAACAATCTTGGAGGAGCAGGTCTTCCTCGTTTTTGGTGTCCCTAAGTGGATTGTGTGCGATAATGGAACACAGTTCAAAAGTAAGGAGTTGAGTGATTTGACGCGGGAATATGGCGTTACCATTGATTTTACGGCCTTCTATCATCCTCAGGCGAATCCTGCCGAGCGGTATAATCAAACACTCAAAACAAAAATTAGAGCCTACATCTCCGAAAACCACCGTACCTGGGATATTCTTTTGCCCAAAGTAGCATGCGCTATACGCACATCCACCCATGAGGTACTAAAAACAACCCCATATTTTGTAGTTTTCGGAAGAGAAATGCAGGTGAACAGGAATCAGTCCCCAATCCCCAGCAATGGTCTTAGCGTCGACCGATCGCCGGGACTTCAAGATCGGTCTCAAGGGTTGAATGAGGTTATCCAAGATGTACGTTTGAGAATGCTTCAATCGGCAGAAAAATCAGCGCGGTATTATAACCTCAGGCGGAGGGAGATTCAGTTTTATCCCAAGGATTTGGTGCTGAGGAAGAACTTTGTCCTTTCTGATGCCTCGCAGTACTACACGGCTAAGCTGGCTCCTAAGTATGTCGGACCTTTCGAGGTGGTAAAAAGAGTGTCTCCTTGGACATATGAGCTAGTAGATCCGGGAGGGAAACGAGCAGGGGTTTGGCACGCTAAGGATTTAAAAATGTTTCACGGAAAAAGGGAGAGGTAGATCAGCTTCTTGATTAGGCGAAAACCTTTAGAAAGGAAGGGGGGAGTTGTTACGTCCAGAAGCGGTAAAGGTTTTCGCCTAGTTCAAGATCTCTATTGATTTAATCGTAGAGTGGGAGCGTATATTGCTACGACACTTGTTTATTCTGATGTGGCGCTAGCGGAAGTCTTAGGTCCATGGTCCTAGCGCTAGCTCGGTAGCCATTGGGACTAAGGTTCGAATCCCGTGGCTGCGTTCTTTACTTTTTTTTTTGTAGCGTCCAAGTTCTACTTTTTATGGTTCCATGACCTTGAGTTGACTGAAGTGGTAATGGTAATTAGCGGCTCTGCAGATGGCCTGATGTTGTGGAGAACCGCAACTCTCCAAAAGGGAAAAACCAGCCGATGCGGAGGAAGGCCGAACCCATCCACTTCAGTCACAAACAGAACTCGTGGAGTGTAGATAGTGCATCGAAAAAAAAAGGAGTAGTACAGTGTGGTTTTTTTTTTGACAGTGGTTTAGTGGAGTTAATTTTTAAAACAAGAGAAGAAAGGTAGGAAGGAGTTATGTTTGAGCAGGAACCAGTTTTTTATTCCACTGATTTCAGCGATTCGAGGTTTTTCCTTCCCCCACTATCAGATTGAAGAAGCTGTTGCACGTCGAGGAGAATTTGCGCCGACCCGTACAAAAAAAAAACGAATTGCAGCCAAGAAATCGAGCGAGAGCGAGAAGATAGTCGTGAACTAAGGTGACTCCGGAACGCTTCAAGCGGTATTGAACAACCTGAGGATTTACAGCATAAAGGCTAAATAAATCCAAGACCAGGGTATTTATATATATATATATTTATGTATTGTGGTGGGCAGCGAAGTTCCCGAGTAATAACCCAAGTGGTTGCGTAATAACATTGAGCGAAAAGAAAGTAGTCGCGATAAGCTTAGGCGGTGGCCGTGTGCGTTGGTGCGCGCGGAAAATTTCGTATCAGGTCGGCGGAGACACGGTTCGAGTACGAGACGGTTCATTTGTGTTGTTATTATTATTATTTTTTTTTCTTTCATTGGAGTTTCGATACATTTTTTTTTTTTGAAATTTAACTGGATGTTAGTTTTAAGATAGATTAAGGAAATAATTGTATAGTTTTAAGTAAATAAAGATTGTGAACGAAACCTAAAAGCGGACTACCATCTTATTGTCGCGATTCAAGAGGTGGTTGATCGTACGGGAGGTTAATCGCGTGGCGCCCACAAATAAAACATTAAGACCACGGCCTTCTCCACGGCTGGTCAGGCATCCTCCCGATCGAGGTCGCGCGGAAGTGGAAAAATCGGTGTAACACTAGATGTCTTTCCTTTCTTTTCCTGTTTCTTTCTAAGACTTCGTTGCTACCCTTCAGCCTTGAACATGATTGACTTTGTTGCCGAAGTTTACTTAACATTGCCCTTCCGAACAGCATTCAGCCCTCATTTTTCGCTTCTGCCTCTCCCCCACCAAAAAACCCCCAATCCATCCCAAAAGACGAACATTCGTCAGCCATTAACCCTGCCAATCGAACCAACAGTCGAGAAAAACTCCCCCTGTAAGTGAATAGTTTCCAATTTCATTCCGAAGCAAACATTGTGCTGTGCTCACTCCAGCGCCCAGCGCCCCATCCCAAATATTTACCATTTCAATTTCCACAAATGAAAATAAACACAGCAGAAAAAAAGGAACGCAAAAAACCCGAAGTAACAACACAGCAGTTATCCTGGAGAGCAGTAAATTATCCTGATGGAATGCAATACAGCACTGAAGACAACGTCTCAACTCACAAGGACGCCGGAGTAACCGAAAGAGTACCGCATTCCAGAGTAGGTACCTTGGCTGGCGCTCCTCCTTTTATTTTTATGACCAAACAGAGCGAAAAGAAGGCACCACAAGGACGAGCCACAGTTTCGGTAATAAATCCAAGAGAAGACTGTACGTACTCCCTCTCGCCGGTGGGCGAGTTTCAGCGGAGACGGGGGAAGGGTTTTATTTTGATTCATTTGAACGAGCAATGATTACACCTGACCACCCAAATGGCTGATGTACGTCGCAACGAATCCCTTAGAAGGATCCGAGATGGGGAGGTGGGATGGAAGGAAGAATTCAATTGCACAAGGCTGGGATGAGTCCTCGCAAAGGTGGGGGGGAGGGGGGGGGACATTCTGAGAATGTCCTTGGAAGCACACTACACTCCATTGTCAGTAAATGCCAGCGAGAGGCCACGAGAGGCACCGTCACATAAAGACCACATGTCGAAAGTTAACATTGTTGCCAAAATGGAATTTCCCCGGGTGACTGATGGTGGCGGTGGTGGTGGCTGACATGAGTTCTGGCTCCTGGTTGCGTTTAAAATGAATTCGGTGCGGGCGGAGGCGCGGCGGGTCCTGCCGTCCCGTGGAATCGATGTGTACCCTCTGACAAAGGTACGAAGTGATTGTACGTTTGATGGCCGTGGTTTCTTTTTTGCTCTGCTTCATCATGGTCAGCAGAGGACATTCCATTCGAAATCTGGTTGGCATTGTTTGATTGCGTTGCAGGAGTGACGGGGGTGCACTTAGGGGAATTGATGTTTTTCTGTGTGTGGAACTTGGTTCAGTGCACATGGAGGTTTGTTTTTTTGCGGGATGATTGAAAGAGGGGACGTTTTTTTGCTTAAACTCTTCAGTAGCTAGGGAGAGTCTTCCAAGGAATGGCTGTAGTTGGAGGGAGGCTGCTGCTGCTTTGGGAGTGATTCTTGTCGATCCTGAATTTGAGGATTCACATTTGGGTCAGAAGCAACTGAGGGCTTCTTCTTCTTCTTATGTCTCAACAGTCCGAGGTGAACCTGGGCCTCAGCCAACAAGCCTCTCCACGTGGCGCGATCCGTAGCCAGCTGCCTCCAATTTCGTACGCTAAGTTGGTTGAGGTCTTTCTCCACTTGAGTGTGCCATCGGCTTCGTGGTCGTCCTCTATTGCGTTGTCCCACTGGTTCGGAGTCGAAGACTCTTCGGGTTGAAGCAGTGTTGTGCATGCACTCATCTTAGGCGTTGAATCCGTGGACGCCTGACTGGACTCATGTCGCTGTACAGCCCGTACAATTCGTGGTTGAATCTTCTTCTCCAGAACCGGTCACCACAAACAGGACCAAAGATTGAACGTAGAACTTTTCTCTCGAAAAGACCAAGTGCCTCTTCATCCGCTCTTGAGATAGTCCAGACTTATGTTCCATAGAGTAGGATTGGGATGATCAGTGTCTTATATAGAGTCAACTTGGTCCTTCCGGAGAGACCAAGCTGCGTACTAGCTGTGAGCCAGAGCCAATACCTCACAAAACCAAATTATGTGCTCTGGAATGTTTCTTGATTCTCCCCAGAATCTCCAGAGACCTTCGTCTGATGCTCATAGTTTCTTTAGGTGCTCCCCGAGTCTACAGTGCCCTGTTAGGAAGCGTGTGAGGTATCTTGTGTCTCATTTTGATGAATGCCTCAGACCTCTTCCGGTTGTGTTGAGTTAAGAGTTTCTTGACCTGCTTCATACCATGAGCTATGTACCAGGCATCTGTCCATTTCCTTTCTTGTAGTTGCTTGAACTCTTCTCAGAAGACATGATCTCCCACAGCTCCAAATGGATCGAGGACTATCAAAGGTTCCGACACTCCTTTCCTGGCTAGGGAGTAGGCCATTTCATTGCCTTCTATCCCTGCATGGCCTGTTTACAGAGTAACATACTCTTGCTCAGTTTCTCAAGCTGCTGAGGACATTCCCACAGGCAAGCTTGGATTTGAGGATATGGGAGGCAAGTGCCAGGACAGCGGCATGACTGTTCGAGATTACTGCTATGTCACAGTTGTTATAGTTCCTGTCAATATTTATTTGAACGCATCTGTCTACGTCATAGATTTCGACTTGAAAAATACTGGTGCGATTGCCCAGAAGTTCTTAGTGCGTTGTCAGAGGTCCACATACTCCCACCTCTATCCCTTCATCAGATCCATCGGTGTACCGTCTTACATTTGCTGCTCAGTCTGTGGACCATGGAGTCATTGCTCCAGTCTTTTTTGATGCTGAGCTCAATGGAAAACTCATTTCCTAATCACGTCATCCTTTGGAATGGCCAGGAGTCATTGTGGTGGAGTGGCCTTTTCCTATCCCTTCTTTAGCCATTCTCTTGATGGTTTTGTTTGCAACCACTAAATGGAGTCAGCTTCAGTAGCACCCCTATGGCGACAGATGAGTTAGTTCTCATGGCCCCCTGTAAACAGAGGCATGCCTCCTTTTGAACTTTTTTGAGTGTCTCTCTTGCGCTAATCAGGTTGGTTCTGATGGGTGGGTCTACGGTCCGTAGAGGACCAAGGTCTAGCTTCTCAGCAACCACTCGTGTTGTGCATGCTATTGTGGAAGGGACCTACAGTTGTATGTCCACTCCGAACGGTGAAGTTTGAGAAGCTTTTTCTAGACAGAAGTACTCTTGGAGCAATGTCAGTGACTCGAGAGAGGTGCGGCCGTGAAAATTATTCTTGTCGTACTGACCAAGGAACGAACCTAGACCTTGTTGGTGCCGACGCACATACCCACAACGCTACGGGCCACACGGTTGGTTCTGTTGGAGCATGACAGTTGGTCTAACAGTGGCTTGGTACATCCGTCTTAAGATGCTTGGACTCCAACCCCAAGACCTGCCCGCTAGGCTTCTACAGATCATTAAAGAACACGTGGTGATGTCTTCTGTGTGTCAATCCAGACGAGTTTGTTGCCCACGATGACTCCTAAATATTTTTCCTCTTTCACTGGAGCCAGTATTGTGCCTAACAGACTAATTTGTTAGTCGTTCCAGTTTGCGGTTCCTTGTGAAAGGTACTGTGATGTATAAAGTACTTTGAATGACTTGTTTAGGCCAAAAGAACGATGATTTGGAAGAGTCTTATAAGAACAGTAGACAGGAGGTGACCTTTAGGGGCAGCATTCTTTATACACCGAATCGCCAGCTATGGTGACTTGGAAAGGATGAAATTCTAGCTCTGTCCACTCAAGTGGGTGGCATAACCAAGTGAAGAATGACCTCAACAAACTTGGTGCACTGAACTGGAGGTAAGTCGCCAGAGATTCCTCTAACTGGCGACTGAGAACAGTGGAAAAGAGTAGTGGACTGCACGAACCAAATTTTCACCGATACCTGCTTAACGATGGAACCATGAGGGACAACTGCGTTTTGATGTGAAGGGGACATCATTATTCGACGATTTCGAGTTGATGGGAATAATTAAGGCATAGTCACACATTCTTCATGTGGTCATCCGATGTCGGACAATGATTGATTGGGAGATAGGCAGAACAGTAGGCAGTAAAGAACCTTGAGGTACACCGTTTGTTCCTTTAGAATTTGGATCATTTTAGTGTGAATCTTAAGCTTGCCTGCCACTGTTTTTCGGTATATTCACCGGCACCGGTTTATGAAAGACGATGGAATGAAAGAGAACAGAACCCCTAGGAGCATCATAAATATTCTGTAAAATTAATCATTTTAATACGAATTTTAAGCGTGTACATCAGTGATTCATCGCATATTGCTTAGTTACTGATCATCTTTCAAATAAGGGCTACTAGAAGGTGGGGAATTAGCGGCCCTCTACGTTGTGGGTATGTGCGTCGACCCCAACGTACTCAGTTCCACCATGACTAGGCTCGATCCATGGTACGACAAATTACTTTTCACAGCTCCACCCTTTTAGAGTCACTGGCAATGCTGAATATTCCTGTCTAGGTACAGCTTCTCAAACTTAGCCGTTCGATGTCTGCATAAAATTGCAGGTTTCTTTCCAATGGTGAAAGAGCAATAGCCGGCGCAATACTCGTGGCTTCGCCCTTGCTCCTTTTTGGGCTGTAACGACACCCATATTCTATAATATAGAAGGAATGAAAAAGACTAGTTGCAACCCTGAGGGACATCAGCATTTGTTCCGTAAAATGTGCGTCATATGTGCATGTCTTGAGTAGGATCTGGAACAACTGAGTCAGAGTCTTAGGGTATTCGTCGAACCTTGATCAAGAGAAGGATTGACTTTGAAGAAGACAACGCGGGACAGAACCTTGAAGGACATGCACATTTTATAGTGTGGATCTTAAGCGTGGCTGCCACTGATTTTCAGATGCCGCTCATTAACTCCGGCTTTCTTAAAATAACGATGGTATGAAAGAGATCAGATGTCTCGTTGGAACCCTGCGGTACATCAGATTTTTTCGGTAAGATTAATCATTTCTCTATGAATCGTCGGCGTGTTGATCAGTGACTTTTCGTATATTTCGAGTGTCTGATCATCTGGCAAATAAGGACCACTAGAAGGAGTGAAAAAGAACAGTAGGCTCGATGGAACCCTGAGGGGCATCATCATTTTGCAGTGAAATGGAGCTCATTTGAGGCTGACTGTGAGTGTGGATTGCATTGTAGTTGGGCAATGATTGATATTCATTTTCCACGGAGTCCTCGCCTAAACTCGGGCGGAAAGCAGTCTGTTGTTTTTCGGTTGGTTTTGTTTGGTTCCACGTCGCTGCCTTCTCTATGATCTTCGATCGCATTTAAGGAAGAAATGGAGACGCACTCAAAAAACTAGCCTGATTCCATGGCATCCCTCCTAAGTGTCCACCAAGCTCTCATCACCAACCCACTCCCCAGCCATCCATCGTCGAGGGCTATCGTGAAAATTTTCTACACTCTGCCAGGAAAACTTCGTTTAATTCCTTCCCTCTCTCAAGCCATAACTTTTGCTCTATCCCACCGCACTTGACTACGTGCCGTACGTCTCTCTTTAGTCATCATTAGCCACAATCAAGCACGGAGTTCCTTCCTCAACTGGAGCTCGAGAAGAAGGAACGGACAAAAAAAGAACCCGCGCAGCAACTTGTATTTAATATTCCGCAGGATAAATTCAAAGACAACCCCTAAAGTCCTCACGTAAACTTTAATGCGATATGTTCCTTCCATTAACTCATCTCCTGTGTGCGGCTGTGTGTGCGTTTGGGTGTGTTCATAGCTCTTTTTTTTCGGGTTGTTCGTTAAAATTCCTCATCTTCATTGCCGCTGCCAGTTCGCCTCACACGCTCGCCGTGGTGTTGAAAGGATATCGCTGCTTAGAACTGCCATTGCCATCGCTGCTGCTGCTGCTGGTGATGCACCAGATGTGTTGCCTGGGTCTGTGTGGCATCTTGTGAGTGCACTCATTCTCGCCTCAACCAGAGCCTTCTGGCACTTTTCACCCGAAAAAAGGAATAAAATTCCCTGACATGTTACACATCCTAACGAAGTTAAGGCGAACTTGTGTGTGCGCCTCTGCTTCGGTTTCTGCTTCTCAGCGGAAGCTGCTGTAGACCTGCACACGCTGACTGAACAGAACACACCACACACTTCCTCAAGCACGTGCTTAACATTTATACATCAAGTTCCTCCGCAGCGCTCGCCTCCTCCTTCTTTATTTCCGCAATGTTTTTACAGCCTTTAATGCCCGCCTGGTGCAGAGTGTGTGTGAGAGGGGGAGGCTGAAATGCACATGGTGCATGTGGCGCACATCACGTCGCGCTTTCACAAAAACAGGATTTCAAGGAATTCCTTCGCTTGGTATTTCATTTCCTTATTTTTTCCTCTTTTTTTTGTCCCTTTTTGGTGTGTCTCTCTTGTGCTGGCTGTGCGCTGTCTTGTTGTTTTGCTTTGACGTTACATTGCCGTGCACACCAACGCTGCTGCAACTAGGAGTATTACTTCCGCGACATGTAGCATATCTGTTCGTTAAACTTGCATCATATGCCGTGTCATTTCAGACGGAGGGATATGCCAGCAATTTTACATGAAAATATCCATGCAATCTAGTGATGTTGTGGCTGCTGATGGTGGCGGCGGTGCTTCTGGCTCTGATGCCGCTGATGGTGCTGATTGTGCGTCCATGTGTGACGCGCTCTCGGTCTCTCTCGTGTTGAGTTGAGGGAAAGTTCATGCTGTTTTAATGTTTAGGGCCGCTGGGGAGCACTCGCTTTTAGTACGGCCCCTCGTAACGACTTAATGTCTGGCGTTGTCGTTCTTGGAGAGTTTTTTTTTTCCTTAAAGGGGTGCTCCTGTGGCGTGTCCTCGGAGATTTTTGATGTCCTCCGCCCACTGCGGTAGTAAGCAGATTTTCAATTAGCCACCCAGCGTCCACTTCTCTCCCGTCGCCATTAAGACGATAGTCAATGTTCCATTAGAGCAATCGCATGGACTCTTCATTAAACTCGTGGCAGACACGGTTTCAAGTGCCACCCCCTTTCCAGGGGAAGCCTTAAAGTTGGGCGAAACTTTTCAACTTGACACGAAGCCACTGGGCCCGGGCAGACCTCGAAAGACAACCGACTTGCTGGCCCCGCTTAACCCAAAGATCGATGGACTGGTGCTGGTGGTGAAGTTCGTTCCCATAAAGACCATCCATCGCTCATCACCACCCACCCGCCGTCAAGATCCAAAAGTTTCCTTTTCCCTTGGCACCGGAGTGTGGAGCGAACTGCAAGCTGAACCAACATGCCATGTCAATTGTGGAAGTCAAACAAGTGTCCAACTGGTGTTTCCATTAGAATTAATGGGACTGCTCAGCTCCCTCCCACTGTTTGGCTTTGGCCCTCAAGACGTGTGTACACACGACTTGAGGAACGACAGACTTCTTACGCTGGCACAGCGTTAAACGTGCACTTACCGATGTCATGTGTGAGAGTTCTCTTTTCAGCTGGATGCAATTTCCCGATGTCAGCGAGTGTGCCTTGGCTGTGGGCGGACGCTCGCCGATCGAAGTTTCCCCGAGCGGGCTACCGCCGCCGCTGCTGTGACTGGGAAATGCCAGTTTGAATGATTCATTGGTTTTCATCGATTGCAGCTCACAATTGGAATTCAATTTTGGTTTTTGTCGAGTGTGCACCACTCGCACACACGCACCCGCTCCTTTGAGCGATGTTTTCTTTATTTCCTCGTGATCGTCTTTTTTTCCTCCTGCCGTGGTGAATCTGTTCGTGAAAGTTTAATGGAATTTCTTGAGAGACTTGCAAGAGTTGCTCGCGCCCTCGGATGGACGGGGAAGTTTTGTGGAGCGCTTAGTGATTTGTTTTGCAGGACTTTGCGTGCAGGAATTTTTCTTTCATTTCAAGCTCCCTTCCAAATCGAATTGACTTTGTGAGACAGAGCGAGCCCGGGGCATGTCCTGTCTGGTGGAGTCTGCTGGAATCGCGTATTATTCACTTTTCTGCTTCGTTGTCGTGAGGGGAGGGGAGGTGTCAGTCCTTGGGATTTAGTTTGTTGCGGCAATTTGTTGAGCGGCAGCGCTCCGAGTTGGAAGTCTGCGAACAGGGGACGTGAATATTTATGAGTTTAGAGGGGCACTTGGAAATCAACTGGGAAATCGTCAAGTAAGTGTCTGACATTGCTGTTGTCGTCGTTGTCGTCGTGACGCTTGACCTGATTTCTGGGGAGGAGCTGCCCCTGTCGTTGGACGTTGTTTTCCTCGTTGTTGTTGGTTAAGGAGGACGTGCCATTTATTGTTCTGGCTGGAATGGCTTTATTTGAAGAAGGGAAAATTAAAAGAGTAGACGACGCAGTCCCCTTTTCCGTCACATTTACTAAAATAAAGCAAAGGAATGCGTCCTATTAGGCCGCATGAAGCGCCACGCATTCATCAACATACTCTCCTCTCTCCGTCGGAATAATAAAAGCCAATTTGAGTTCAAAATTTCATGCGACCAACCCCCACGCCCCGCTGCGCCAGCCCATTCCTGTGTGTGAGCAAGGATGCGTAGTCATGGCTTCCACCTTGCCGCCCCTCCCCGAGTACGCAAATCCATTGGCAGCATGAAGCATTCGCCGGCTTTTGTGCAGAGGATCTCTTTCACTCCTGCCACAGGGTTCTCGGGAATTCCATTTTTATTGTTCAATGCCGTATGAAATCCTTTTGCTTGCTACTGATCACTGGTCATGGCTCAGTGGCATGTTTGAGAGCTCAATAGAAGCGCCTTTCTATCGCAACAAACAAAAGGAGCCGTCTTCAAGGTCCTTATGTCCGATTTTCGCAAAAGCAAAGCCACCGTTTCCAACACCTTTTCTGCCAACCTTCAGAAAATCTATCCCCTGTCCTACTGGTCGTAGATTGAGGTCTGGTTGAGGACCTAAAAGATGCGTCTTTCCCTCGTGCGTATAAACGAAAGGAAACTTCTTACTTACTCATCAGGCAGACGAACCGTGAAAGGTCTGAGCCTGAGCAATAGCTGCCTTCCATCGGTGACGGTCCTGGGCACGCTGCCTTCAGTCATCAAGGCCACGCTGTCTTACATCCGCGATGACTTGGTCTTTGTACCGGAGATTCGGTCTTCCTCTCCTTCTCGAACCTGAAGGCTCGGATTCGAAGACACATGAGGTATTTCAGTTATTCAGGTATTTCAAGGCAAGTTGCATATTCCAGCTTCTTGCGACTGGTTATGAGGCCAGCCTATGTGTTGGGATCCCTCTCCCCTCCAAGCCAGCAGCCACTCTCGACTTCTGTTATCTACGTGTTTGTCCAGGTGACACAGCAATATCGTCGCAAAGCTGATCAAATCCACCTTAAAGTTGGATCGCTGTGGAAATCCTGATGTGATCTCTGAAGCAATGTTGTCGCAACCGTGGCGATGCGTGTTATGTTGGATACCAAGTCAAGCAGCATGTTCTCCAATCGACCACTATCCCGTATTGACCGCCACCAATCTAGTGATGTCCTGTCTAGTTAGCCGAAGGAGATCTTTTAGTCAGTCAGTCTGGTTAGAGAGGTATTTGCCGTGATTGCTTGATGCGATGTGCACCCCCTTCTGCAAGCGAACAGAAACCTGTCTAGGTAGTTCATAGGGCTTCTCATTCCTTGTCTGTCCATGCGCTCGATGTGGCCGAGTCAGTGTAGTCGTCCGTCTTGTACAGCTCGTGGTTGTGTTTTCTCCTCCATTCGCCTTTCTCGCAGATGGGACCATAAATCCGACGTAGAATTTTTCTTTCGAAGGCACCAAGAATCAGCTCTGCAGCCCTACATAATTTCCAGCTTTCGGCTCCATAAAGCAGGACTGGCAGAATAAGGGTTTCGTAGAGCATGACTTTGGTCCTTCGAGTCAGGAGTTTCGAGGCCAGTTGTTTTGACAGGTCGAAGTAGCATCGGTTGCCAAGGGCGGTTCTACGTCGGATCTTCACCGCGATGTCATTCGTGGAGTTTACGTTTGCTCCGAGGTAGACAAACTCCTTTACTACATGAAAGGAAACTCCAAAGTGGAAGGAAATCGGCGAAAAAAAGGATCACTTTCTTGGAGTTTTGTTCGTGCTTTCTACTGGTCGTAGAGTTTATGATTTATTACAGTCCGGGGTGGACCTGGGCCTCAACCAACATGCCTCTCCAACTAGCGCGATCTCTGGCTAGCTGTCTCCAGTTTCGCACACCAAGTTGGTTGAGGTCCTTTTCCACTTGGGTGCGCCACATTAAACGCGGGCGTCCTCTGTTGCATTACCCCACGGGTTCGGTTTCGAAGATTCTTCTTGCCGACGTTGTGGTGTCCATCCGCTCTACATGACCTAGCCACCGTAGGCGTTGGATCCGTAGACGCCTAACTAGGCTCATGTCGCTGTACAGCCCGTACAGTTCGTTGAATCTTCTTCTCCACAACCCGTCAACACAAACACGATCAGAGATCGCACGCAGAACTCTTCTCTCGATGGGGCCAAGGACTTCTTCATCCGCTCTTGAGATAGGGAAGACGTATAGCAGGACTGGGATGATCAGTGTCTTATATAGAGTCAACTTGGACCTTCGAGAGAGGGCTCTATTACTCAATTGGCTCTTGAGCCCAAAGAAACAGCGGTTGGCAAGAGTTATCCTACGCTGGATCTCGGTACTGATGTTATTTGTACAATTTACTTGGGAGCCGAGGTAGGTGATGTCCTTGACTACTTCAAAGCTCCCCATTGTGACGCTCTGTCCAAGTCGTCAATGTTGTATGTCCTTTCTTGAGGACAGCATATACTTCGTTTTGCCCTCATTCACCGCCAGACCCATTTTAGCCACTTCCGTCTCAATGTTAGCAAAAGCATTTCTTGGGTTTTTTCCAGGATCTGCCGTAGTATTGTGGACTTTCCTGGCCACACTGATATGGACCTATCAGATTATTAATGAACGGCTTCAGGCGGGTACACAAAACGGCAGAGAAGATCTTATACGCGATGTTAAGAAGACTGAACCCCCGATAGTTGGCGCAGTCAAAGGGGGAAAAAAGGATAGCCTGTAAGTGCAGCATTATAAGTCCCTTCGCTGCTTTGAACACACCCTCAAGCTGCAGCCAATAGAGCTAGTCGGTAGCGGTAGACAGAGGCAATCAGGCTGTCAGCTTCTTCTCTGTCTCTCTGTTTAACTACAGCGCGCCTATGCAAGTGACTAAATCTGCGAGTAGGTAGGGCATTGCTTTTACTGAGAAGGTGCTCAATGATCTCCTCTAGCTCTTCATCTCCGCAGCCTTTGCAGAAGTCATAGTGGGGAATGGCTTGTCAGGTGGCGCCGGGTATACTAATGGCGGGTTTCAGCCAACTCAAACTTATCAAGTCGCGTGGCCGTTTAGCATTAAAGACAGGCCATGATTGCTTTGCGGTGAATCATCCAGTGCCGGTGAGCCATCTACTTCGGTTTGGTTAAGGGGTTTGAGCTTGAGTAGATAGAATTTACGGCAGGTCACGTTCCAGAAAAAGCGTTTTAGTGCCCTTTCTAGCGAGTTCATCTGCCTCACAATCCTCTGGGATGTCACTGTGTCCCCGAACCCACATAAGCCGACTGTTAAAATACCTGACCAAATTGTTAAAAGACATGCGGCAATTAAGAGACGTCTTAAAGTGGAAGGCTTAATTTTGATTGCTGCTTGGCTATTCCAATAGATGACTCTATCTTTGCTCGTTTTTCAGTCAGAACAGAGCTTCCTTGGTCACCATGCCTTCTGCCTTACATACGCTTCATTGATCTGGTGGTCGGAATGAAAGTTAGAAATTCAGGTCCTTGGTGGTAATCTCTCCCGCTGGCTGAAGAGCCATGTTGGCTGAGGCCCTGGTCCACCCCAGACTGTAGCGCCATACAAAGCAGAGGAAGAAGTAATTTCACATCCTACGTATGTGGGTGCCAGCACAATGTGTTATTTTAGAGCAAGCGGATGACCTTGCTAGGAAGGGTGTACATTTCTGTATCCTTTCCGGATGGTGGCCGATTGTTGATTGCATATCGCAGCTGTAAAGCATCTACTGAAGGTGGACACGCTTTGTCAGACAAATGTGTCAACAGGATGCCTTATAACAAAACAACTCTAGCCGGAGCTAGACCCAAAACCTGATCAATATGAGCAAGCCTAATCTAAGTACAGCGTTATAACAGGGCATTGCGTCATTGAAACTCAAGCCTTTAGAAAAGGCCTCTCTTACAATCCCTTCAGCAGGAGCTGCAGGAAGACGAGGATGACGAAGACACCCGTCACGACGGGACAGACTTCTGGCAGCCGACCACTTCAATAATTTTGCTGAACTAGGCAACGTAAGACTTGTCATCAAAAGCAATGGATCCGCGTGGTAGCACAACGGGCCAACGCCGGCCCAAGTGTGGCTACGGTATTTCAGTGTATCAGTCAGCCAGTTCAACATAACCTAACCTCCTCCTGTTCACTAATCGTAGCGCAACATCATTGTTGAGGGCTTCCTCAGAATGCCATCCACTTGCCGTGCCGTGCCACGCCGGATACATATTTAATGAGAGACCTCCTTTCGTGCCAGCAGGCCATTAATCAACCAACAATCGACGTTGCATTGACCCCAAAAACAGAAGCATCCCCCTTACCACTCCAGAATGCAAACCAAGTCCCTTGCAAAAAAATAGGATTACCTTCAGTTTACGACTCGCCCAACAAGTGACGAAAAATTCATTCCCTCCCCCGGCCGCGTCGCACACGAAACAACGTGTGGAAATCTCATTTTTATGAGAACTCATTAAAGGAGGGCTGACATAAATGTCACATGCTCATAAATAACCTATTCTTAGTGTGATGCCGGCGCTCTGCATCCTCAACTTGATACCTTTAAACTTTCGCCGTGACGACGAGGAGCGCAGGAAGGACTCTCGTGAGACACGACCCTTACCTGAAGTTTGTTGTTGTCTGCTTGAGACGGGATGGATCTAGGACATCACACCGACTCACACACACACCCACACACAGCCAGCCCCAGAAGGGCTGAGTGGTGGTGGCAGTGGAGGAATGTTTTAATAATAGACTCGACTGGTGGCAGAGCACCTGGGAGACACGCGAGAGAAGTTTAAATTTTTCTTGCAATTTATTCCGCCAGGATTGGGATCAATTTAGCGGAAATCAGAAGAAGAGCGGAGGCTAACCCTCGAGGGGTGCGAGGCTCGCGCACAGTAATGGTCCTCATCCATCGTCGCCGAATCACTAGCCATTTAAGGGATGCCGGGACGGCGTGATGGGGTGATGGCGTACAGCCCGGCCTTCACGTTAACTGGGCCTTTTCAACTCGCCTAATTACTGTCGGGGATTTGTGTAATGGCAGATCATTCATTCACTCGCGAGGGGGCAGTGGAATGGAGCAAAAAAAAAGAAGGATTCCTCGCCCCACGGAGCAGCGAGTGTTTGATTGAATGCGATGAGCAGAAAGGAAACGATGGAAACTTTGTGCGCTTTTCGGGCCGTGGAATATAAGTGATGCTCGTCACTTTTGACGGCGGTGTGGGGTCGTCTCTCTTTTTTCGCGTTCGTTTTGTTGGAGCCCTTGGAGAGAAAGGAAGGATTACTTTTGAGGGTTAACGACTCGGTTTTTTTGATTCATTTGACGGCAGGCACGGTTGAGGGGGTTTCGAAAGGCGATTCGGTGATGGAGGCGCTTGATGAGGGAGATGATGGAAGAGTCTGAGAGGAAAGAGTGAACTCGAGTGAGGTGGTGGGAAACAACGAGTCTTTAAAGTGCGTTCTAATTGAAAAGTGGAATAGCTCGCGTTGACTGCAGGCTTCATCGATCGGTATGCCTACGTCTAGGCAACGAAATGCGGCTATACTGCCACCCTGTTGTCACTTTTGACCACCTCCGAGAAGAATCCCGTGGTAGGACGGGTAATGTCAGCAGATGAACCTAGAAACTACGGACGAGCTACACCCAAGAGACGTTGAAACGCAAAGCAAGGGCCGCACATGATGGGTGTCCGAGAAGAAGACGGACTTAGAATAAGTCACCACGTCTCTGGCAAGCATTCACCTCAGTTCTATCGAAGAGTCCAGAGATAAGCAGCAAATTAGGGCAAACGTCTGGCCGAAGGCCTTAAGAAAGGCACCCAATATCTTCCGCCGAATAGACACCACAAGGAGGGTATGATGGGGAACGAAGAACGCCCAAATCCTGTCAATGGTCCTCCCCTCCAACTGCCCTTGAAGAAGAACCACAAAGCCGCGAGCTCACGTGGAACCCTCTACAGCTGGTGGCGATATTCTAGTGGAGAGCAATCTTGAATCTTGGTTGGGTGATGGTACAGCGCCCAGAGGGCCAGGACCCAACATCTACTGGAGTTGATTTCGAAATTAGCGATCCTAACTCTTGCAAGACATACAAAGGTAGTCTCACCCCACAACGTCCAGCCCAACAAGCATACAGTTCGAAGGTCTGAAGCCGCTTCAGTACGTTTCTGCCCTCCAGACGGAATATGGGCTAAATAATCTCTGGGCGAATTGATCTTGACGATTGGAAGCACCATGTCTGTTAAGGTCGAGAATGTTGATTTGGACAACATTCAGTGGAAGCTACGTAAAGAAGCGATGTCCTGGCTCAAGAGCAATGCAGCACCCAAAAGGGACATCACCAGTCAGTCAGGTCCATGGACAATATTGTGTTCATTTCCAAAACATGGCACTGCTTCAGCCCGAAGAGTCTTCGACTCCGAATCAGTGAGACAACGCAATAGAGGACGACCATGAAGCCGATGGCGCACTCAAGTGGAGAAGGACCTCAACCAAGTTGGCGGAGGAGGCTGGCTAAGTATCGTGCCAACTGGAAAGGCTTGTTGACTGAGGCCCAGGTTCACCCCGGACTGTAGCGCCAAAAGGAGAAGAAGAAGGCTTAATCGATGAATTGGCTGAGCATTTCGACACACACACCTCATGTGGGTGCCGACAAGCAAACCCAAAGCCGATGAACTCGCTCAATGTGTCACAACCTCCTGTAAACAATTCGACGAGTGCCACCTTCCGTGCCGAACGCTCCTTAAGATTCCCACTCAGTCACAAAACCACAAATGGCTAGAAGGCACCGCAGCCATCAGTAAAACGGTCGCTCAGCTTCCTTGGACTCAGCAGGGCCTCACGAAGGACCCTCATCGGTGTCACAATCGGACACTGCGCAATTGACACTCACGCTCGCAGGAAGGACGTCCCATATAATTATTTCTCCAGAAGCTGCAAGGATGGTGATGACGTAGGTACGCACTACAAATCACCTACTCCATTCAAGTAGCGCGCTGCCTCTGGCCTCACGACGTTGACCAGTGCCTGACCAATTGCGAAGACTGGCTTTGTAATGCCAATCCACTTTGCCAAAAAAAAAAAGGACTTACAGACTAGAAAAGCTACTGCTTTATCTACCCGATCCGATGGTGCTCTGGCGCCCGATCCGATGCCGCCTGATCGTAAGCGGTAAGCATTTATTGCAAGGGTGCGCGAAACTATCACCAGCAATCGGGCATCAAGTAAGCCACGAACCGACGGATAATTGTTTCAATTTGGTACAAATAGCCGATGCGGTGTGCATTACGTCTTAAGCTTGTCTGAGGTAAGCTTGTCTATGACCCTCACGTCTAATAGGCGTTCTTCACTTGGCGCTTGACTCGTTAATCCCGAAGTGAGACCATCTTTTCTTTCGTTGGCTCCTTCTCCTTCATCCTTCATCGTGCCGCACATCCAATCTTGATCTGAGCCGAGCAGACTTATAAACTGCTGACCCAGACAGACGCGCCTGCATTTTATATTGGATTTGGTTGGAAAACCATCAGAAATGCCTTACTAACTGCAGCTTGGATTTTTGGGGTAAAAATCTCAATGTTGCCGGAATTTGCCGTGTTTTTCACTCCACATAACCACAAGGCTACTTCCACTTTTCTTTCAGAAGCGTCTCATAATGAGACTGACATTTTGGGTAAGAATCTTCCTCTTTCCGCAGTCTGAAGCCAGCACAGTCTGAAGCGGAGCCTGATACTTCCATAGTCTCGTCTGGCTAAACTACGCCAGCTCGGGTCCTTGCTCAAACTGGTTCCAGTGCTAGAAGAAGTCAATCGGCGCGCTGTCACACAATGTCTTCTTTAGTCAGCCACCCATCCTGGCGAACCCCTCCAACCACCCTAATCAACAGAATAAATGATCTCCACATGAAAGCACGCTCCCCACAAATGCCCCAATTCAGCTGCAAAGTAAGACACCCCCAAAACACCACACAAAGTCGCAGTCAGTGCGAAGAAAGAAACTAGAATCTAGAGCCCACCCCCGAAATCCCTAAGCCAACCACGCTCCTCTGCTCATAGACAGGGGATGTGTGCTACAAAAATTGAAGGAATTCACGATACGGCCGCACCACAGCATGGCTTCAAAATTAAAACATCATGCCTATCGCTTTGCGGCTTTCTCCGCACATTAAGCCTCCCCCACCGCATTCATATGCAACATATCCTCCCGTGGCGCACGTCCCTTCTTGCGATTTTTTTCTGCTTTCTGCTGCTCCCTTTTTTTCCCCATTCTGCTCAGTCAATGCCATTTGGAAACATGAAAGGCTAATTGAGTTCTCACACTGAGTACCATTCCGATCCACAAACGAAAATGTTCTCCTGTTAACCAAATTATGTCAGCGCCGCCGAGTGGGTGCGCGGCAGTGCGGCGGCGGGGGGGAAAGGAATCAGATTGCGGAAGAGGATACAACATTAAAATATTCCATCACCTACCCTCGAGCTTATTTTTTCTCCTTTTCATTTAACCCGTAAAATCCATACGAAAAGGCGCCCCGAACCACAGCCCCGGCCGACTACACAAGACACCGCTCACAGGCTCACAAATGAGTTGAATGAAAATAGAGCACGAAAGGATACACACTTGCACACACACACAAAATGTTGCGAGAAAAAGGATCCGCGGGGGAGCAGAAACAGAAAAAAATATTTGTTGCTGGGGGTTGGTTCGTGGGGGGAGGCCGGCAGTAGTATCCTTTGAGCAGTGTTTTGTGGGTTCTTTACCCTCATCTCTGCTTTGTGTTGTGCCTTTCAGCCGAAGCCGTGTTGTGTTGCTGATGTTTTTGCTTTTTTTTTTGTGCATGCCTGCCGTCGTGACGCCCAGCCAACCCGGCCGACATCAGTCACCGCGCGCTGTTGATCTGCAAAACGGTTGGGGAGAGAGAGAGCGAGTGGGTGAGTCCCCACCTTTCAGGGGACTAAGGACTTATGCCGCATAGTGGCATAAATGTCTGTATTTGGAAAGCGTGCACAACTGCAGTGAGCGGCAAAGGCGCTCTTTGCACCCGTCAACAGATGGCAGAGGATGTAAGAGTGGGCCCTTTGTGCAGCTATGTGGACCAAGGAGTGAATGAACGCGAAAGCGGCAGCTAAGGTCAGCCTGCAAGCTGCAGATTGACGGCAGACAGCAACAACTCGCGAGAGACAATGGGAAAACATTGTGAGGGTTTCATTCGAGGGAGTCAAACCCGCGACGTTGGTGGCAAATGGTGAATTTGTCGGCGCTACTGCAGCTGGGAACCTAGTTTAGGGCGACCATTGCTGCTACACCACGAAATCGGGGGTCAATGTGGGAAAACAGAGTAAGACTGCCCGGATTCGAACCCGTGTCTTTGTTGGAAGATGCTAGAAGCCCAGAAAAACCAGCTGGGAATCTAGTTTGGAACGACTTGGGTCCCTACACAACCAACTTACGAGAGGCAGGCAAAACAGAGTTCGACTTCTCGGATTCGAACCCGCGATGTTGTTGGAATATACTGAAATTTCAGAGCAACTGCAGTTGGGAACCTGCTTCGGGACGACTTTGGCCCGTACGCCACAAAATCAGAAGAGTGGTAAGTCTTAGCGGGATTCGAACCCGTAACTTTGGTGGCAAATGCTGCAATTTCAGAGAAATAGCAGCTGGGAACCTAGTTCTGAACGATTTGGGTCCCTACACAACCAACTTACGAGAAGCAGGCAAAATAGAGTTCGATTTCCGCGATTCGAACCCGAGACGTCAGTCTTGATTTCTTAAAACTGACTTCTCGGCTGACTGGTACTCGAGAGCGCAATCCAATTGAACTTAGTTCTGAGGGACTTTGGCCCGTAAGCCACCAACTCGCTTGTGTCATTGTCGGAATACATTGCAAGGGTTCGCTTTTGGGGATTCGAACCCGAAGCAACAGGTGAGAGAAACGGCTGCAATTCGAGTGCTTCTACAGTTGGAAGCTTAGTTCGGGCGACTTAAGGAGGTGGCGTATGAACACCAATTCGCGAGAGTGGACAAAACAGAGTTCGTTGCCGGGATTCGAACCTGAGACGTCAGTCTTAAGAGGCGACTGTCTGGAACTCGAGAGCGGAAGCAGGTTGAGCTTTATTCTGGAGGAATTTGGCCCAGCTCGGTGGTATCAATGTCGGAATACATTGCAAGGGTTTGCTGTTAGGTACTTGAACCCGAAACGTCGGGGGAGAGAAGCCGACGAAACTTAGTTCGGGTGGACCTTGGCTCGTACACTACCAATCCCGAAAGTGGACAAAACAGAGTTCGATTCCGGGATTCGAACCCGAGACCTCGAACGAAACTATCGGCCATAGGACTAGAGCACCTGCTGGTGAAGTCTCAGTTCGGGACGAAGATAGTTCTAGGATCGTACACAATGCACACGACTAGCTGGCCTAAGAGAGCTATGGATTCAGACCGCTAGAAGGCCAATGACGACTAAATAAAGTGATGTCCTTAGGAATCAGAGATGTGCCCAGAAGAACGCAGTGTCCAAGCCCTCGAAATGGTAACCAATAGATCGCAATCCCAAACCCTTCTCGCCCTCGATCGGCCCTATTACTGTCGTAAGAGCCCGTCTGTCAGCTCCACTCAGTCCCTTCCCGGACCAATTGAAATGAAATTCAAATACCCCAATCGACGAACACGGTGACATCCTAAATTGACTTTCTCTCGTCGCACTTGCCGGTTTCCTTATCCCGACACCGTTTGCCATGATTAGCATGTTTTCCTCGCGGGGGATGATTGCCGGAGTGGGCTCGCCACGACCAACTTAAGCAGTTTTTTCCTCCAAAAAAAAGAACAAAACAAACTTTAATGAGACAAAATGAAACGAACCGGAGACAAGGCACACCGAAGACGGACCCGGAGTCGGTGCCAAACCGGCACGGAGACAGATGAAAATTGAATAACAAGTGGAATGCGATGTCGCGTTGCTTTGTTCGAAGAAACCGAAATGCAAACGAGCTTCGCCTTCGTTTCGTTTTGCCGTTCGGGGAAAACTCGGAGAGAGCCAGTGAGGCGCCGTGTCGGAGAGTGTAATTTGCGTCTCGGAGACCTCCTTTAATGGGCAGCACTGGCAGCAGTGGCAGCAAACGCCAGCAATGGGCGGCAGTGACTTCCCTTCATTATTTAAGGACCATTCGGTCCGGGAGGAGGTGGTGCCGTCTTATTTAATTTTCCCCCCACAAGTTACGAAAATGACTTTTATTACGTTTGACTGGCGAGAGTGTTTTCTGGTTGCAACCCCATTTCTTTGGTAGTTTTGTGCATTTCCTTTGTGCAGCAGCTCAATTGACTTGAGAGGGCTGCACACACACCGCAGAGGGGTTGGTGCCGCAAGAAAGAAAAAAAAGGGAGGAAAACGACGGAATGACACTAATTGCTTGCAAGGGCTTATCCAACGTTTGGGGAGTTCTTCGAAATTTAATTCACTCGGTTGGCGGAGAGAACGAGGGCTCAGCGCTGCCCGATTGGGGGGATAAATAGTGGATGTTGGGCACGAGCACGGCAAGTGTTTGGTTCTTTGAGAGAAGTTTACTCTTGGGAGACAATCGTTGCCCGAGCAGATGTACCGAATGACTATACAAATTTAATGTTATTACGAGCCACTGTTGGTTTGGTTGGGAGTGGGGGTGGTGGGATATGCAGAGGCATATTTTGAGAGAATTGGATTAAATTTGTGGAAGGAATTAATTGCGAAAGAAGGGAAGAACCAGAACATATTCTCGAGGGAGTGCCAGTGGATTTGCGGGGATTTTCTAGAACGGTATGCCAGGAGGTTGCGCGTGTAGTCCAGCATTTTTTCACTCAATAAGGTGTGCTTCACTGATCAACTTGGGGGTTTGCTTGGCGTACCAGAATGATGCGCATGGAGTCCACTAAATATGATTAGGTTCACGGGTAAATTTCTAGGTTTGCTTGGGGTACCAGAAGGTTACGCATGGGGTCCACTACTTGTTCACTAATTATTATGAGCTTCACTGGTGGGCATGGAGGTTACTGAAAGGTGACGCGTACAGTCAACTGATTCTTTCCACAGAGCTGCACTGGTGGCTTGCAATTCCTTGGGGTGCCAGAAGGAGGCGCAAGCGGTCCAGTATTTTTTTTCCGAAAATGAGATAAAGTGTACACCAGTGTCGTCAAGGTTTGATTGAAGACGAATTCTCTCTTCGGCCGAGATTACATCGAGTTCTACTAACTCTAAGACCTAGTGACGCTTGCACCCCTCTTGGAGGTCGCTACGATGCGTCGCTGTTGTTGTTCGGCTGGCAGATATATTTTCTGACGGCCAGTTACATCACGTGCCACCGCCACGCCACCGCCACTCTCCATAATTGCACCACAAACTTTGACCCCAATCCGAAGTTTACAAAAAAAAAAAAAGGGACCTCCCTTAAAGCACCACTCGACCTCTCGCTGTACGAGTGACACTGTTGCATGAACAACCATCAAACAGTGCCGGACAGCGTCCACCAGCTGGACAAAATTTTTAAGCGAAGGCTCATATCGCAAATATTTTATTGACTCAATCGAACAGTAGGCTCCTCCACCCAACTAGCCGGATCGTAATAACTCGGTCGAATGCGTTGTGATAGAGATGACCCGGTGGGGGAGGTGGAGATGTGATTGTATGATGCGCTGCGTCATTTGAGTACACAAAATTGACGAGAACTCAATCGGTTTTGTTTCGTCCTTAATTGGATTTTTGTTTTCACTCATTTCACTTGTGTGCTTGTGTGCTTGTTTAACTTGCACTTTAATTATTATTTATGAATGACTCTGGGATGGGGTGAGAGTGAAGGGTGGGTGGGTGGCATTGACAGGGATTGTGGCGGCGGCGGCTTTAATTGAGAGTGAATCGGTTTAATGAGCTTGCAACGGATGATGGGAATGCTTTGCATAGCAATTTAATTCTAAAATTATGGCAGATGGTGGGTGATGTTGCACGAAACTGAAGTGTTTTGGGAGAGCGAGGGATTGGATTTTTACAGAGAGGGAGGGTGGGGGTGTGGATGGCAGTGGTTGGCTTGGAATTAAAACTTAGGCCATATGGCACGTTGTTGACGTGTGAAGTAAGGTCGATCGGATTGTCTCTCAAATTCCCGTCATGACACACAAATGTCCATCGAATGACGTCCAAGCGGCAATGACTACTCAGTACTCAGTGCTCAGTGCTCAGTGCTCAGTGCTCAGTGCTCAGTGCTCAGTGCTCAGTGCTCAGTGCTCAGTGCTCAGTGCTCAGTGCTCAGTGCTCAGTGCTCAGTGCTCAGTGCTCAGTGCTCAGTGCTCAGTGCTCAGTGCTCAGTGCTCAGTGCTCAGTGCTCAGTACTCTGTGCTCAGTACTCAGGGCTCAGTGCTTAGTGCTCAATGCTCAGTACTCAGTACTCAGTACTCAGTACTCAGTACTTAGTACTCAGTACTCAGTGCTCAGTGCTCAATGCTCAGTACTCAGTACTCAGTACTTAGTACTCAGTGCTCAGTGCTCAGTGCTCAGTACTCTGTGCTCAGTACTCAGTGCTCAGTGCTCAGTACTCTGTGCTCAGTACTCAGTGCTCAGTGCTCAGTACTCAGTGCTCAGTACTCTGTACTCAGTGCCTAGTACTCTGTACTCAGTGCCTAGTACTCAGTACTCAGTATTCAGTGGCTTCCAGCAACACTTGAAAATGCCTGCAATTTCGCATCAAATCCCAAACCGACTTTAAATTCCAGAAAACCCCATCTCCCTTTCATTTCATTCCGAAAAGCAAAAAAAGAATACAGGCCCAGCTCCACAACCTTCTGGCACTCCAAGCCAACTCCCAGATCCACCACCATGAAACCGATTTAACTCAGCGCACGACTCACGACCGCCTTAAAGCGCACTCAACCATCGAATATATCTGCTCTTCGGATCACTGAAATGAAAATAAGGACAACCCGAAGGATAATTACATTTCCAACGACATTCAATCACTGCACACACACAGCTTGCTTGCCGTTCGTCCGGCCACGTTGTATTCACCTATTCCGGCACACAGCTCAAGTGGATTAATTGATTAGGGCGCACAAAAGGACTTTTTGGGTTGATTGAACCTCACTATCTGGCCCGACAAATCAGTAAACATGTCACCGAACGGACCGGAAAACAAGATTTACATTGAGCAAACCCGAACAGGAGATTCGAATCCGAATCCGAATCCGAATCCGAATCGAATCTAATATTCATGGACTGTGTGATTGATTGGTTTTCAATGTGCGTGCATGCGTGTCCCGATGAAGTGATATCATAATTGGCCAAGGGCCCGGATTGCGGATTAATGCATCAGAAGGAGCTCATCTTTAACCGATTATCGATTGGTTGTGCTGAGTATTTTTTGCTGCTGGCCATGGGACTGATTTGATCCTTTGTGGATGGGGAGGGACATCCTCGATGGTGTTCAATTTTCAAAATCGTCCCTCAGACGAGCACTCAACCGTGCGCTTGTTTCAATTTCGCTGCCGATGGAATGCGTTCAGCTGCAGTGACCATGGTTCAAATCGGCTGTTGGCCATTGATTATGTGGCGCAGCGGCAGTCGTGAACAGAGGGAATTTTCGAAATACGCTGCCTTTGTGCGATGTGCGTGCACGACGATCCTGAACGATGTCGTAATGACGGTGGCTCGGCAATTAATTCTCGGCAAATGAGGAAGCCTCGGTGACTGTGCTTGGCAGTTGGGGAGTGGGAGAGACACTCCAAATCACTGGCAGAGGGGGGCCACTCCACGACACTCCAAATCACACGCCACACATTGACACTCATTCAGACTGACAAGTACACAGTCTCCGGGGAAATGTTTCAATTCTGTCGTCATCGTTTTGCGTGCCGCTTTGCCAATTTGACAACCGCACGTGTCGGCAGCTCGCTCCCGCCCCCAATGGCTTGAAGGCATTCCGGGAAAACCACTTTAACTTGGTACACCCCAATCAGCTCCGAAAAAGGTTCCGGTTTTGTTCACCCGTTGCTCCTTTAATCATGCCTAAAGGATACACATTAAAATAAATTTCCTTCTCTCTAACTCAATTCTGTTCGCTCTCACTCTCCGTGGGCCTCTCTCCCTCCTGAACAAGGATAAATGAATGGAACGTGTACACGGAGGGAGATGGCTGATGGGGGTACCTCTTGAATGCATCTCTCCACCTTCTCGTCGTGTACACACTCTAAACTTTGTAACATTGGAGGCACCCACCCATCCCGGGTCGGGATCAAAAGCAGTGAAACATAATTGCCTTCAGCTTTTTTTTCTGAAGAACGAACAGGAAGAGAGGAAAACTTTTCCTCTTTGCATTGGAAATCCCTTATTAGGGTATTGTTCGTCATCCTTTTTTATTAGCACAAGGATTTATTCTTCTTTCGAGAACAAGACACCGTCGTCGGTCGTCGGTAGTCGGTAGTCGGTCGTCGTCGTCCACCTCACCGGGGCCAAGGGATAATCTCAGCGTCCATTATTAAGGCTTCATTTGTGTGCCGGGGGCTCCTGCGAGCGGTCTCTTCCAGGACTTGTCCGACATGAGAGGGTGCTGGCCGGTGAGCGAGAAATTCAATTTAGTTGCGTGTGTCCTACACACTCTCTATGATCCGATGGCATCCTCCTGTCCTGAGAGCATTCAGAGGTGAATAAATACGGACAAAAAAAAAAGAAATTGTTACAAAACATCCTTCGAAATTGACTTTGCGCCGTCCGCCCCCCACCGCTGATCCTTCCTCCTAATCTGTATCCTTTTTGTGTGCGATGGGGATGCGTGAGGGTTTGATTGAATGAATTGAGAGATTTTTTTTCATTTTTTTCCGAAATTGAAAAAGTTTTCGTCATCATCTGAACACGGGTCTGTAAGCCCTCGCCCCCACCCACCACCCACATTGCAGTCCTTGTGGTAAAAGGTGAAAATCTTCGATGTTGTTCGTGTGTGCTCTCGTTTTCTTTCCTGGCTCGTTCCTTCGCTTCCAGGAGCATTTACATTGGCGCGCAACAATAAAATGATTTTATGTCCAAATGCTTTTAAGGATATTTTTATGATCCTGACTCTGGTCGAGTCGCGTCGTCGAAACGAAGTGAAGCGACTGAAACATGGATTATGTAACGGGAAAGTAAACGTTATGATTTCCCGGCAACTGGGTGCCGCAGCGGTGGCGGTGGGGGGTTGATGAATTTTAAGGCCCCTTAATGTAATTAGACTAATACCGGGTGTGCGTAAAAGCTTAGGAAATGCGAACGCAGAGTCCTTCGGTGTAATTGAATGGAAGGGGGTGCTGGCGCCAGGGAGGGGGAATTGTTTTATGGGATATTTGATTTATGGCCGTGGATATGGTGCGGAAGTGTTTAATTGCGTGGTCGAGTTGGGATGTTAGGGGCGACTTGTTAATCCGCTGCGCGACGTTTTGCGTTACGATGTGGTGACAAGTGAGCTGGAGGCGAGTGATGATTGTGGTCTTGGTTAGCGTCACTTTCTGGAGGGGAACTTTGACTGTCACGCGACATCAGCATTCAACTCAAGGAAGCGGTCGAAATGATGAAATTGAAGCAGCGTGACTTCGAATAGCGTTCAGCCCTATTAGGCTCGTTGTGATACCACGCGGATTGACTTCTAACACTGGAACCAGTTGGTGCTGCTAATGAAGCGATTTAGTTGGCCAACGCTGTCACTTTTTAGCTCTTTACGGCCGCTGAAGTAGTATGCTCCTAGGTGCAGGAACCTACGACTGGCAAGAGCACTGCAGGAGCAGAGAAGGTGATGAGTATTTTCTTCCTCCTCTTCATCCATGCAGCTTCTGCAAAAATCATTATATGGAGCACCCATCCTGCGAGCATGAGTGCCAATTACACAGTGCCCGGTTATGACTCCTATGAGTGTCCTTAATGAGGGCGTGCTGAGTCCAAGTAGACTGAGTAACCGTTTTAGGTTAAGTGATGGCCAGATTTCTTTTGTCTTAAGGCAGATGGTGCCTTCTAGCCATTTGTCATTAGTGGTTTCAATTATGTAGATCTTAAGAAGATGGTAAGCTGTAGCGATCGGCATGGAAGGCGGTACCCCTGCTATCGATAGGGATGAGGTTGTACCACATCTACGCCTTCAGTAGGAATATCAAGTTTCTTAATTTAGAAATAAGCTTATTAACCTGTTTCTCTACCTTGGTAGGGTAGCGAGGCCCATTTAACACCTCTGCTAATCTTTGGGTCGTAGCACCCGGTTGTTCTCTGCAACTCGACATAGACTTGGATCAATACCTTTCACGTAAGAGAGATTAACTCTCAGACATGCAGATATATCTCTGCGACTTTGAGTTTTAAACCACAGCCACCTCGACGCACCCACTTGGGGGCCAAACTCAAGCGCTCAGGGTATCATAGGGCTCATCCCTATGTGGGTCTCTGGGCCGGAAGCCTGATCATCCGTGGCACCAGGCTATAGCCTCTGGTCAAGCTACCAGTAGGATGCCATAACATCCCGGGACTGGCTGCCTTTGTTATAAAGCCGAAGACTTATTGCGCAGTATCTATAATAAGACAAGGCACTTACCATTTATTCCTTTGTTTGCGATCTTAAAACCATCATTTTGACAAGCAACGGAGTAGGTTATTTCCTAAACCATTTTAGTCGCCTTTTACGACGGGCATGCCTTACCTCGGGTATATTCTACGACCCCTACCCGAAAAGGGAATCTGAAGTACAATGAAAGTGGCTCAGCCCCATCTGCCAACGTACTCAACCTAACCTTATGTAAAATCAACGCTAGTCAGTTGCTTCGTACGCAAACGACCTGTTTGTTGATTTTTGGAGCATCTTGGGCAGTGCTGAAGTAGTTTATCCACCTATGATTGCCTCGATCTTGCCAATGATCTGAGACTTGCTGGCTGGTTAAACATAAAGATCTGAGCAATCAGTCAGTGTCATCACATCTTGACGAGCACCTGTTTTGTAGCAGTCCAAGCGACAATGTTCTTTGATTCAATTTTGTTTTCTTCTTCACGCCCAATTGCTGAGGACGCTGACCATACGGCACGTGTGAGTTCTTGGAAACACTTTCTCGTACCGCGTAACCAGTTCATTGGACGTTTCGTTGTTTTCTGCGTTGCGCTCTTGTCAGACTGCATGGGTGTCAAAGTGTGTGTGACGTGGACTGTGCCGCGGAATACCACCTTCGTAGTCGACGGCTTTCCACTAGATGCCTCTCTTATAGCGCTGTTCGGCTGTGAAGGATGAAACAACGGGCGGACGTCGTACTTCCCTTTTTAACGCACTCCTGCTAATTTAGTTTGTCTTCTTAAGCGTCTTCGGCCATCTCTCAGGTCATCAGGGACCTAGGAAAATTGTTAAACATGACCTAGCAAGTTCTGCACAGTTACCGGATCGGCCTTTGCAACCTCAGAAGGTTTGGCAGGATGGGAGCTATCGCTCGTACCGAATGTAAACGAAAAAAAAAACAGAAAGTTGTCGGGTCCCTGGGCTGTGCACATTTCGAATTCGAATCTGGCTTTAGCTGGTCTGTTTTTAGGAAATGCACTCCTCTGTTGGTTTTTTTGACAAGCTTCCACTCTCGTGTTGAAATAAATGGTCCTGAAATTTTCAAAATTCATGACATTCTAGCAATTTCCACAAAAAAAAAAACAGTATATTCAAGAGAAAATCAAAAGGTCCTTTCGTAACCTCACCCCCCACGTAGACCACCCTCATCTCATCACCCCGACAATCCAGTCAACATTCAACAATCAAGTGAAAAAAAAAGGAAATATTTAAATCTTTAAAGAAACCGAACCATCCCCCTTGAAGACCCACCCCCATAACCACCCTCATTCCCAACACCCTCTGCTGCAATGGATTCCTTTTGTTATCCCTCGTGTTTGCAAGGCCATCATGGGAACGTTCATAGTTCACAAATAACTGCCACAAGTAGTTTTCATCTCTTCAACCCTCCACCACCCTTCTCCCTCGTCCGTCCACGCCCTCAAGAGAAAAAGAAAAATCATAAATAACAGGCGCACAGCAGAGGAGAATGCAAAAGAAGGGAAAAAAAACAAACAGAATGGATAATAATCCTTGAGACACACAGCACACTCCTTGGCAAATGTAGAAATTCAACTGAGAATTGATTGTGGGCAGAGGGCGGAGGCGGGCGAGCGGCAGAATTGTGGTATCCCTCCGTTGGTGGTGTCACTTGCCGCCCATGCAGAAACATCCCGCAAACACAAACACTCAACGCCAGCCTTAGCGAATCCATAAGAATGAATGCTTTCCTTCTGCTGCTCCGTCTCTCAAGTGGACGTCCTGCAGAGACAGAGGGATGGGAGCCAGCCCTCCCCCCGCTTTTGACGGTGGCCAAAAGCATCCTAAAGACAATCAATTGGATTGTGGGACTGATTCCATTACACGTGATGATGATGATGATGGTCAGAGGGGAGTCCTCGCTCGCACACACACACCGAGAGGACGAGGCGAAGTAAAATGTAATCTTTGTAATGGAGTAGCGGATAAATTGTGTAAAACAGATGTCACTCCTGTCAATCGATTTGTTTGCACTTTCTCCTCCCGGGGGCGATGGCAAATCCCACCGGGGTTCAGCTGCTCAGCTAAGAGGAGGCGTGTGATTTTCTAACCCCCACCGGCGTGATCCTTGCGTTTCCATAAATTAAAGTCTGACTTCGACGGAAGTTTGCACACCAGTCCATGTTCGTCCATTGCGTGTACGTGGCACGGTCTCGACTTGATTTGGGGGGGAGGCCAGTTTATTTGGCTCCGGTGATTTATTTCCTCGGCGCTTCGACATTTCTGCCCGGTCTGCCGGGCGTTTGGCCGGCATTTTCAGTTCCTTTGGTCGTAAATTATTTGCTCGTTTTGTGACTCCCTCACTCACACACACACGCACACACTGTGGTGGGGTGACGACGACGTTGAGGAGGGTCTTGGGGTCTGCCCTGGTTTTTGAGACAAAGTGGCACTGTTCATTGTGCCGGCATTGGCAAAGTGACAGGTGGTGAGTGATAATTAGAAATGATTAAGTTGTGGATTGATGCGTGTGAACTATTGGCGGGGGGTGGTAGTGAGGCGGATGTCGAGGAATCGAGCTTGGTTCTGGTAAAAATGCGACCGACGAAGTGTGTCTTCAATCGGAGCTGACTGCATATAGAGTTGAGGCGGTAGAGGTTAAAGCGGAAATTCACACCTTCCATCGACCGCCTAGCATTTTCATGCCGAACCCAGTCCGGTCGATGGACCGAGAAAAGGAGAAGTGTTCATTGAGGATCTTCTTCTTCTTTGATTGGCGCTACAGTCCGAGGTGGACCTGAGCCTCAACCAACATGCCTCTCCAGCCAGCACGATCTTTCGCCAGCTGAGCACACCAACTTGGTTGAGGTCCTTTTCCACTTGTGTGCGCCATCTAGTGCGAGGACCTCCTCTGCTGCGCTGGCCCAATGGCTCGGTATCGAAGACTATTCGGGCCGGAGCTGTGGTGTCATTCCGCTCTACATGACCTAGCCATCTTAAGCGCCGGATCCGAAGACGCTTAACTAGGTGCATGCCGCTGTACAGCCCGTACACTTCCTGGTTGAACCTTCTCCTCCAGAAGCCATCAACGCAAACATGACCAGAGATCGCACGTAGACCTTTCCTGGAATGTTGCAGTGTCCCGGAAATACTTCACCATCGCACTGACACAGAGGCGACAAATAAGCGAGGGCCCATGGCATTGCGTCGACACCAATCGCGACGTCGTAGGTTCGATCATCTGTATGACAAAAATTATTTTCACGGCCCCACCGTCACTGACCATGTTCTGAGAGTACTTCTGTCTAGAAAAGGCTTCTCAAATTTGCCGTTCGGAGTCGGTAGGTCCCTTCCACTCGTGGCAGAATTATAGCACACACGAGTGATTGCAGAGAAGCAAGGCCTTAGCCCTCTAATGACTGTAGCGCCACCCATATTGATCATACAGATCATGATCATGGGCTTTTCATGTCTCAGTGTCCCGGCACCTACATGAGGTGAGTGTTAAAATGCGCAGCCATCTCGTTAAGAGACAACCTGCAATTAAGGGATGTTTTTGAGTAGAACATGACACTGTCCAGGGATTTTATAGCGGCCTGACTATCGGAACAGATGGTGATATTCTTTTTTGAGCCATGACAGCGCCTCTTTAATCGCTACTATTTCTGCCTGAAAAACGCTGCAGTGATCAGGGAGCTTGAAGGAGATAGCAATGCTTCAATGTGGGTGGGTGCGGGTGTCTATTCCCGCATGCTGCCCACCAAACTGAGACTCCATACAGAAGTGTCGGTCTGACAATTGAGCTGTAAAACCAGTAAGCGACGGGTGGTTGTTCTACTGGAACCTGTCCTACTACCGAGCACTGCTTCCTTCTCTGTGAAAGGCTGCTCCCGCAATACTCGGTGTGCCTATGGCACAGGGTTCAGTGTTGACCCCTATAAGTGTTCGCACGTCATTATGACTAAAAGTGATCATTGATTTCCATTTTGTTCGTCATCGTCGGCCGCAGATCCTTCCCAGACTGAGCCATTCAGGTCTTACTCCCTCTACGGTATCGTCATCTTGTTTTCTGTTGTAGATCTAAGCGACGCGATCGAGTAAGGGATTGTCATGGATACTCCTAGCTTGGACCCCTTCTTCGCGAGACTGTCCGCATTAAGGTACCCAGCACAAGGTCACCGTGTTCATCAAGGATATGTGACTGACGATTTGTCTGTGTAGCCTGACAAGCTTCGTAGTCATGATATGACTTTCGGAGAAGATAGAAATGGTTGTGTTGGCAAAATTGTGTTCTCGTAGAGTGCGTGCTGCTTCGTCTATAGGAACCACTTGAGCTTGGAAGACACCGCAGTCAACTGCCAGTGCCAGTGCCAGAGATTTTTCGAATTTGTCTCAATCGACCCCTGCGCCAGTATCCGCACTCGTTGTTGAGCCGTTGGTATACAAAGACAGCTCCCCATCTGCTGCAACCATATGCTCTCCCTCTTCGAAGCTAGTTTTGGCCGCAGGGAATCTGTTTGGCTAGTGAGCTGTGCTGCTGTCCAACACTTGAGTATGCACGCATGGCTTATCTGTCCAAAGAGCCTCAGAGCCAATGAGGCTGCGCTTTTCCAGCAGAATATGCCGAGGAGATGAGGGAATATGAGAACTTTGAGTGCTGCCGTCGGTGTTGTTCTGAGACAACCTGTTATTCTTAGGCAGGCCAACAACAGCTCTATTTGACCAGTCCTATAAATAGAGCTCTCATTGGCGTCCTAATAGGGCACTGCGCCATTGGAACTTTCCGCCTCTTGAGTAGGTCTCCCCTACAACGACTTCTGCAAGACATACCTGATGGCATAGTTATCTTGATATGAGCGAACTAATGCAATCTGCGTGTGGGCAATACACTAGATCCACAAGAGTCATTGTAACCCTAGTCCAGCACCACAGAAAGCTGCATAAACATGCTCAACCAAGTACAAAGGTACAAAGTACAAGGGCCTAGCTTCTCAGCAACCACTCGTGTTGTGCGTGCTATTGTTCCCTCACCAGTGGAAGGGTTCTACAGTTTTATGCCGACTCCGAACGGTCAAGTTTGAGAAGATTTTTCTAGACAGGAAATTCTTTGAGCATTGTCAGTGACTCGAAAGTTTTCGTCGCACAGGGCATGAATCGAACCTATGACGTCGAGGTGTGGGTCGCACCACATACCCACAGCCCCTGTTTATACAACGAGAGTTATAAGCAACACCCCGCAACCACGGTTAAACACGATGCTTCATCTTCTTCCTCTGGATATATTCGTAAAACGCTGTGCCGAAAAAGCGCTCTCAGAATAAGGGAGTCCTCTTTATGGATGGAAACAAGCAAATCATGGACATGCAGCGGTTCCAGTAGCCTTACACCGACGACCGACTACAAATCATCCCACACGGACCTATCTCTCAAAATACCAATCCTATTCCCAGAGAGAGGCGAGTGGCTAGAGATCGCAACGACCACCAGATAGCCCTCTGCACTGACGGATCGAAAAAGGGCACATGCACTGGAGCGTCTTCCAAGAGAGAGCAGAGCAGAGGAGAGCTTGGCAAGGAGAGAGCTGCCGAAGACTAACAAGAAACCGATAACTCACCTTGGAGAACACCACATTTGTAGACAGCCAGGCTGCACTGAAGTCATAAGTACCCTGTTCAACGAAGTCAAGGGCCGTCGTGAATACCTTATTGGACACCACATGGTCGTCCTAACCACTAACGAGTTTCGCGGCACAGATCAACCGAATTGCCCAGACAAGGATCTTAAATGGAAGTCAACGAGGAGGACTACACTGCAACCACTGATGGCACATCCTTGGTTTGCAAGAAGTGACTGTTAAAAGAGAAGATTAACGTGGCCAGAGCTTACTTTCGAGACTAGATTCGATCAGCTCGTCGGAGTGATCACAAGGATACTGTCCGATCGGAGTATGGCTTCGGAATGGAACCAGGAATCCAGCGATCTTTGCCGAGGCTGTGACGACGAAGAAACTGAGCTGATCCGGTCGAATTGGAGTCTAACTTGGCTGGTCTGCAGATTATTTAAAAAGACTGTGGACATAGCAAACGCAGATATGTCAGATCTTTTAAGCGTCATAAGGAGCACGGGGTGGTATCAACAAGCAGATACAGTTTAGGTTAGAAGAGCTGTGTACTCCTCAAGTGAAGGGATTCACAATGGGCCTCCAAGTGGAAGTGATTGTCATCCAACGCACTCCCCCACAAAACCCTAGTCTAAACTAACCCCCATCCCACCCACAATCCCCTCGTGAAAATCCCTTAAAATCTCCTGCAAATCTTGACCTCATCCCTCAGGCCAACCGAGATTTCACGCACATTTTTGAAAATCATGTACGCCCACATCCAGGCACCCAGCAGAGATTCCACACCTCAACGGCCTCCATCACAGTTAAAGCCCACACCCACACAGTCTCTCGTACCATATTTTAAGAAACTTATCACATCTCTCGCATCCATGACCGACCATCAACCGTGAAAAGCCCAAAAAATGTGATCAAACATGGACGTGGACCCAACTCCGGACCGGTTACCTTTTCTGGTGCGTGCGTGCGTGCGTGGACCCGGGGCACAATTTGCCTGCCCTCCCCGGCGGTGACATGGCACAACAGACGAAATAAAGTTTCTCCCCACGATCCCCATCAAGGGCAGGACACAAGGACAAACTTGTCCAACATGCTCCAATAATTTCGACACACAGTCCGAACACGGAAAGTTGTTTTTCGGACCCTCTGCCGCCCAGCTAATGTGACCTAATGAAATGTCAACAATGTCTATTCGTGTATCGTCCCCCAGGGAGGATGGCCGGATGGCCGGATGTCAGAGATGAAAGGCTCCACACCTCTCCGGAGCGGCCTCCTAATTTAAGGGCGACGCCATTTGGTGCATGAATTTAAAGACTCCTCCGAGGAGAGTCCTTAATGAGGGCCACAACTCGAATGCAAGCTCTTCTCCTTCCGCTCCGCCTTGCAATTACCATCCAGAGGGGGCCACGCTGCAACGGCGAAACAAAAGTGTCCAGATCCAAGACAAGACGTCGCGACCGTGACAGTCATCCGAACTGACATCTAAGTGAATTCCTTCTCGCAGGACGACGGGCACGAAAGGAAGCGTGGCAATTATCTTTCGCTCTCTGTGTCGCTCGTGTCTGAAGGAGTTCCCGGCGCAGACGGACACGAATTCTGCATGGCTGCACGTTTTGTTGGCGATACCGATGCGGAGGACGGCGGCTCACCTTCGAAGAGGACTCGGATTTCCTCCTCGTTTCCATCGACATTGTTGCACTGGGTGAACGGGGCCAAGATGCCTTATTTTTTCCTCTTCCCGAAGCGCTTCCGTTTTTCGCCGACAGTAATCCCCTCCGTGGTTATTTAATTTTCCCTCGTTAACTTTATTTATTGGTATCTCGAGGAGAACGAGCGTACAGATTGCCGCGTGGGGGGTGGCTGGGCGCGCGTCTCTGGTGCGGAAGAGAACAACCGGGAAAATTTACTGCTACTTAAAATTAATTGCACAAAAATGTTATTCGCATTTGGAGGGGATTTGTCTTTGCCTGCAATTCGAAATGTGTGGGCTTATGTCGAGCTGTTCTGTATCGGGGATCTCCGTCGCTCCTTCGTCGTCTTATGTCTGAATTTGTAGCTATTTTTCTCTTTGAATGGATGGATGGGGGTGTGGGGAGGGAATGCGTTCATTTGTTGTTCTGGGCATCCTTTGACGCGGCGGTAATTAAAGGAACCCTCTCGTTGAAGGACACGAGATCTGGCATTCGGAGTTTTCGCAAAGCATTCGACTATTGTTTCGTTGGAGGGAATTCTTGCGAAAAACGGGAGCAGGGACGATGCTACCTCTCAGGACTGTGGTGATTTTATGGGATTTTTTTGTTCGTGGCGTGACGCTGCTGTTCATGATCTTCGTACGTTTCGAGGAATTTTTGACGAACATTCCTTGGCCATCGCATTCAGACCATGTGGTGTCCAATACAAGATTTCATGCCAGCCTTTGATATGGTCAACGTCAGCAGGACCTGACGGCATCATCCCTGCGGAGCTTCAAAGAACAGCCTTGGATTCTCAACGTCTTCAAAGGCTGTATGAGACAAGGCCATGTTCCCAGCTCAAAGTAGTGTTTATTCCCAAAGCGGGAACATACTCCCATGCCAATCCGAAGGACCTGAGACCTCTCAGTCTCTCCTCATTTCTCTTGAAAACCTTGGAGAAACTAATAGACCAAGCTATTCCATCACACACACTCTCATATGCACAAAATAAGGCTAAGTCTGTGGAGACAGCCCTCTCGCCCTCTCGAGCTAAAAGAATAAACACTTGTGACATTTCTCGACATCGAGGATGCGTTCAGCAATGTCAAACCAAAAGCAAGCTCACTTGCGCATAACAACCTCGGGATCGGAAAGTCCCTAGTGGCTTTCATTCGTCAGCTACTGATCAGCAGGGGAGACGATCTCAGATGGGAGACGCTAAGATCCACAGAAGGAGTTAATAGGGGCACGCCACAAGGAGGTGTTCTCTCTCCCCTTCTTTTGAACGTACCTGTAAGTGAACTGCAATTAATACAGGCAGAGGCAGGATGCAGAGTTATTGCCTCTGCGAACTATATTGCCATAGCGGCATCTGGAAAATTCGTCTCTACGCTAAGAGACATAATGCAGAATGCTTTCGACAAGCTGGAAGCATGGACACAATCATGCGGACTTGGCGTTAACCCACAAAAAACGGGTATTGTACTCTTCACCAGAAGATCCCTCACCACTCCTGTGAGGCACTATATTTCAACTGACCGCCAGTGCGAAATTTCTGGGGCTCAGGATCGATGGCAAGCTAAACTGGAAGCTGCAGGATTGGGTTAAGAAAGCCTCTCCTGTACAAACCCACCCCATAACTTAACCTAACCTCCGCCAAGCTAAGACTGTAACCAATCGAGTTCAAAAATTTGTCCCACTCCGTACTTCAAATAGAAAGAATACGGAAAAAGACCAATCTTTCAAAAGTTGCCCTCAGTGCACAGGCTAAGAAATTTCGGGATACCCCCAGCTGGGCAAAACGAGCAATCATACGCCTCGTATATCGCTCAAGTCAGGTCGGTGCTGAAATCAGTAACAGTCCTTCCCAACTTCCCGGAGGCTAGGCAACTAAAGTTCAAGCCGAATTCCCAAGTCAAGATAGTTGGAATACGTGCCGAGGACTGAAAGGGGCAGAAGAGTTAAACATGTGCATCCTCTATGCGATAAGACCCAGTCTTACATCTATATTGGAGTTCGTGGGAACCAAAAAAAGCCATACTGACGAAGTCTCCGCTCAACAGTCGCTGACATGGAGACAGATTCAATTGAACCATATTCGTATACAGAAGCTGTGCTCCTGTCCACTGAGGCGGGCAACAAAGATGCTCAGGTGCCTCTTGATCCAAGCCCGTTGGACGGAATAGAGCCTAAGAAAGCGAGACGTCGAGAAAGGGCCAGATATGCTCTTGTGACGGCGGAAAGAAAAGCTGGTACTAAGGCGACATCAAAAGGTTGCGCTGTCGCACTCAACTTAGGCTACACTGAAGCCAACAGGATAGGACAAACAAAACAAGGTAAGATTGGGTTGTAGTGGCTGACTGCTAAGGGCAGTCACACTTGGGCCAGAGTAGACCCATTCCGATACCTAACATCGGAGCCAGTTAGTGCTTGTAGTAAAGCGATTTAGCTGGCATATGCTGGCGCAATCGGGGATGTTTTTGAGAAAGACATGACATCGTCCAGCGATTATCTAGGGGACTGACTGTCCGAACAGATGTTGCTTTTGAGCCATGACAACGCCTCTTTAATTGCTATGGTTTCTGCCTGAAAAGCGCCACAGTGATCAGGGAGCTTCAAGCAATGTTGAGATCTTGGAAATTGACACCCGCACCCACCCCTTCGTTAGTCTTCGATCCATTTGTGAAAATAAGCAGAGGATCATCCAACGTCTGCCTATCAGACATCCAGTCCGATCTGGAGGGAATGCTGATCGAGAATTTCTCCTCGAAGATAGCCTGGCGTATTAGGCGGTCAGTGTCGCTAGGAAGGAAGTTTAATTTCTTGAGAATGGTTGAGTGGCCGATGTTGAGTTCGGACCACGGTCGGAGTGTTTTGATTCCCAAGGCTGTGCTGGCTGCTGTTTGTTTCCCGAATATTTCCAGTGGTAGAAGATGGAGGAGAATATTCAGTGCGTCTTACGGAGTACTTCTCAGTGCGCCGCTGATGCACAAGCAGGCCAGTCTTTGTACTCTATAGAGTGGCTTGCAGTCGATAGCCTTGTTTGGTGCCGTCTACCAAACTGAGACAATCGAGATGAAAATCCAGTGAGCGCTGCGTGGTTATAGGCCCCATTTGCATCCAATGGCTTTTTTGCAGCTAACAAGGACAGGAGAGGCTTTCTTTACCCAATCCTGCAGCTTCCAGTTTAGCTTGCCATCGATCCTGAGCCCCAGAAATTTCGGGTTCGCGGTCGTCCTCTGTGGGGTTGTACCTCTGGTTCGGAGTCGAAGACTCTTCGGGCTGGAGCAGTGTTGTCCATGCGCTCAACATGGCCTAGCCATCTTAGGCGTTTAATCCGAAGATCCCTGACTAGACTCATGTCGCTGTACAGCCCGTACAATTCGTGGTTGAATCTTCTTCTCCAGAAACCTTCAACGGAAACAGGACCAAAGATTGAACGCAGACATTTTCTCTCGAAGACACCAAGTGCGTATTCATTCGCTCTTGAGATAGTCTTGAGTTGCTCACACAAAACGGCAGAGAAGATCTCGTAGGCGATGTTAAGGAGACTAATCCCCCATAGTTGGCGCAGTCAAAGGGGTCTCCTTTCTTGTGGATCGGGCAAACGATACTAAAATTCCACTGGTCGGGCATGCTTTCCTCCGACCGCATTATACAGATAAGATATCAGCCCATCTACAGCTGCCTTAAGGAGTTGTGCAGACAGTCTATCTTGACTTCGTCTAGAACGGGGGGACGGAATTCTCTTCTATCGTCGTGGAGTAGAACAGTCAGCCTGACTGCGGTATTGGTGTCCTCTTCGCCGTTAAACAGTCCGCAGAAGTGATCCTTTCTGATTCTCTGTATCGACTGCGACTATAAAATTTTGTACTGCTTTGGATTTTATTGTATTTCTTCCAAGTGCCTTGAGCGCTAGCTGACTATATACACACATAGGTAGCAAAGCGCGTGCGGTTTCTGGAGCTTTCTGTATGGTCACCTGCTCCGCCTGAAGGAGGCTGCTTCTATCGTCCAGTTTGTATCAAGTTTTGACGTCCTGCGATAGCAATCCATTCAACGACGCTCTTCTCGCTGTGTGGAGCCATCTGTGTGTACGTTAATTGAGTGAGCGGGCTCTGCTATGGGCTCCGTCCAGTGATGTTTAGTCGGAATTATTATGGCTCTTTGACTCAGAGCAAGACGGACGTTTAAAGTCTGCCATTCTTGATGGCTGACTGTGACTGTCCCTAAATGCTTCTATCAGGTTTTAGCTCCTTCTCTTTAATCAACACCCTTCCTCGTCTCAATTCCGCAGATAAACCCATCTCCCCGCAGACCCTCATCTGATCCCAAGACCGCGCGTTCAACACCAACTGCTCCTCTCTAGGATATCAAAACCGTTCTGTCACTACCAAGACCCCACCATTTATCATCCGTATAGACCCATTTTTGGCTCCAGCCCCCGTCCTCCAACGCACCCTGGGTTCAATTAAAGTTTTCCTCACCTAAGAGCACTCCCTCCCAGCTGCCAACTGCCACTTTGCCTACGCCAACAGCACTCCCCAGTGTCAGAGCTGATAACAGAAGCACACCCAGAAAAGCACAGCTTTAAACACAGAATCATTAAACAAAATCTGCAAAGTGTAAACAAGTCCTTACTGTTGTTTACAACTCCCCAGAGGTGACCCCCTCCCCATCCGTTGACCTTTTCACATTCTTTCCCCCCACCGCCTGTCGCACACACACCGAGCCACGCACGAACACCTCCTCTCGGAACAACAACAACCGGTGTTTGCTTAGGCAAAACAAAGTGAACAAGTCCAACAAAGGACGCGCATATCCTGATGAATTCACATTTAATTCGAGCGGGCGGCATGGCGCCCGTGTGTGTCAATCCAGAAAACCGCTCACTCTAACCCGACCATCAGTCACATCCGACCGCACGCAGTAATTTATGAAATTTCTCAAGACGCACCGCACCGCCCGGAGGATGAGTGTTTCCACCCCGATCCAGCGGGGGCGAGAAAACACGTTAAATTCTCAGCGCCCTCCGATCGATATTCACACCCGAGGCCAGACATGACACCTCACAGCAGAATACTACACGAATCCGGGGTGTAATCGAAACGAGCACATTTCGATTTTATTACTCGAATAAAGGATCCTCCTGGCAGGGGGTGGGGGGGAGGGGCTCGCCCCTGCAGCGAGCGTTCATATTTTTCTGCTCGATCATCAGAACCAGCGAACACCAGTCAATCCGGCGCTGGGGCCGGGGCCATATGCTACACGACATTATTAAAGGACTATCAACTCATTCGATTCGCTACCGGCGTCCCCCAGCTCGTCACACACACCCTCATCCGGGCTGCTGTAGTTTATGCGACAATCGAGGGCGATGGGTGGGTGTGCTCCGTTCGAGGGATAACAATGATGCCGACACGGCAATGATGATGAAGACTATACGTACGTTCGAGCGAACACCCTGCACCCCCGGCCGAACGTGAATCGGGGCCACACACCCGGCCGCCAGGGGGGAAAGTTAAAAAGGATCTATCAACCCTGTAACAGAGTAGTATCCTAAATATTAATATTTGGTCCCTGCTGGCCTCGTTTCGTCCTCGTTGTGCTCTTTTTTCTCCTCCTGCCCGTCCTCCGCCGCTGCGAGGCTTGAGGTCGGTCCGTCGTCGTCGGGTGAAGATTTTTGCTCAGTATCCTCGGTTGAATGTAACACAAAATGTGATGTGACAGTAAAAATAAATGTCGCTTTCGATGGGTGGGTGAGTGATGTGTGGGGGGCGGGGGGACGCAGAGAGGCCATGGTTGTATGTGGTTTTTGGGCATTGTTCTAGTCGTCGTTGCCCTTCTCCATCGCCTGTCATATGCATAATATTCCATTTCGGTATGTCGGTTGTTTTTCTTTTCTTTCCTCGCTCGGTGTGTGTTTCCCGGCCCCTGCATGAGCTATTAGTTTCGCCCGTGAGTGGGTGTTGGTTCGAGAAATGTAATCATTTTTTTCCGTCGGTTGGAAATATTTGAATGCCCGGAGCGTCATCGCCTGTCAGCTATGGTGTCTGTTTCGGAGAAGTCCATTAAAAATGATAAACTTTTCGGGAATTTAGAGGAGAAATGAAAGTCAAAGTTGGTTTCGTTTTTTCTGCCCCGGAACCTGTAGATGGGGGCGGATCGATTTGTCATTGTGGCAACTGAGAGTCATGGTCAGTGCAAGTGGAGGAGGGGGTTTTTTTGCGAGGCTACGTGGTGGGAAGTCTGGTCATCCCAGTGCTGCTATGCGGCGCGGAGGCATGGACAATCCGAAAAGCTCATGAAGAAGTCCTTGGTCTCGTTGAGAGAAGAGTTCTGCGTGTGATCTTTGGCCCTCTTTGCGTTGACGGGTTCTGGAGGAGAAGACTTAAACCACGAAGTGTACAGGCTGTACAGCGACAGGCGTCTGCGGATCCAATGCCTACGGTGGCTGGGCCACATAGAGCGTATGGACAACTCAGCGCCGACCCGAAGAATCTTCGGATCCGAACCCGTCGTGCAACGCAACAGGAGACGCCCACATTGCAAGGGCGTTGCCGACATACGCTCCTCTATATAAGACACTGATTATCCCTGTCTTACTGTATGGAACATAAGTCTAAACTATATCAAGAGCGAATGATGGTCTTTTCGAGAGAAAAGTACTGCGTCCAATCTTCGGTCCTGTTTGCGTTTCTGGAGAAGAAGATTCAACCACGAACTGCACGGGCTGTACAGCGACATGAATCCAGCAAGGCGTCTAGGGATTGAACGCCTAATATGGCTAGGACATGTAGAGAGCATGGATAACACTGCTCCAACCCGAAGAGTCTTCGACTCCGAACCTGTCGGATAAAGCAATAGAGGACGACCACGAAGTCGATGGCACACCCAAGTGGAGAAGAACCTCAACCAACTTGGTGTACGAAGCTGGAGACAGCTAGCCAGAGATCGTGCTAATCGCAGAGGCTTGTTGGTTGAGGCCCAGGTCCACCCCGGACTGTAGCGCCTTACAAAGAAGAAGAACGTGTTCGAAGTCGATTCTAGACAAGCTTCTTCTTACCTGCAAGGACATTCGGCATTTGCTGGAAAGTGAAGAGCGTGGGAAGGTGCTTCCATTTACCAACGTTACAGAGAGGCTCCCGCTAGACAACACTTGAGTGTCGGAACCACCTCGTCAAGTGAAGTGTCTGAGTGTGACTTTCTGCCTTAACATCGATTCTTCGATGCTTGCCCGTCTGGCGACCCTTGAGGTACCCAGAATCAATGATGAACATACCTCAGAGCCTGAGTTCTAGTTACCTTCCTTTGTGAGGCTCCATCATGACCTGCAGGTTTGTGGCTCTTTCTCTGTGTCCAAGGTTTGCTCTATTTTTTCCTCTTGTACAACCCCTGCCGTGACCGCAACGACACCGCGATCAGGATAGATCTACCATATTTGCCTGTATTCCTCAGTCTTTACTTACTTACTTATCAGGCAGACGAACCATGAAGGGTCTGAGCCTGAGCAATTGCTGCCTTCCATCGGTGACGGTCCTGGGCACGCTGCTTCCAGTCATCAAGGCCATGCTGCTTACATCCTCTCTGTACCGGAGGTTCGGTGTTCATCTTCTTCTCGAACCAGGATGCTCGTATTGGAAGACCCTCTTTGCTGGAGCGTTGTTGTCCATTCGCTCGATGTGGCCGAGCCAGTGTAGTCGACGGACTTTTGCCTTCCGGACTCCATCCACATTCCTGTACAGCTCGTAGAGTTCGCGTTCCTTCTTGGTCATTACCACTGGGAATCTGTTAGGAATACGGGTGATAGTGTCCAAGGATTGGATCAAAAGACATACTACTCTCCTCATGAAAGATGGTAGGTCCCTTGGAGTGGATTTTTTTTATTCCACTGATGTTAGTGCTGGAGATTCACACAAGATGTGCTCCGAAGTTTCATCCTTCTCGAGGCAAAGCCGACAACGCTTGTCTTGACACAGTTTTAATTTTCTAAGGTGATGTTTCAGACCGCAGTGACCAGTAAGCCTTCCTTTCCCTATTGAGATGGAGTACTTCCTGGTATGAATAAGGAATGTTTAGTCGTTGCTTGAGGTGCCTGACAACATGACCATGTGTCCACTGGTCTAGACGAAGTTCGTTCGCCCATTTCTTAATCAGATTTGTAGGGAGGGTAGGTACATAGGTAGAAGTGGTGGTCCACATCCGAACTCAGATGGCACCACCGCTCTACATAGTTGAGGGGCATAATTGAGATCCGCGGAGTTCCCTAACATCCCTTGAAACAAACTCATCAAGTGGCTTGAAGAAGTGTCCACCATGCACTCACTGTTTGGCTCTCGCGAGTGCAGGGCATTTACACAGGAAATGTGGCAAGGTCTCCCTCTCATCAGGGTGCAGCTGCGACAGTGTGATTTATGAGGGATTCTTAGTTTTTCCGCACGAATTCATATTTTCGGGCAGTGTATTGTACTGACCGCAACCAATCTTGCGATATCATGTTGGTTTCTCCGTCGGAGATCTTTGGTTCTGGATGGACCGATACTCGGGCCAGATTTTTCTGAATGCAGCACAGTTCGTAAGTATGGCCTGTTTGAGCTCGACAGTCGGAAGGAAGTGTTTGCAGATATTTGCCTTCACTGCAGACAAGACCTTCCTCTTTGAACCTTGCCACCTTCTCATTTCCTGGGATGTCAATGAGAGCAGGGATCCAGATGAGCTTGACCCGGCAAGTCTGGAGATTGTTGTTATACTCTAGCTTCAGTTTGATAGCAAATTTTGTCTGACTTCTAGAGCTGTTGTGAGGCAGGTACGCATGACACTTGTTATTCCAGGCTATTCGTTGCTTATCTTCTGTAAGCTATTTGCCATTTTCTGTTGGAGTGCTTAGGTCACCATACCCTGTACGTGATAATGGATCTTGCCAACATTGTGTGCAACCAATGTTCCATTTTGGGAGAAAGACAAAGACATGCCGTTTAGACATCTACTGGCCGACAGTGCTCCGGTAGCACGCACCACGACTGACTTGAGGTGTGCATTCTAGTCGAGTGGTTTGTCCAGGATTACTCCAACTTAATTGACTTCGCTGGAATAGGCTAGAGTGGTGGTTGATTAATTCTTATGGGTCCTAGATTAACTCCTCTCTTCCTTGAGAAGGGCACTAGAATGGTCTTGCAGAGACTGATGGATAATCCTTTTCTGATACACCATCCCACGATTTGTAGCATTTTTCATGGCACTGTGGCTTAATAACAGTCCCCAGGTCCTCATCATAAGAGATCTGTGATGATCAACTAGCAGAAAGCAGATGACTAGTGCCCACAGCCAAAGGAAGAGACCCCATCCTCGTTGGCAGCCCTTGACAGCGGTTAGAGAAACTGACACTCCTCTGGCAGAGAAACTAATTGAACGACTTTTCCGACATGGCTCTGGTCCATCGAACAGTCGTCCCCTTGTGGTCGAGTCGTAGGCGGTGTTGTCGAAAGAACCTTCGATGTCGAGGCACTAACATATGTACCTGATAGATTTTCTTCTGAAAACCAGATTGTAGTCGAATTCTTTCTCCGTATGCGAAGAGTTCGACCTTAGGGCAATGTGGACCCTTGATTAATGTTAAATGGCATCATTTGCACTTAATTTTGGCTTCAAAGAGGTATTCAAATTGTAGCACCAACTGGAATTGGTCTTACCTTAAAAATGTAACCTCTAGTTGGATCGGGTGGCAAAGAAAACAAGCTCTTTGAATTAATGGTGCGATACTGAGGTCCTCGTGGAAGCTTGGTCCATATCTCCTCCTCTTTGTTAAAAGGCTTCATTTTCACTTCACTTCTGCATCAAAATTCTCTCAAAAGTTCGATACCTCTTCTAATTAGTCATACCTTCAAAATGACACCTCTAGTTGAAGCATGACTTCTTCAATCGACCACCCAAAATGCGGCCTCTCCACCGACCCTCCCTAATCCACTCCATCCCACCATTACCCCACTCTGTGTCATGTCAAGCCACCAGATAACTACACATGTACTCAGTCGTAAAATATCACAAATCGTCCTCTAGCATGTCCAGCGTGTCCACCATGTCCTGCCGAACACAGCCAGAACAGCAACAAAACCGAACTCAATTAAATTTATTAGCGCCACTAAACAACGTCAGTTTGTTCGAATCGCCGCACACTCGTAGCTGGAAGCTCGTAAAAAACGGAAAAAACAAAAACGTGAGTTCATGCAGAGTTCCACGTCCTCCCACGGGCCATTTGTACGCCGCCAGGGGCGGGGCGGATTACTGACTGTAAATTATTGAAATTGCAATTAAAAAGTTGTTTAGTTCAATTACTCGCTAATGAGTGCAGAATGCGGAGCCGGACAATTCGTTCGTGAATATTCACAGTCCGCGGCACCCGCCGCCTCCCTGCTGCGCGAGCAGTTTGTTAAGCGATAATTAGTGACCGCACATGTACGTGGACGTCCCATTTGTGGCTCTGGCATCGCCCGTCAGTCAGGCGTGCTGCGTAAGGAACCACCCAAATTGGCTTCTTCTTAGTTTCACAATCGTCCTTTGTTTGTTGATCCAACTCAGTGCAGTGGGGGCCTGTCAGGAGGAGGGGGCACTGTTCATTATTCCAAACTTCCGCAGGGCCTCCTCCATGGACATGGTGTGTATCACGATTCGAAAATCGGATTTTCCTCTGGCCCGGGTGCAGCTACCCCAAAAAGTTTGAACACCGAATTCAGATGTAAGCCAAAAAAGTCCATGTACATGGCCTGTGCGCCTGCACATGTAGTGTGACGGTTTGCCTCGGCTGGGGAAACTTTCCAGCGCACTGCCAGCACCCCGCCCGATAAGGATATCAAGTCCGAGGTTTTGAGTTTCACTTTTTATGCGCAAGGAATATGATCCATTGTTGCTCGTGTCCTCCGTTCTTGCCGACATCGCATGGTAATTAATTTGGAGACTCACTCGTACGTGGTGGATGGTCGTCTGGTGTGATGCGATGCCGTCGCCACACCGGCACTCCACCGCATCGGCTCTGTGGCTCTGTGGCTCTGTGGGTGGTGGTTGTATCGAAAATTGGCCAACTCACTCTAACTCTGGGAAGGAGCTTTATGATAGTTCTGGACGATACGAGAGGGTGGCTGGATGGGGGGACGGTTGTAAACTTTTATGAGGATGTTTTTGGTAGTAAATTGAAAACCAGTCAGAAGTTGGAAGAAAATGGGTTCTTGTTTGTCGGGCTTAATGAAGATGGGCGGAGAGAGAGGCAGCGATGAGAAGGGAGGCTGGAGGGCGTCCGGTTTCAATGAACTTTGAATGAAAATTAATGATGGTCTGTGAAGGAGTGAGAGTTATGAGATGGGAAGGTTCTTGACGTTTTTCTTTCAAAACACACACGACGGTCTGGAGGGACTCTGGAGAGTGGATGGTAGAGAAGCTGCTGCTTTAGGATAGGGCAACTGCTGCATGTAGGGTGAGCCTTCAAAACAGAAGACGAGGTGTGGACTAACCGACTGTCTTAAGAGTCTTACGACGAAGGTCCTTGTTGACAGCGGGAACAATCAGACTTCAAAAAGCTGGTGCTTTACTCTGCGTCGCATGGGATTCTGCCAAAGCAGGTAGACAGGTAAATAAATAGGCTGCGCCGCTTAGTGCCAAGACCACGATGAAGTTGTACAAATCCCTGGATAGTGGTACTCAGTCATTTAGTCGAAAGTGGGCCCAATTAGGAGAGGTGATTATGGCATCCATCAAGTTGCGTCAACAAATCTTAAAAGTGCGCTGACTAGTGTATTGCTGCTATCATTCAGGCTGTCATAGGGCCTAAACTGAGCTCAAATGAGCCTATAGTGCCTTTCCTAGTTGAGGCCAGAGCATGACAGTCGCAGAGAAGATATTGGGTGCTATCCCCCTCATCCTCGTCTAGTCACCTTCTACAGAAGTCTTTGGAGACATGGCCTAGTCTTTTTGCGAAGAGGCCAAATCACACCTGTTATTAAATGTCAATTTTTAACCATTTTGGTCTTTGTTGGAGTCTAGTTAAGTCCTGCTCCATGGCGCAGAGACATGGACGCTATTGAAAGCGGATGAAGAAGCTCTTGGTTGTTTTGAGAGATAAGTTCTGCGAACGATCGTTGGTCCTGTTCGCGTTGATGGCGTTTGAAGGAGAAGGTTCAACCACGAACTATACGGTCTGTACAGCGGCATGCACCTAGTTAAGCGTCTTCGGATCCAACGCTTAAGATGGCTAGGTCATGTAGAGCGGATGGACACCACAGCTCCGACCCGAAGAGTCTTCGACACCGAGCCATTGGGACAGCGCAACAGAGGACGTCCTCGCACTAGATGGCGCACACAAGTTGAAAAGGACCTCAACCAACTTGGTGTGCGCAACTGGAGTCAGCTGGCGAAAGATCGTGCTGGCTGGAGAGGCCTGTTGGTTGAGGCCCAGGTCCACCCCGGACTGTAGCGCCAATCAAAGAAGAAGAAGAAGAAGTTAAGTACTCTGACTGCCATTTTTTCCAGAAGAGCTGCTTCAATTTCTTTATACGTTGCCACCGTTGCAGGTTATTAATCTTTGTCTCTGACAGGCCACCTTCTGGGATGCTGTCTAAGGCTCGTCCAGTGATGAAGTGGCCAGGAGTAAGTGCTGTGAAGTCTTCCGGATTTTCCGTCAGCGGACACAAAGGTCTGGAGTTAAGGCAGGCTTCTATTTGATTTGAAGATGAGGACAAATTTGTTTTGTTGTGTGGCAGGTTTTGTCTGTCAACCATCTGGGTTATGGAGCTGTAACCTAGAGGTTGTCAGAAGAGATTCCATCAAACGACTCGTCTCGTCTTGTAGGGCGCTTATCTGCTTCTCCAGCTCTTCAGTGTTCTGACATGTCTCTATGGTCAGCCACCCTACACAGTCGAATTTGAACTGCTCGGATATCTCGTTAAGAGCTGCTCGGCAGTCGGTTACTATTTGTGAGTTTATAGAGAACAATGCCAGGGATGGTCTAGTGGTGGCCCGTGGCGTTGTGGGTATGTGCTTACCTCGACGTCGTAGGTTCGATCCCTGGTCCGTGCGACAAAAATGATGTTCACGGCCCCCCCTCTTTTGAGTCACTGACAATGCCCCAAGATTACTTCTGTCTAGAAGAAGCTTCTCAAACTTGGTTGTTCGGAGTCGCCATCAAACTGTAGGTCCCTTCCACATTAGCACGCACAACACGAGTGGTTGCTGGAAGCTAGGCCCAGGCCTTCTACGGGCTTTAGCGCCACACATATATAATGCCAATGATTTGATTGCTGCCCGGCTAGCCGTAAAGATATCTCGGGCACACGCCCAAAACAGAGCTTCACTCATTGTCCTTACTTCCGAGACACTCTTAGAAAACGCCATCTGCTCTTCAGCTTCTGTCCGGACTCAGGTTACCGAAGCTGTTTGCTGAGAAGTGTCATGGTGATGCGTATTCTGCATTTTGGTAAGGTCTTGTTTGTGTAGCCATTGATGGGTTCACTTAGAACCAAGGCTCCGTCCCTTGTTTTGCCACTGAGCCGGTCACCATCGTCTACTCTTGGAATCATTTAGTTTTTTTTTTTTTTTTGACGAATGTTTAGATTGATTTGACATCATTTTTGGAAATGTCTTCGAATTCGTTCAAGTAATATTCTCGCAGGGTTTGTACCCAATCGAGGCCTATGCATGGCAGAGCTGCAGAGCAGATGTGAAGGGTTTTCCTCTTCTTCTTCGTTCATCCTTTCAATTCTGGTGTTTCTGCTGACGTCTGCGTTGCCCATTACTTGCCTTGCAGCGACATAATTAGCCGCTACCTCTACCTGTGGTGTCATGAGCTGGGTGACTCTTTTCCCGAGGGACAACGCGGTAAAAGAAGACCACGCCTACGGTAGCGCACGCAGCTAGGAAGGGACCCAAATAAGTTGAACGTGCGTGACTGGAAGGAACTAGCACAAGACCGAGCTAGATGGAGGGGCATGTTGGTTGAGGTCCAGGTCCACCCCGGACTGCAACGCCAACCAGAGAAGAAGGAGAAGTCACACTGAGGTGATGCCACGAAACTACCATCAGATATGAAGTGCGCCCGCCGCGTAGTACAATGTGAACGTAAACCACTCTTTGGTTGCTCGACATGTCGTACTACCCGGCAGTAGAATGGGAACTTAGATTATCGGCGATGCCGTTGGGTTCCCTTATCACACCTCTGAATGCTACTTCATCAAATGAAATGCTACAGAAGTCGTTGGAGGGTAACCCTAGTCTTGTGTGGCTACTCATTGAGACTGCAAATAACTCAGATTTTTTCCTGTCTAAACTGAGGATGGCCATCGTTCTTTTAAGCCTTCTCTGTTCAGCATGGTGGCATGTGTCAATGGTGTACCATCATTCATGAGCACTGCCGATCACTAGCTCTGAGATCTTGGCTTTTTTGAGGCTTTTTGAGTTTGAACTGATGCTGTTCTCCACTGATTGTTGCTCCGTTTCTTGTGGTCTGGCTAGCTTGTTGCATGGAGTATCTCTGTGCTCTGGAACCACACCGCTAGGGAGCATTGTCTTGATATGTCGTTAAGAGGTGTGGAAGAGTCTCACCAACTTCGATGCTTAAAATGGTGATTCGAGTGCCATCATCGGTGTTGATGGCAATGCTCTCATTCGATATCGAGGTCATCTTCTTGAATAGCCGCTATTTCCGCCTGGAAAACGAAACAGTAATCTGGTAGTCCGAAATATCGTCTGATTCCCTACATCTGCTCGGGGCAACATCATACACATTCCAAACATCACTCAGCGCGTGCGATTGACGGGATGTCTCAAGCAATTACCTTCTACGTCGAGATTCACTGAGTCCAAGCCTCTATTGTGCTGCATGGAGGAAGAAGTCCATGACATTGAGGCCACCCTGATTCCCATCCTTCACGTCCGTGATTCCTCACACCGTCCCCAGGCGATGACAACTAATGTGACGCTGTCCATTCCATCCCACACCACGAGTCCATCGCTGGCACTGGAACTGAGACGACCAACAAAACAAAATTCTTAAACTTCCTCCCCGTCGGACAGCAAACCCCACACGAGTCGGTCTCTCCTGCAAGCGCTCGGATAACGATGGCAATGATTTCGAAAGCATTAGTCCCACTCGGGCGCAACACACGATTCAAGTTTTGCGGTCGTGACGCTCGCCCCTTGAAGTGTAATCGGTCCTTTCATCTCGGCAGACTTCATTACGTTCAGCAGAACGCAATAAATTTACAATTTTTGTTGTGACACATGCCCCGCTTGCGCCCGGCCGCCTGCTGTGAAGTCCTTTTTGTCATTCAAGTGTCAGTCTCTTGGCTTCTGTTGCGTCCAGAGACCCCTCGTTGAGTGGCGTCATTACTTGCACACGCACAACTCCCCCTGTGTGTGGGGGTGTGAGGATAAGGACGTGTTTGGAAAATTAAAAGAAAACAGGACGCATACGCACACACCGCCGGATAAATGAAATCTCCTCGAACTGATTTGAAAGAGGACACCACCGAGAGTCGGCGAACACAATGCCACACAGGACGTCGCTCGTGCCTCGGAGTGGGAGATAAAAAAGTTGTGTCTTCTGTCCTGTTTAAGGATTTCGCTCATGCAGCACACAGAGAGCACGGTTGCTGGGACTATTCGCGGGAAATTGGAAATTCCCCCGCACACGACCGCGGCGCGGCTGTAAATCAGATGGAAGGCGATAAAAATTTGTAACCCACCCTGGCCGGGTGAAAATGAAGTTTTCTATTCGGCTTCGCCCGCCGCGCACGGCCCGCGCGTTGCGACACGACTCGATAAAGAGGTTGAGCAGGGATAACGCAGAAGTGGCGCCCGGTGCTTGCCGTCGTCGAGTCCCCTTGACCCGATTCCGGTGAATTGAGGACCCTCTCTCTCCCTCATTTGCATCGATATCCGATGCAACTTATCGATGGGGGTTGCGGAGGCCCTCGACCTCCGATAGAGCTCTCGTGCCAGCGAAAGTGTCAGCGAACCAATGAAATATGAGTTCGCCGTCAAGTATCATGTTCGACACATGGGCTTGCGTGTAAATAAAAAAAACACAGAACAGCCGACGAAGAACATGAAAGACTACCATCATCGTCGCGCTTAAACTTCGCGGTGCGCGGCTGCGAGGGCTGAAGGGCTTAAGCGTTTCATTTTCCTGCCGATTATCGTTAGAATATTTCACGAATATGCTAATGGCGACATTAGAAATGCCACGTTTTAATGGCGGAGCCTCTGAGGACACGACGTGATGGAGATGGGGATGCCACGCAATGTGCGTGTAAATGGGGGCCTTCCGTGGGAAACACTGGTTACCGTGTGTGGGGGTACGTGTTCGTTCGAGCAGTGTTTGTCAAACACTTGAGAGCGTGGGGAGTGATGGGAAAGGTGGTGGAGGTGGAGGTGGAGGTGGAGGTGGAGGTGGAGGTGGAGGTGGAGGTGGAGGTGGAGGTGGAGGTGGAGGTGGATGAGGATGAGGATGAGGATGAGGATGAGGATGAGGATGAGGATGAGGATGAGGATGAGGATGAGGATGAGGATGAGGATGAGGATGAGGATGAGGATGAGGATGAGGATGAGGATGAGGATGAGGATGAGGATGAGGATGAGGATGAGGATGAGGATGAGGATGAGGATGAGGATGAGGATGAGGATGAGGATGAGGATGAGGATGAGGATGAGGATGAGGATGAGGATGAGGATGAGGATGAGGATGAGGATGAGGATGAGGATGAGGATGAGGATGAGGATGAGGATGAGGATGAGGATGAGGATGAGGATGAGGATGAGGATGAGGATGAGGATGAGGATGAGGATGAGGATGAGGATGAGGATGAGGATGAGGATGAGGATAAGGATGAGGATGAGGATGAGGATGAGGATGAGGATGAGGATGAGGATGAGGATGAGGATGAGGATGAGGATGGGGATGAGGATGAGGATGAGGATGAGGATGAGGATGAGGATGAGGATGAGGATGAGGATGAGGATGAGGATGAGGATGAGGATGAGGATGAGGATGAGGATGAGGATGAGGATGAGGATGAGGATGAGGAGGACAAGGAGGTCCATCCATTTCTTCGCCTCGTTCTGCTCTCGACCCTCGGGTTGTCGTAAACCTTGTTTATGACCTGGAAACTAGTAAACATCAAAGGAATTCGAACCACTTATGGGAGCACGAAATTATTAATGCCCTTCCGAAGCAAATAACTCGTCATTTGGTCGCATACTTCGTCCTCTCACGAGGAGGCCCATTCCACTCCTGTCCACCCCAAAAAAAGCCCCTTAAAATGGACACACGTCCGCATGTGACTCGACCCCAAAAACGACTAGAGCGTGCCCAGCCGTGACGATGCCCTTTATTTACCTTGATCTCTGGCTCCCACCCGCCGCTCCGACTTCAATTGGACCAGATACCTATGTCAACACACATGAATACTTGATGGGAAATTATTACTTTCCAGTCTATTAGCGAGTGGGACGGACATCGAGGCTATTTGGAAAATGTTCAAAGCAATTTCGAAAGGCACCCTCATCAATTATGGAATTCCATTCCACTCTGCATTGTCGGCGCGGCACCACACCCACACGCATTCCCCACAATTAACCAAAAAAAGTCACTCGAGCCCCCCTCTGATGCAGAAAGGCAATCTCTTCGCTCGTCCTGTCAAGTGTGTCTCTCTGCGAAATGATATTGACTTTTGAAAAATGTCACGCGACGATGAGCAAGGAATGGAAAAAGTCAGGAAAAACGACTCAAGTGTCCACCACAGTCGCCCCACCCGGCAACGAAGCGACCCAAGAAGTGACGGATGACAATCGTCAAGGATACTCAAACGTGAAAATGCAAATACCACAAGGGCGAACCGATCCCCGATGCCACTGTGTGTAGTGGCTCCCCCGCAACGTGTTGGTTGTCACTGCTTGCGCGCTTGTGTCTAGGACGGGTGGGTGGGCGTCGGCTGGGAGGGCTTCATTGAATTTTCCAATTCAAATGCGATGCGAAAGGACTTACATCCCTTCCATCTACATAAATTTAGCGATTTGAGGTGGCAGTTGTGGGTGTTCTCTCGTGACACTCGGGAGAGAGCGGAGACGAGACACGACCGACGACCGACGACCGTCCTCCCGCTGAATCCCTGTGTGAAGTGAAGCAATTTATTTTGATATCCATTTTGTGTTTACACTTCAAATAGAATTTCTATAGAGTTTCGTTTTTTTAATATAAACTGCTGATTCGGTTCTTTTTTTTTGCGCTCTGTTTTCACATGTGGTTGATGGCGGGGTGGGGCAGGCCTCCGTGTCAACGACGCGAGGGGCATGCAGAATGACATCGTCTCCACTCGGCGGGAGCTGCTGGTTGGTCTTTGTTGTGTTGTGCTGTTCGACTGAATGACACTTCTTCTTTGAGACTCAAGCCGCCCGCATGGGCGACAACATTCTTATCGGGACGAAATGACGCTTGAGAGTCAACCGTTTTTTTTTCTTCTGTTGGCTTGTGTGCTGGCACGTGTCAATGGCGCGAGTGACAGAAGATGGCTCGTGTGGCAGATGTGTTCTCTGTGGAGGGGAGACGGCTTTGAGGTGATGCCACTTGAGGGTGATGCGTTTTTGCTTTACTCGAGGGTGGCAGGCAATTGTGGAGGAATTTTGGAAAATTCAAAGGGATTCCGTTGAGTTTACCCAAAAATGGCTCAAGTTTGAGATGAGATTTGAGACGATCCTTGTTTGGGTCAGCTTGAGAGACGATCTTTGCCTCTGTGGACAAAATTTTTCAAATCGGGCGTTGTTCCACATTTCAAATGCACCATCTTCCACAAGTGACCAGATAAGGACGATAAGAAAAGAAATTTAATTCAAACAGCAACTGTGTGAGATAAAAAACGGTTTCTGCATTTGTTTTGAAGGTACATTCACGCCATTTAATGTGGAAGAGCACATCAGTTAAATGCTTCGTTCCCCAGCCCGGTGTCGTTCCACATTTCAAATCCATCGTCTCTAGCGGTGAATAAAAACGATAGGAAAAGTAGTTTAAGTCAAACATCAACGGCGTGAGATAAAAATATGATTCTACCTTTATTTTAAAACTGCATTCATGCCATTATTTGTGAAACAACACATGAGTTAAATGCTCTTCCCCTAGGTGTTGGTTCACAGTTGAAACGTCTTTGTGTTGGTTCACATAACTTCTTTATAAAGGTGACCAGATAAGAACGATAGGAAAAGAAATCTTAATCAAATATCATCGGCATAAGATAAAAATATGATTCTGCCTTTATTTTGAAGCTGCATTCATGCCATTAATTGTGGACTAGCATTTCAGATAGATACCGCTTTCCTAAGCTCAGTGTTGTTTCACATTTTAATCTACTGTCATCTTCAAGTGGACGACAGGAAAATAATCTTAAATAGAACACCAACGGTGTGAGGTAAAAAATTGATTTGGACTTTATTTTGAAGCTTCATTGATGAAAATAATTACGGAATAGCACGTCAGTTAAATGCCCATTTCCCAAACCCGGTGTTTTTTTCACATTTGGCCCGTCTTCCAATGCTGACCAGATAAGAACGATAGGAAAAGAAATTTAAATGAAGCAGTGTCGGTGTGAGATAAAAATATGATCCTGGCTTTATCTTGAAGCTACATTCATGCCATTAATTGCGGAATAACACATCAGTTAAAGGTTCGTATTCCAAGCTCGGTGTTGTTTCACATTTGAACAATCTCGGTGTTTGTTCACATATCGTCTTCCAAAGGCGACCAGATAAGAACGATAGGAAAAGAAATGTATATCAAACCGCAACGGTGTGAGATAAAAATATGAGCCTGACTTTATTTGGAAGCTACATTCATGCCATTAGCACACCAAGCAAACGCCTCCCGCTTTGACTTCGCTCGTTATTCCGACCTTCCCTCGCCTTTGACATCTTCAAACGCGCTCCGCACACCAAACCACCGGGGACCCTTAAAAATGTCATTAAATTCTCTCAAACTGAAGCACCGGCCCCCCCTCGCACACCAAGGCTAAACAGTCTGCTTCCACCTGTCTGCATGCCAAAGGGCAGCAGCTCCTCCAAATCTAATTACAACTGCAACTCCATGCGAAAATTCACGAATCCTTGACTCGTAAAGTTCCACCCCAGCCCACCTGCCATGCACTGCAATTCCACTTCACTCCACTCCAGTCGCCTTTGTGCATGAAGGGTGCCTCGGCACACACAAAGGGATTCGGGAAAAAATTCCAGAGCCCATGACTCCTTAAGGGGGCAACCGCTTACATCGGGAAAAAAAAACCCCAGCCCAGGGGAAGGTTACATTTTCCCGGCGGCCACCGGAACAACAAGATGTAGAGAAAAAAAATGTCACACAACGACTCCTTCATGGCTTTCAATCTTGAAGTAGGTGTACAGAGGGATTGTGCTTTTCCCCCGTCACACGCACCCTCTCCCAAATGCGAGTACCCATTTGTGGATGCGAACAAAAAATGAACACAACAAGAGGGAAACTTCACGGCAACAAAGGCTGCGACTTCCTTGTCGTCGTCTGTCCCTCCTCCTCCAGGCAGTCAGCCAACAATGGAGCTGAGGCTCCACGTCAATTCGAATGTCATGCATACACACGGAGGGCCTCCGTTTCGTTTCTTGTTCGCCCCACGGCAGCGTCACAAGAGAAGAGCTCTAGCTGGCGTTCGGTTCGGCGCGCCCCCTCGAAGGAGTGAGTGGAAAACATTTAATTCCGCCCACAGATCCGTGCACCGAGCAATCACCTGGAGGGTGACTGATGTGTCGGTTAAATGTATCCAAATGGAGGCTCCGGGATGTATCTCTTCTCTCTCTGTCTCCGGCGTCCCCGCAATTTTTCACTTGATGCAAATAAATTACGCGTGTTGTTGGCGATGGCACTTGGCCCCGTGCCTCTCGAGGAGTCGCGCTGTGAATTGTTGCGCAACAAAGCGTACGTATGTGTTTGGCGGGGAGCCCTTATTGACAATTTCCGGATTACGGATGCTTTCACTCGTCGACGACGACTCTGCGTCTGTGTGTCTCTCTCTCACGAGGCGCTGGATGCGTGCTTAATGAAGGATTCCCTTCTGATTAATTTGATAACAAGCCTACAAATTGAAAATGGAATTTGAACTGATGAAATTCTCTCGCTGGCGGTGGGGTGTCTATTGTTGAACTGGCTGGGCGGGGGAGAGGTGGCTTTGTGCGTTGATTTAATTTATGAATCGGGCCCGGTTGGCGCTCATGCTGCGAAAGTTATTCCAATTGTGAGCGCGAATCATCGCATTCCACGCGCAGCAGTTCATTCAGTCGGCACTTGTGAGGTGGGGGCGTAGAGCATCCAAGCTTGGCTTGCGCATGTTTGACTCCGCATCAGGAAGCAGGATTCCATGCCAGGCGCCATCAGTCTCTTAAGTGGATCTCCCGCACAAACCACCCGGAAACCCCTAGAGGTCATTAAAAAAACACATAAAATCCCGCGATCACTAACACCCCCGAGAGAGTTCCCAGAACTCCACCGGAAGCCGTCAAGCAAAGTGTAAGTAATTTCCAAGATAAATTACACGTACCACCACGCATGATGTGCGTTCAGCGCCGCGCTGGAATAACCCTTTTTTTGTTCACTCGCCCCAGCCGTAGCGTGCTTCACCTCGTCGTCCTGCTCGTGAATAGACCAAAAAAAGGGGTGTGTGACTTTCACGTTGTGCTGCGTGCTTCTGAGTTATTAATAACCACGCGCTCTGCCGCCCCAGAAAAGTTTCCAGTCGCAGGTAAACATTGATTTGATTCCGAAGGATAATTAGATTAGGATTTGTAAGACTTCAAGGACTCCCCACGCAGCAACATCCTCTTAATTAAAACTTCCCTCGTCCACATGCGCTCCAGCCACTCGGCGCCGTCCCCCTCGATGACCCGGTTCGAGGTGAAAGCCTTCGCGACCCCTAGCCGGCTCTGGCCGTCGCACCACTATTTCCCAGCAACACGAGGGAGAGTCGGAGGTGAAAACGAAAACAAACAGAATTTCCATAAATTCAATTCCGCTCAGATTGACTGCGGCGGCTCTGCGTGTGTGCTGGCCAAGGAGGGACGGAGAGACCTTAGACAGACCAAAAGTCTTTCATCATCATTTCCACCGGCGCCAATCCCGACGGTTCATGCGCCTCTGGTTGCAAATTAATAGACAAACTCTCGATAAACTTAATTTAACTTTTCATCCCCTCGCGCAGGGGATCAGCGCGAACGTGCCCTCGTGGGCGCGCGACTGTGTAAATCGGTTGAAAGGTTGCGCGAACGAACACGAACGGATGATGAAGTTTCCAGACCCATCCCATATATCTTATCGCTTCATCTGTGCGAATTCCCCCCCGATGGGAGATTTAGCCGACGCGTAAACTATGTGCGAGACGATGGTGGCGGTGCCGCACACACGCACCTGACGGCGGAGGAAGTCGTCTTATAAATGACTCCCTTCGGTGTCCTTGGAAAATGCTTAAGTGGCATTAAGGACGATGGTGGGGGGCATTGGAATGACTTTATTCTCCGGCCCTGCGTCGCGTCGTCCCCCGTTCGCACTGAGAGAACGGCATCGATTTCGTGCGGAGAGGATGTGTGACAATTCATTGTCTTAAAGTGTGGCATTCGCGAGGGGGTGGATGCAATGAGACGGGGAAGTGGGCTTTTAAAGGGAATTTGTGTCCCGATTGATGTGGTCGCGCGGAGACACCTTCAGACAGAAGTGGCTTGCCTTGCGGCATGCAGCCGCAGACCACTTAGACTAAGGCATTTGGTCAACTGCGTCGTTTGGTGGCCTTGAATCAAAATCGCTGTTGCGGTGCCTTGAAGGGGATCTACGTGCACACGCGCGGAGCTAAATCATTCGGTAACTCTTGAAGGTCGTCTCTGCTGGAAGTTAAGTCAGTCACAAGGCAGGCTAGTGCCACCAAGAGGGTATATTAGAGCGGTTTCTTAGGGTGACCAGATAAAAACGATAGGAAAAGGAATTTCAAAAAAACATCACAGACGTTAGGTATAAAAATCTGATTTTATTTGAAAGCTGCGTTCTTGGCTATCAGTTGCTGACTAAGCTACAGCTACAATCGCAATCGACCGCTAGGAACTTTGCGGACCGAGTCTCCCTGAAACTCTCTGAAAGGTTGACGCTGTCTGCACATTCAATAGAAGAAGAATGGAAACGTTGTCAAAAAGCCATCAAAGAAGCCGCCACTGATGTGCTGGGTTTCACGACACCGCCCAGAAGGAACCCATGGTTTGACGACGAGTGCAGGCAGGTACATGCAGCCAAGCAGGAGGCCTACAAGGCAACGCTGCATCGAACAACGAGAGCTGTTCGTGAGCTCTACGAACAGAAGAGCAGGGAAGAGCACCGGCTTCTCAGAAAGAAAAAGAAAGAGCATGAGAAGCGCGCTGTCGTGGAGATGGAGAGGTGTTACGACAGGAAGGAGGTATCAGGAACAAGTATCAGGAAGATACAGACCTCGGACCGAAGCCTGTAGGGACGAAAATGGACAACTAGTAGTAGAATCGCAGTCGATGCTGAGAATTTGGAAAAATCATTTCTATAGACTGTTAAACGGCGATGACGACACAAATTCCGCTGTCAGGCAGAATGTTTCACTCAATTTGGACGATGATGAACACGAATTCCGTCCCCCCGACTTAGACGAAGTCAGGATAGCGATATCTAGACTGAAGTCGAACAAAGCTGCTGGAGCGGACGGATTGTCCGCGGAACTGTTTAAGGCAGCTGGAGATGACCCGGTTGGGCGCATGCACCAGCTCATCTGTAGGATATGGTCGAAGGAAATCATGCCCGACGAGTGGAATCTTAGTATCGTTTGCCCGATCTACAAGAAAGGAGACCCCTTTGACTGCGCCAACTATGGGGGGATTAGTCTCCTTAACATCGCCCACAAGATCTTCTCTGCCGTTCTGTGTGAGTGCCTGAAACCATTCGTCAACAATCTGTAAGTGCGGTTTCAGGCCCGGGAAGTCCACCATCAATCAAATCTTCGCACTACGGCAGATTCTCGAAAAAACATAAGAGTTGCAGATCGACACCTACCACCTATTTGTCGATTTTAATGCCGCATATGACAGCGTGCATAGAGACCAGCTACACAACGCCATGTCTAGTTTTGACATTCCTGCCAAACTCGTCAGGCTGTGTAGGATGACGATGGAGAACTCTCGCTGCTCCATCAAGGTCGGTAACGAACTCACCGAGACCTTCAATGTCAAAAAAGGTTTTAGGCAAGCCGGCACGCTGTCATGTGGTTTCTTCAACATCATACTCGTGCGAAACTCAAACGTAAACACACGAGGCACGATCTTCCAGAAGTTCGTTCAACTGCTAGCATACGCGGACGATATTGACGGGATTGGCCGAACTCAGCGAGCCGTCAATGAAGCGTTTGCTTGTATTGAGACGGAGGCGCAAAAATGGGTTTAGCGGTGAATGAGGGCAAAACAAACTGTCATCAAGAAAGGACACACAACATCGACGACTCGGTCAGAACGTCACCATAGGCAGCTACAACTCCGAGATAGTAAAGGACTTCGTCTACCTTGGCTCCCAAGTAAATAGTGCGAACAACATCAGTACAGAATAACTCTTGCCAACCGCTGTTTCTTTGGGCTCAAGAGGCAATTGAGTAGTAGAGCCCTCTCTCGAAAGACCAAGCTCACGTTATATAAGACCTTGATCATCCCTGTCCTGCTGTGTGGCGCGCAAGCTTGGACTATCTCAAGAGCGGATGAAGAGACACTTGGTCTCTTCGAGAGAAAAGTTCTGCGTTCAATCTTTGGTCCTGTTTGGGTTGAAGGTTCTTGGAGAAGGAGATTCAACCACGAACTGTACGGGCTGTACAGCGACATGAGTCTAGTCAGGGTCTAGTCTTCGGATTCGACGCCTAAGGTGGCTAACCCATGTAGAGCGCATGGACAACACTGCTGCAGCCCGAAGAGTCTTCGACTCGAACCAGTGGGACAACGCAATAGAGGACGACCACGAACCCGATGGCGCACTTAAGTGGAGAAGGACCTCAACCAACTTGGAGTGCAAAATTGGAGGCAGCTGGCTAAAGATCGTGCCAGCTGGAGGGGCTTGTTGGCTGAGGCCGAGGTTCACCCCGGACTGTAGCGCCACAAGAAGAAGAAGAAGCAGTTTTGGCAGTTTCTCAAAACACTGGGTAAGACTCTCTGACGATGTGCCTAGTTCAGCTGATCGGCGTTGAATCGACATTTCTGAGTCGTCTTCTGCTAAGCTGCACCAATCTCTGACTGGCTGAGTAGTTGCGAGTGCCCAGGCCTCATCTTTGATGACTCTCTGTGCAAAAACCTTACGAATTGCTTTGCCTTCCGCTCCCTTCGACTGCTTCAGCGTGGCTCATACAACATCGCTGATGGAAGAACTACTCGAGGACTAAACTCCCAAGTGCCGCCGTAAATCCCTGCCAGACTTTCCTCAAATCCCCTTAATCCCACGAAGTGCACATGTAATCGCTTTCCTAACGCCCTGCTCCCGGCGATCCTGTTTGAAGTTCAGCTTCAGCTTTATGAAACGTGAAAATCGCTGACCCACCTTGGTCCCTTTCATCGCCTTCAAGTCGACAGAAGAAAAAACAGAAAACTGATAATCCAACAAAGTTACCACCCGAGACAAAGTCCATTCAAAACTCATTTCTGGGCACAAAAGAAAACACCCAGACCACCACTACAATCCCATCAACAGACAGATAAACGAAATAAATTAGAATTAAATTACTCCCCTTGAACGAGCGGAACTGGAAGCCTATCCCACACAAGATCTCCTTCAAAGGACACACAAAAGACCCCTCGAACGGCGACCCAACCCCCCACTTCTGTGTGTGAAATCGAAAATGTCGTCGTCGTCGTCGTCGTCTTTACATAACCACAAGCTGTGCAAAGACAACACAGCCAACCACCACCACCACACCACCACCGTCGGTCTATTCATTCGAAACTGACCTCAGCGTAGCTGGCCGCTCCTTTATGGGACGTCCGCTCAAAAGGGATCGAAAACAATGGCATTACGGCATAATATCCTTTTGCTTGCTTATCTCAATCTCCTGATATCCCCGCATTCAGCAGAATTTTCAGCACAAAAGGGATGCAACCAGATCCAAATTAAAAGCCATCCACTGCAGTTTTCTTCTTCCATTACCGCCACCCAGAGAACCGACAGCACCCCGAGCACCCAGAGCCTGAATCGAGGATAAGAAAGGATATCCCTTTTTATACGCATAATTGTTTGGGACACTTTCTGGCGGGAGTGCGACCCACCGACACTCGCTTCTGTATACCATCGAAGCCTTAATGAATCCCCTAAGATAACAGCCAAACACATCCTCGTCGGCGTGCTGTGGCTCCCCGGTGGCGCGGTGAGCGAGTGTTGCGGTGTCTTCGAGGAAAAATGAGTCGAAACTTCGTCATAACTTGGGCCACCAGTATCGCCCGGTTTTTTGCGATCCTCCACCAAGGAAGACCATCCTTCGGAGTGTGTCTTCTGGTTTTTCGGTTCAGCTCCAGCGTGTGGCAACAGGAATATCCTGAATAATGCAAAAACCAGATGCTGACTACTCGGTGTACTCGCCCGCCTCGTTCGACGCCAAAAAAGCGCCGAGCACGATAGATGCAAGTTATGAAAGGAAAACGAGGACAAAACGACGAGCAAGGTATTCCATCGGCGGGCGGGCCACCCCCCGAACAGGAGATGGAATTATGTTTTTTAGAAACTTCAACTCGGGACGAGATGGAAAACTGGAGCAGGAATTATGTGAGAGAGAGGGACAATATAAAAGTTTCCTTGATTTTTTTTCTGCTTGTGCCCATCCTTCAGCTCTGCTCTGCTGTGTGTCCTGTCTTGTATCGTCGTCCTCTCGGCGTGATGGTGTAAAATTGAATGAAGAGAGGGAGGGTGGATGGGTGGGTGGTTGGCTCAGACTATGAGCGCGACATGATTTGGACGTTGATGGCGTTTAATAAAAATTTTCTTGTGATAAAAATTGCTAAAGTAGCAACAAGCTGCTGCTGCTGCTGCATTCTTGTCTGCTTTCGAAAATTTCCCTCTTCCGCCGCGGGGAGTATCCTTGCAGATACACACGTACTTCTGTCCGTTGTTCGCCTGCAAAACTGAAGATAGGGAAGATGTTTCTTTCAACGGCAACGAGAAATGATAAATCGTTGGAATTCACCGAAGTGGATGCACTTCGTTCGCAGTTGATGATGGATACGTTGTCAAAGGTATCGCTTGAAACTGGCGACCAATTTATACGTTTTTTTCGAGTTTTTAATTAACACTGAAAAATGTTTGAAATGAAAATAACTTACCGTGCGCATCCTTACTGGACACGGCACCGCCATGGACCAGCGATGATGAATGCTGCCGTCCGAGGGACGGCACCACAAAGAGCGCCATGAAGATCTCCCACATGGCGAACATGATGAATTGCATTTTATCAGTTTTCATTTTTTTTCCTTTTCAACGTGATCCTTGTTTTTGAGGATTTTTAATTGAACACTTGATATGATATGGAAGCTTGTATTTTTCTTCGATTCACTGGCACTGTTGTCTTGATATGGCGCGGGGAGGGGCACAGATCCACGGAATGGATCTGAGTGATATATTTTTTTTTGCTGATATGCACGTGTCGTTGCAAGGATATGCTGATTGGTATTCGTTCGTTAGGTTGTGTCTGCAGTTACATGGTCACTTGGGGGGAAGCAGCAAGTTGACAAGGAGTGAGAGTTGAAATCTGAAAAAAGATGGAAATTAAAGGGCAATTAGTTGGTGTTTAGAGGAACAAATTGTTAGTTTAAATTAATGCAAGCATAGAGTGGGACTGCAGAGTCGTGACAAGCAGATCAGATATCCCTAGGCTCTGCAGACAGTTGACTGATGCTAATGTTGCTCAGCTCGCTAGGATTGCAATAGAAGTACATACGTCTTCAACTTTAATTTCCCACGAATGGAGACGAGATCATGTGCCTCGTTGGATGTTGGGCAAGGTCTTCTGTCTATGTTCCATTTGTCGGTGCGACGATACATTTTTAGAATTCACCGTCCACCTCCCTCACTGACAGTGCTCAAAGAATGACCTAATCTTGATAAAGAACCTCTCAACCTTAGTCTCTCTAAATCGGCCGAAGACAGCGGGTCCCCTACATTTATGGGACAACAGTAACACGCTCCACTGGGATCATTGTTGCAACAACCAGGCCCAAGTTCCCTTTGGCATGCCAAGGACTAGCTAGAGGGGACACTACGCCACGTAGACTAGGCGCCGTTGATGGAGAGGTTCCACAAATAACCATTCAATCTTCAGGCTTGTGATCCTCACAAAAAGTCCTAATATCTGCCTTGACCGAGTGACTATGGGGCATGGGGATCACATCAAGGAAGAGCAAGTTGCGTATGTGGAACACTTTCACATGTGCCCGTGGCGTATGTGGAATATTTTAATCGAGAGCATTTGGCGTATGTTGAACATTTTTGCCTAAGGAATCTTGTTGCTGCTTCGCCTCCTCGTAAAGACCTAGGAGACCCATTTCATAGCCATGCTGTTCGCCCTAACAACGATGAGTGCCTTAAATGCTGACTTGTTTCCTCTAATTCAACGAGTCTTTTAATTTAAAGCGTGGTGCCCACGGAGAAGCCTTGACATTGAGTCGGAGAAGATGATTAGCTGCCATAAGTGGCGATGTTGTGGAATGATGAGAAAATCTGAGTTAAAAGTGGAAATATTTTTTTATTTGCCTCGACGGTTGTTGAAGAGGCACATCAAGAGAACACATCAGTTCCTGGATTAAAATTGCACAGGATCAGTGCAAGGATTCTCTGCATGATTTGGGGTGTAATATACTCCTACGACAGAAGAGGAACAAGGTACTTCTTGCATCGTTCCACTGCTCACCTCACTAAGATTGTCATGTTGACAGGTCAGCAAGCATACCATACGAGTTGTTGCAGCTAGTCAAGAAGGAAGTAGAATTGATGACTCAGTGGCTCAAGGAGCTCATAAGGCTCTCGGTGTAGCCCAGAAAATTAACAAAACTGTCCTGTGTGTCTGCACAGATTTCCGAAAAAATACCCTTCAGCTCTGTAGATGTGTGCAGGGTTAACTTGTCAACGTTGCATTCTTCACTATCACAGGACAGTCTAGAATAGTAGAGTTGAGCCTCATAGTACTCAGAGCAGTTCTAAGGATGAGCAGAAGAACGAGGCCAGAAATCGCCAGAAGAAATGTCCAAGCAACCAACCTCACAGAAATGAGCACAGTCGAAGTTCAAACTTAACGTCGTCTAAAGGCCCGTTCATATGAGCGGCAAAGTATCAGAAACAACCCTTTTCCAGCAAATATGGACAAAAAGTTATGCTTCTTGGTATGCAAACAGATGCGAATTGAATTATGGTGTTGGATAGTACTTAATTTAAGTGCCCTTATTAATCATTTAAAAGTTTTTCTCTGCTAATCAATCATTCTCTTTGTGAACTGTCAAGCTGAGTTCGCAATCCACAATCACCACGACCAAAAAATTCGCAGTGTCAGTTTTCACTCGTAGTTCTCTGCGAGGAAGAAATGAATTCATATGAATGAACTGCCAGAGTTTGCGCAGTTCGCAGTTCGTGGCGACCTCATATGACTGGGCCTTAAGAGTTGCGGTTGTCTACGGATTCTATCTCTGTTCACTCAACGGCCTCAATGTCTTAACAAGGCTTAAATAAAACACCAGCTCCCATTTGAAGTTGAGCTCCCTTGACAATTCGTGATAATTCTTGACTTTCTTTGAAGAAGTCTTCGGAAGTTTGCTACTCTTCAGTCCATTCCCACTCACTCACTGGGTGGGCAAGATATGCAGGTCTCTAGTGGACAGGATTGACTGCAGTCGCCCTAAGTTTGATACACACATGTGAGAATGAACAGTCAAGCAAAAGATAACCCGTCAACAGTTAACAAACTTCATCCGACGTGATGCATTGCACTTATAGCCCACATTCGATGTTTCGCTCTTATTTGGTCTTGGGGTGGCGCTACAGTCCGTAAAGGGCCAGTGCGCACTATTGCTCTATCACGAGTGTAATGGACCTACAGTTGCATGCCATCTCCGAACGGCCAAGCTTAAGAAGCTTTTTCTAGCACTAGAAGTCCTCAAACGAAGGATTGATTCAGCTCATGTTTTGTTGAACATTTTGTCTCTGGCTTTCGCGAAATCAAACACCTCCTCAAATAGGTGTGAGGACGGTAAGAATGATGTTTACAATTTGTAGGCAAACAAATAGCAATTCCAACTGCTCTCATCTCGATCTACGTCACATTGTCAGTAAAAGCGTAATCTTGCATACATCATTCTTGAGATATGTGACATTTTTTCTGCACTTCTCTGATTTGTCCTACTACATGGAACAAAAGTGGTGCGAAAAATGCTTAGAAGACAGAACTGGTAACTAGTACTTTATTTATGGTTCCTTTTCGTTTTCTCTTCAATCTCCCTAAATCCTTAAAACTCATCACAATTATATTGCTTAATTAAAAACATTGCTATTGTGCTATATGTTGCTGAGAATATGGCCATGTATGGGCTGTAGCGCCACCCACATTATATTGTGATAATATTTAACTAAAACTTGGAAGTCACGCTCTCTGTCGCATATTCATGCAGGGCAAGCATCATTTTCTGGGTGCCTACATACTGTCGAGTTCTTGAGAGCTTTCGATTTTGTTGGTTGCCAAGCATTCAGACAGTGCGACCGGAATAGGTCTGGAAATGGTCACCAGACGTGTCAAATCATACGACAATCTTATTGTTGATGTCACATAAGGTAAACGAACTTTTTCTTTTCGTTTCTTTGCAGATCGTGGAGATGAGATGAATCCCTTGCCGGAGTGATGAATTGCTTCAGCCTGTTAGAGGCGCCTCAGTGATGGAAGAGTCGACAGAGTTGGAACACAGAGACAGACAACGACAGTCACTTCGCAGTCAGATTATTCGATGATTCGAAATTGGACTCATGTCCACTTTGGATGGAGATCCCCTCGGAGACTATTTGGTGAGCCTACTGTCTTAACTTTCATTTCAATTGGCTTGGGTCTTATTTCACTCCAATAGTCAATCTGTCAGTTTCAAGAAAAAGACTCAAACGGAGGGTTCGTGAAGGTCTATGTTCACCTAGAGGGATATTCCTTGAAATATCAGAAGACTGGCTTAAACTTCCTTCTCAGACTATATCCCAATTAGTTCTAGACATCTGAGTACGGTGCTATGTGCCCCTTGTGTTGCAGCTCAAGCTAAACAAGAAGCGACTTCGATCTTCAGACTTGTCTTCATCACAAAAAGACCTCATATCAAAGCTGATCGGGTGGTTGTGGATTGAATTATGAAGAGTGACGATGGCGTATCACGTCAAAGTAAGCAAGCAGCGTAAGCAAGCAGTTGAACGGACAGTTGGAAGATCGTGGCTCGGATGCTTACGTCTGAGTTTCGCATCGATCTTCTCAAGTATGATGTTGAAGAAGTCACATGACGTGACTGGCGTTTGCTGGCATTGAAGCGAAAGCGGCTAAAATGGGTCTAGCGATAAACCAGGGCAACACAAAGTACATGCTGTCATCACGAAAGGACATGGTGTCTCGGACAGAGCGTCAAAATGGGCAGCAGAAACTTTGAGGTACTCAAGCACTTCGTCTACCTCGGCTCTGGAGTGAATAGAGACAATGACACCAGTACCAAGATCAAGCGCAGAATTACTCTTGCCAATCGCTGCTTCTTTGGGCTCAAGAGGCAATTGAGTAACAAAAACGTGTCTCGAAGCACCAAGTTGACTTTTTATAAAATTCTGATCATCCCAGTCCTGCTCTATGGCGCAGAGACATGGACGCAATTGAAAGCGAATGAAGAAGCTCTTCGTTGTTTCGAGAGAAAAAGGCGTACGATCTTTGGTCCTGTTTGCGTTGATTTCGTGCGGAGAAGAAGATTCAACTACGAGCTGTTCAGCGGTGTGCACCTAGTTAAGCGTCTTCGGATCCAACGCTTAAGATGACTAGGTCATGTAGAACGGATGGACACCACAGCTCCGGCCCGAAGAGTTTTCGATACCCAGCAACAGAGGACGTCCTCGCACGAGATGGCGCTCACAAGTGGAGAAGGACCTCAACCAACTTGGTGTGCGCAACTGGAGGCAGCTGGCGAAAGATCGTGCTGGCTGGAGAGGCATGTTGGTTGAGGCCCACGTCCACCCCGGACTGTAGCGCCAATCAAAGAAGAAGATGAAGAAGGAGAAGAAAACGATGGCGTATGTGGAACATTTTTTTTCTAAGGCATCTTGTTCCCTCTGCATCGCCTACAGTTTTATGCCATCTCCGAACGGTCAAGTTTGAGAAGCTTTTTCGAGACAGAATTATCCTTTGAGCATTGTCAGTGAGTTCAAAGCTCGAAATTGGACACTTAGATTGAGGTACGTTGCAGCACAATGCGTTCCTTGACTTTCATCGAGGAACGATTCCGAAATCGTGGTTGAGATGTGTACGTCCCAGTAGACATGTCAATCCAAGTCTCATGAGTCCAAGTCTTGTGAACTTCGCAATATTTGACACTTCTTCCCAAGGAATCTCTTCTACTACTAGTCAATTTGTCAATCGTGCTTCTTTGCAGATTGCGTTTTCAAAAGTCACCCCACAAAAGAGGAGACCTTCCCAAATGCGCCAATTACAGAGGGACGCGTCTTCTAAGCATATTCTCTGCTTTGGAGAAACGCTTACTAAAGCAACGGCGAACGAAATTGGAGAAGGACCTCAAACAAAGTGGCTTGTGAAGGTGTAGGCAGTTGGCCCAATATCGTGTCGGTTGGAGAGGCTTGTTGTCGAAGGCCCAGATTCACTCGTAGAAGTGCCCAAAAGATTGATTGATTCAGCTCAACTTTTGTTGAATATTTTGTTTTTGAATTTGTAGAAATCAGTCACCTCATCAAACCCCATTGACGACTTGAGTGAGTTATGCGCAAGAATGATTTTTTGCGTTTCTTTGCAGATCTTGGAAATGTGAAGAATCCCTTTTAGGAGTGATGGATTGCTTCAACCTCTTAGAGGTGTCTCAGTGATAGAAGAGACGACTGAGTTGGTCATCACCGACTAGCAAATATTCTTCGTTTCGGAATGCTTTAAGTGACTGAGACTATTTTTTTCCTAATTTGTGCGTTCAAAGCCTGTGACATTTCCAACCAGTGTCACACAGATTTCCATCACAAATCCGATTTAATTGGTCTGAAACAGCTCTATGGTACCGACCCAGTCTCCCACCAACAGTGGAATCCATTAAGGATTTCAGGATGTTCCCAAGGTCTGTATAAAGTCCCCTTTGAAGCAGAGCATGTAGCCAAGACCGCAACAAAAGAGGCCCTCTCCCAGCCAGACGTCTTCCTCAGCCACACACACCCCACTCATCAACCGATCTGCAATTGACCCAATTTTTCGATGACATCACTTGAAATGCATTTCTTGTCTCCCGCTCAAGCCAGACAGACTAGCCTCCATTTCCTCATCAAATGTCCCACAATCAAAGTCGACGCCCTCAATTTGTCTTGTACAGTCTCTTCCCGATTCCCTCCCGCCTACGTCCCACCATTTTAAGTGCAATTCATTATGTCGCCTTATGCGTGACTTTGTGTGAACAACCATCGTTAGGACGACGACGACCGCCGCGCCGCCACTAATCTGACAAGAACTTATCGCCCGCGTTGGCCATAATCCCCCTCGGGACAATTCATTCTGGTGCAAGGTGCGCGAGTACCGGCGCGGCGAGGGGAATCCTCATTCACACTTCACACACTATGACAAAGTGCCCGTGCCGGGGAATCGCTTCATACCATCCAAGTCGTAAACGGGACAGATTTGTCTTGATTCCGTTCCGCCAGTAAAACCATTTAAAAATGAAAAATCTCTCCCACTCGGGGGCAATGAATGAATTTTATCGCCCGCAGCGTGGAAATGGAGAAAGGGGTCCGAATGCGGGTCCCCCCGATCTGGGGACAGCTTGTCCTTGAAACCCGAACACGGTCCACAGTTGATGAATGGCGAGTGCATTCATGCCCCTGTTCGGTCCAAAATCAAAGGTTACACATCGCATGCACACACCCCTGGCAGGACTCACCGAAAATGAAGGACGACCGAGACTCCTGACGATCGGCCGAAGAAGGGAAGGGATTAATATTTATGAGACACGCCGTGCCGTCTGAATGAAAGGAAAAATTGTTTCTCAAGTGGACGGATGGATAAATGCCTCCTTTGGGGGCTGTTCTGTTATTTATTCTTTCCCTCCCTCTCCCATCCCGATCAGCGACGTCGCCTGTGACGCCTTAATGTTCAGTTCATTGTTTCAGGCCGGACAGGCAGAGCGTCGCTCCAATGATGAATCCTTTTCTGTGCGCAAAGCCGGCGTGTGTTGCTTTCGGTTGCTCTTCCTTTCCACTCTGCTTGGCAAAAAAAATTTTGCATTTCTTTTCGCCTCCGAGGAGGAAGACGAGAGCAGATGAAGTTTATAAATATAAATGAGTCTAGGCCAGGGTTAAATTGGAATTTATTTTTGCTCCGGAATGGAATTCGTGAGATGGCTGTGGCCAAGCATCAATTTAACTTTAACCAAGTCTTGTGGTGGCCGCCAGGGAGGGGTTGAGCGTCAGCCAGCCAGTGCTCTGCGCCTTTGACGGACGGCCAGCAGATGGAGGTGGTTCGTTGAAAGTTCCCTCTTGGCTGGTAGTTGATTTAAGTTGAGTGCATTTTGTAGCTCGCTGGCAGGGCCTAAACTGGCACAGAACTACAATTTCTTTGAAAGGAAGGGCTTTGCACTCTGCAGACACTCGGCGGTACTCGGGTGCCGTTTTGGGGCTCGGAGATGTTTCTGCTCTTCATTCATTCATAAACACCGCCCCACCGACTCGCGCAGTAAAAAACAATGCCAATCATAAAGTCTGCGCTCCCGCCAGGGGCACAGGCAACCACCTTTCCGTTGCGTGAGCGCCTTGAACTCGTACCGCGTGACATATTAAATATTTAAGGCGCCGCATCCGACGTCTCATAATCCCTCATAAAGCCCACTTAAAGTATGCCTCAAAAATTGCGTTGCAATGGAACCCGAGAGAATTGAAAGTACATGACAAACCAAACGTGAATCGCTCCCTAAAGCGGCCGTCGCCTGTGTCGCACACACTCCCCAGCAAAAACGGCGTCAAAACGAAGAAGTGGAAGTAAATCGTGAATATTTATAAATCCTTACTCCTTCATACACCGGGGACTGGCTACACGTCCCGCTGTCGCATGTGATGACTGGCGGGGGTTCGAGGTGGCGGAGGATTGGGACACGAGTGTATACAGGATCCGCTGAGGATATTTCTCATCTAAATGCAAATAAATTTTTCATACTTAAGCGATTTGCCCGATGGGGTGATGGCTGGGGGATGGAGGGGAAACGTCGCGTCCTCGCCGGTCTTAAAATTTGTTTTTCTTATTGTTTCTTGAGCTTCCGCCGCGCTCGGTACAGTGTTTTTCCAACATTTTCATCTCAATGAATTTCTGAATTTCTGAGCTTCCACGGGACGCAATTTTTTTAATTAAAGAGAACCGGCAGAGACGGTGGATCGGTGGCAGGATGGAAATAGAATAATATTCAAACGCTAGGCCTTAAAGAGAAGGAGTCTATTTGAAATTTAAATGTCGGAAAAATACCGGCTCGTCGGGCGCATACTTAATAAATGCCTGGGAGTTCTCGGCGGAGACGCACAAAAAATGGCATATTCATTCGGATCTGCTGGGGAAAAGATGAATTAAATATGAAAACGATTTGGACACGAGGCCGCGCTGAGAACGTTGCCAAATGGACTTGTGTTCGCTTGACTTTGTGGTTTGTTTTGGATTTTCTGCCTTGGCAGAGAACAGGTGCGCTCTGCTGGGTGACAACTCATCCCCAGGGGTCTTGTGTGAAGTTCAAAGGAAGATGGCTCGTGCGAGGCGTTGGTTTACGGGTGGATTGACTTTTGAATGGGTGTTCTTTGACCAAAACAAATTTCTTTGAGAAGGCGTCACAAATAGGGAGAAAATACTAAATGACTCTACTTGTGAGTCTCTTGCCTCAGGCCTGACACTGACTGGGACCCCCTGTATCGAACTGCTTCTCAGTCGATTTTGGCAAAGTATCGTGAAAATAAGTGATATACACTGCATGGACCCTGATGAGCGACAATCGCCTGAGCGACTGAGCGACTGAGTGTCGGACTGCTTCTCAGTTGACTTCAGCAACTCATCGTGAAAATAAGTGATATCCACTACATGAGCCTTAATGAGCGACACTGAGCGACTAAGCGACGGAAACAAAATTAGAACATCAGACTTGCATGGTCACCGCCAAGTTTGTAAGCGATGATCCACGCGAATATATGTACAAAATCGCATGCTTACGGTCATATCATCCAAGAGCGATAAGCGATTTTTTCAGGCGATGACGCGATAAACTTCTGCCCGCTTATCGATGAGCGACGATCGATTTTTCTGTATACGCATTTCAATTTCCAGTGACTCCAGTCATTTGATTCCAAGTCATTTTAGAAATCATCATAAGCTTTTTAAGAAAAAGTCGCTCAGGCGATAACGCTCAATAAAATGCCAACAGTCGCTCAGACTACTCGTTCAATCGATGACGGTCAGTAAAATTGCGTAAGGCGCTCAGACTACTAGTTCAAGCGACGTCGCCTCATAAAACGCCGTAAGTCGCTCAAATTCCCAAAACCATTGCGATCCATAACTAGAAATTGTCGCTCAAGCGATGTCGCTCAATAAGATGTCAAATGCCTCTCCGATTTGTCTCTCAAGCGATGACTCTCAATAAAATTCCATCTCGCGTTGAAACTCAATTTCTATCAGTTTGCGATTTCAACTGTCGCTCAAGCGATGAGGCTCAACTAAGGATCACACGTCGCTCAGAATCGGCACTAAATCGCTCGTCGCCTATAGCTTAACAGCGTCTTCAGAGATCGTGGTATGCCACATATGTAAGTGGAAGAGAACCCGTAAGACTCTCAGGCAAGTCTTGTCGATCCAGTGGCGCTTCAGTCTAGACACCTTCCAGCGACTCTCCCAAGGGAGGATCGGCGATCAAGAATTGAGGCGAACAAGTTTGATATTGAGCGAGTTAGTGTGCGAAACTGGAGGCGACTGGGAAGGGATCGTCACAACCTTGGGAAAAAAAATTGTTGGTCAAGGCTCAGGTCTAGCCTGGTTCCTAGCACCGAACGAGTACAACATGAAGTACAGTCACTCTACGGCAGCAATCCGTCTAGATGTGTACCAAGACTCCCTGGGTTGAATGTCGCCCTTCCCGTGACTGAGTTCTCCTGAATCCACTCATCTCTTCAGTCCACCATGCCATTCACAAGAACCCTGGTCGATATTCTCCTTCAATTTCCAAAGCCCCCAGGCACCACCAAGCTTCACAAGCCTCAACCTCCCCCTTTGATCAGGTATTCAACTCCGTCCGACCACCGTCACGAGTCGGCCAGTAGATCACGGGGTCATGCTTATTATAGACCTCCTCCCCCTCCCCCCACCACGTCATTCCCACGACCAGACTATTTCCATCACGAACCCTTGAACTTTCCCAGCGCGACTAAATTTAGACGCTCCTCCCAGTCCAATCCCCGAGCGCGCAGATCCAATAATTTGTCTAATTTGCTTTGATAAACAGGATAACAGCGGCAAGGAGAAAAATAATCAATCGCCCTTTCAAACTAATTAGCCGGCGACAATAGCCATTCAACCCACTCGCCGCGATGGCCCCCGCATACCTCTTGTGTAGGAGCTCCGCAGCAGGCCGCCTTCACGTTTTCATATCCAATCAGTCACTTTCTGCTCGTTTTTTTTGCTTTTTCCACTCACACACTGCGGGAAATTACGCACAAAATTAGACGCAAACACACACTCGCGGGCGCTCTGGCTCTCTCTCTCTAATCCCTTTCGCGGCGACAATGCAGACGGGATAAACGAACCGATCCCACGTACATTAGCGGCACTCGTAGCTGACTGATTTCATATTTTATTCATCAAGGATAAAGCACTTTGCATACGAGACCCGTTCAAGCGCGTTCACGGCGTTCACCACTTAACCGACGATCGCTGGGGAGCAGCGAGCTGAACTGAGTTTCTCGTGGGAGCACATCCACATCACCTTCGGCAGCGTCACCATGGCTGCGGCGCGGCGGCCGGTGGGCGTAAGTGTGTCACACTCGCTTAATCGGCGCGGATTAGCCGAAGTGACTGGTGGTGGTCTGCAATTGACAAACCAATTAACAGGCCGTCTTGACCGTGGCGCGACGACGTCGCCGTCCCCGGGCGATGCGGGCAAATTTAATTAGACTTCGATTAAGCCGCGAAAATCCCTCCGTCGCGCTCACGCTTTGTCGCGTCGCACACGTCTGTCAAGGACACGAGTAGTTTTCACACCTTCACCCGTCAAAACGACGGATTTTGTTTGAATTTGGCTGTCTTGGGGGGACTGAGCGGCTGCAGGGGGCGTGTTAAAAATCGATTCCGAGCACACTGCAGGACTCCACGCCAACCATCCGCACATCAACACTCGCACACACAGGCACACACGCGTACGCCGCACCGGCGAGCGGGAAGGACGAGCGAAAAGCAGACAAAACAAACCGAAAAGCACACAACAATCAAGCGCGGAAAGGACAGCGACGACGGCGACTAGACTGCGGCATGACAGACAGAAACACAACACTCCGACGGATGAGCTAGAACTGAAAATTTCGGGCGAATTTTTCCGAATCCGTGGGACGTTGTTCGTCGCAAAGGGATGCGGACGAGGTGAGTCGCGGGTGAGAGTAGCGAGAGAGCGTGTGGTGGGTAATCTGCTGCGCATGTCCTGGACGAAGGGTGGCAGCCGACCGGCGAGTGGATGTCGGCGTTCCTTGGAGTAGGTCATTGTGGGCTCTGTGGGGGTGTGTTGCATGCGATTTGTGGCGTGAGAGTTTTTCGAAGTTCGAAAGAGAGGCAAGGCTGGTGGTGGTGCTCTTAAAAAGTCGGGAAATTCTCGAAGCGAGGGATATACGACGCCAAGCTGTCTGTTGCGACTGAGGGGGGCGACGATCTCTGGATGGACGAGGTGTCTGTTGGCAGAAGAGGAACCGAAATCGAGTCTTATTTGGATGAGTGCGTGAAGATCAGGGTTCCAGATGGAACCAACGACATGACCGAAGGTCTTCCTGGTTCGAGAAGCAGAGGAGGATGGAAGCAGCGACATGACCAAAGGTCCTCCTGGTTCGAGAAGGAGAGGAGGATGGATGCAGCGACACGACCAAAGGTCCTCCTGGTTCGAGAAGGAGAGGAGGATGGAAGCAACGACATGACCAAAGGGCTCCTGGCTCGAGAAGAGCGACATGACCAAAGGTCCTCCTGGTTCGAGAAGGAGAGGAGGATGGAAGCAGCGACATGACCAAAGGTCCTCCTGGTTCGAGAAGGAGAGGAGGATGGAAGCAGCGACATGACCAAAGGTCCTCCTGGTTCGAGAAGGAGAGGAGGACGGATGCAGCGACACGACCAAAGGTCCTCCTGGTTCGAGAAGGAGAGAAGGATGGATGCATCGACTTGACCAAAGGTCCCCTCGTTCAAAGGAAAGTGAAGATGGAAGCACAGGCGTGACCGAGGGTACATCTAGCTCGAGACAACTGAACCGAAGACAGGACCTGAAGCAGCCTGCTTGGATGCAAGTCGGCTTTAATCCAGTCTCAAATCCCCCATGCTCGCGACCAAGTCACAATTTGTATTCAAATCTCAGTCGTCTCTCGCTTCTAATGGCTCGCCACTGACTCAGTCCTTTTCCCAAAAATACCAAGAGCCGCACACATGATCCCTCAGCTTCCCACTTGACGCCAGAGTTCACACTCCCTCCGGGGCCGCCTCCCCACACCCTCAGCCCATATTACGTAAGCAAATCTATCTTCACACATGCCATCGTTGAGGCTTTATTTCCCATAAACTCACACCCCTTAGCCCTCCCTCGCCGCGGCAACGACGACGAAGACTGATTGAACAATAATAGCCGCAGCACACTATATCCTTATCCGGAGAGAGGGAGAGCTCATCCAATATCGAGAATATCCTCGTAAATTTCGCCATTCGCCGCACGGAAAGTTTCCACTCGAAGCCTACAACTCGGCTTAGCCGGCGAATAACCGCAAAATTTATTGCAAAAGACCGGCCAAAGATTTGCCAGCGCCGTAAAAGCGGGCGCGGCAAAGTTCGCTCGCCGCACTCCCACCGCGGTGCGCGAGCGATGAGCGGCAAGTTTCAAGTTCATCCCCTTAACTGCCAACGAAACTTCGGTATTAGCCATGAAAATTCAACTTTGCCAGCGCACGGGATTACCATTCTGGCTGTCGGATGTCGATGGTCGTCGTCGTCGGTGTCGAGCAGATGAAGAGGCTGTCCCCCCGCGGGTCTCATTCGGAATGATTTACTCGCTCGGCTTTCCTCCGGAGAGATGCTGATTAAATGACTAATCCATGAAATAGGACTGCGAATGAAGACATCAACTGCGTGGCGGTGGCACCCTGGCACCCTGGCACCACCCGTCGCCCGGTGCATAGCCAACGGAGACATTAATTTTACGCCTTTTTGATTTTTATTTGCCGCCAGTACATTGTTGGCGAAAGGGGTTCACCGCCGATGCGGCTGCTGTCGTCGCCGGCGGTCGTTAAGGGTGTGGGCGTTGGCAGGCACTCGTGGAGTCCTTTGAAACTCATTTAATGTTTAACGATTCTCACCGGAGGCAATCGTCAAAAAATGAAGAAATTAACGAAAGTGAAAGTTCTCCCGGACCGTTATCATCATTGGAGGCCATTAAATTATTACGGTTTCTTCTTCCTTATTCTGTTTGCTGCCCACTCTTATCAGCCTCCTGCTCCCCCTCAGCACTCAACGCGTGTGTGTGTGAATACACGACAGTCACCAGTGAAGAGAGCAAAATTTACGAGCAATTTAAAACTGAATTCTAAACGATTATTGGATTACACTCGTAAAAACGACGAAACAGGAGGGAGGGTGCGTGTGCGCGCCTCCAGGTAGCAGGCGGCGCAGGTAGAGATGGTCCAGCGCAATCTGATGTTGATAGGGGAAAAACTTTTCGGCAAAAGAAGAAATTTGACATTTAGTAGGCGTGGGTTATCTTCATCTTGACGGAGGAGGGGGCTCCTTTTTGTGACCTTTTTGTTGTGGGTGATGGACAGGGGATGGGGGCAGGGAGATAAAGTTTCGTTGTTCACGTCGACGTCTTTGTTCACAAAGAGGCGCACTTTGTGTTCGGAATTTGTATCGTATCTCTGACGATTGGTCGGGTTTTTTTTTTTGGATGGACTCCGAATGGATGTTATTTGGATGTCATTCGATGTTGCCTTGGGAGGGTTTTGAAACATCCACTGATTCAATGGGAGAATCAAGAGGGATCAGGGAGTCTGTTTTCGGGGACTTGATGGAAGATTGGGTGTCATGCCAGCTTAGGTTACAGTGACAAGCTACAGATTGTAGGGGAGCTGCGGTCAGTGATTGCCAGGTCTAAGGAGAACTGACTTACCTACTGCTATGGAATCCATTGGCTTCTGCAATTGAGCGTGTGGGTTGGCTTGTTCTGATATCTCTCCAGTTCGCTCAAGTTCCATCAAGTTTTTAAAGAAGTGGGCACTTAGGTGTGAGCTCCTTTGGTAGGCTAGGCGTGATCTGTTGTCTTCTCCAACGCTTCATCCATCCATTCCTCCTCTTCAAGATTTCCAATTGCTGATCCACTCAATCTAAGCAGACAGTGTGACTGACTGTCGTTTCCTTTGCTCTAGTGCACGTCATTTAGGACCGATCTACACTGAATCATATAAAAACTTGATGTTTGTGAAGCAAGCGCTTAAACTTGTTCACAATTCGAAATACAATACATGTGCCCCATCCACAAAAAAGGCGATCGTACCTCCTGCAAAAACTATAGAGGCATATCCCTGCTCAACGTCGCCTACAAGATCTAATCCAGCATACTGTGGGAACGTCTAAAGCCGCACCGCACTTATCGACACGTACCAGTGGGGCTTCCGGCCCGGCAAATCGACTATAGACCAAATCTTCACACTAAGGCTGATCCTGGAGAAGACCAGCGAGTTTCAAATCGATACTCACCATCTTTTCATCGATTTTAAAGCCGCATACGACAGCATTCATCGCAAGGAGCTGTTCGAAGCGATGGCCGAATTCGGGATGCCGGGAAAACTGATCCGGTTGTGTCGCACCACGCTCATACAAAAACCTCTGAACCAGCACCGGATTTCGGCAAGGAGATGCGCTGTCGTGTGATTTCTTCAAATTGGTACTGGAGAAGGTAGTGCGGCGGGCAACAGTCTACACGAAAGGCACTATCTTCTACAAGTCAGTCCAGCTGTTGGGATACGCTGATGACATCGACATTATCGGTTCCAACGCGCCTTAGTGGAGGCTTTCACGGTAATTGAGGAACAGGCGAAACGAGCTGGTCTTAAGGTCAACGAGCACAAAACCAATGCTGTCGAGCAAAAAACGATCCGCCGCACACCACGTAGGCTAAAACGTTACAATCAAAACTACCTCGGGGCAAACGTAAACTCCACGAATGACATCGTAGTGGAGATCCGACGTAGAATCGCCCTTGGCAACCGATGCTATTTCGCCTCGAAACTCCTGACTCGAAGGACCAAAGTCATGCTCTACAAAACCCTTATCCTGCCAGTCCTCCTTTATGGAGCCGAAAGCTGGACATTAAGTAAGACTGCAGAGCTGATTCTTGGTGCCTTCGAAAGAAAAATTCTACGTCGGATATATGGTCCCATCTGCGAGGAAGGCGAATGGAGGAGAAAACACAACCGCGAGCTGTACAAGACGGGCGACTACACTGGCTCGGCCACATCGAGCGCATGGACAGACAAGGAATGAGAAGCCCTATGAACTACCTAGACAGGTTTCTGTTCGCTTGCAGAAGGGGGTGCACATCGCATCAAGCAATCAAGGCAAATACCTCTATAACCAGGCTGACTGACTAAAAGATCTCCTTCGGCGAACTAGACAGGACATCACTAGATTGTTGGCGGTCAATACGGGATAGTGGTCGATTGGAGAACGTGCTGCTTGACGTGGTATCCAACATAACACGCATCGCCACGGTTGCGACAACATTGCTGAGAGGGACTAAGATATCACATCAGGATTTCCACAGCAATCCATCTTGAAGGTGGATTTGATCAGCTTTGCGACGATATTGCTGTGTCACCTGGACAAACACGTAGATAACAGAAGTCGAGAGTGCAATAGACACAACAGTGTCAAACATAAAACAATGGTTAGAAACCGCTGCTGGCTTGGAGGGTAGAGGGATCACAACACGGAGGCTGTCCTCATAACCAGTTGCAAGAAGCTGGAATATGCAACTTGCCTTGAAATACCTGAATAGCTGAAATACCTAGTGTGTCTTCGAATCCGAGCCTTCTGGTTCGAGAAGGCTGAACTTCCAGTACAGAGCAAGGCATCGCGGACGTAAGACAGCTTGGTCTTGATGACTGGAGGCAGCGTGCTTAGGACCGTCGCCGATGGAAGGCAGCTGTTGCTCAGGCTCAGACCCTTCATGGTTCGTCTGCCTGATAAGAGACAATTCAGTAAAAGTCCAGGAAATGAAAGACTGGTATGATTTTGAATCAATACTGACGTTTATTGTTCATTATTTCCATTTTATACAAAAATATGGCTTATCCTAACATTTACAATAAATGCTTAAAACTACACATGGTCGGTAAAGGAGCGTCTTCAGCGTAATCTGTAGTTACGTTGGTTGACATACAAAATATTAATAATAAAATAATGTGGATGGTGCTCCAGCCCGTAGAAGGCCAAAGCCTAGCTTCTCAGCAACCACTCGTGTTGGGTGTGTGCTACTGTTCCTTAACGAGTGGAAGGGATCTATAGTTGTATGCCGGGATCGAACTTTGAGCATTGTCAGTGACTCGAAAGAGGTGGGAGCCGTACAAATTATTTTTGGTCGTACCAGAGATCGTACTTTGGGGTCGCCGCACATATCCCCAAAGCCGTAGGCCACCAAGAAGAACGTGCATTACCTTGATTTATATCAGTCTTTACCAGCTGAACACACGTAGTGACTTCTAGACTTTTGAGTTTTGTTGTTCTGCTTCAATCATTTGATGCAAGAATTTTTGGAGGATCCTTCTGGTGAGAGAGACATTGGCTTTGCAATTGCCGACAAAGCAAAATGTCCCGGCATCCACACCGGGTCTGGACATATTGCAATGGACAGCCAATTCGTCAAGAAAACTGACGGCTGTCAAGCGAGGACATTGACTTGGGACTGGATTGCGGCCTAGCTGATCGAACAGAGAGTGATGTCCCAAATTGTTCTTAAGGCAGGGCCCTTTGTCGAGATCGCTTCAAACAGACGATTGGTGTCGTTGGTGAAGAATGCTGCAGTTTTCATGCAGCACAGATTTGTCGGTGTCTGTCGTGCACCGTGGACCTGTCTTTGGTACCCTTCGATGGGCCCACTCGGCTCCATCCTCCTTCGACTGCTTCCTGGTGAGCCGATCATGGTGTCTAATCAGCAAGTCGTCAGAAGGTCAGTAGCATCGCGTCTGATAGGTTCTGTTTGCTCCACAGACGAAGTTGGTCCATTTCGAGTTTCATCATTCGCATTGTCTTTGAAGCGTACAGTCCGTCTGAAAGCGTGAATCACTATAGATCCTATACAGAGCCCGACATACCTGGACCTGGGCTAGACTGAAGTCGAAGGTCGACCAAGCTTTCGAATTTCGTATTTTAAAGTCTAAGCAAAGTCTGCGCCTGCATACCTGGCATTCCTCGGTGTTTGCTGTTCCACCTTCTTCTTATTCTTTGATTGGCGCTACAGTCCGGGGTGGAACTGGGCCTCAGCCAACATGCCTCTCCATCTAACTCGGTCTTGTGCTAGTTGCTTCCAGCCACGCACGTTCAACTTATTTAGGTCCTCTTCTAGGTGCGTGCTCCGTCGTAGGCGTGGTCTTCCTTTACCGCACTGTCCCTCGGGGTTGGAGTTGAAGACTTTCTTGATGCTGTTCCACCGTGGGATGGTTTTTCTGTGGTTTACTCTCCATGCCGTCCCAAGAACCAAGATCGTGCAACTCAGCCAGGTGCAAGAGATCATATGCAAACGCCCGCAAACTTAACCAAGCGAGTCTGACCTGACCACTTTTCTTCCGTTTTCACCTCGGCCACCCATCCATGATGAGACGCAGACATTACGCACTGGATGGTAGTTAATTGTAAGCTACACCAAGTTATATTATGCCCCATAGAATCATCGCTGCATAGGCAATAAAATTAGATGACTTGCTTTGGCTTCGATTTCCTAAGTTGATGGACATGTGCTTAGATGAAGGCAAATTCTGTAAACGACCACGGACTTAAGAAGAAGCAAGGTCTAACATGGGAGATCTGTCTATGGTCCTGACAAATCAAAGAAATAAGACCAACCTCCATAAGCCCAAGCAAATGCGGTAAGATGACGAGTAAGCTTAGGGCGGTCGTAAAAAAATACGCATTTAATTCGCAATTTAAAGCGAGTTAGCCTTGTTGCGTTAAGTGGGCCTACAGTTCCTGGGTCCGAAGCAAGAAGCGTTAGTAGCCAGTTTCATGAATCGAATCGTCAAAATCGATGAAGGCAACTGTCTGATAAACCATTCCCGAGCGACTAAGTCGTACAACCGGCTACTCTATCCCCGAATGTGGACGCGATACAAAGAAAGAAGATCCACTTGCCCCCTCTTAAAAGCGATGTACGCCTGGGGGACGTTTAGTAAGTCAAGCGAATGGCTAGACCAGCTCAGAAGACGGCATGAAATGCATGCACGTGTGCCTTTAAGAAACGACGGACGATGGGCAGTTGAACCACCACCACATTTTAAAATAAAGAGAGCCTGTGCTTAGAATGAGGTGCAAGCCATCTTTCTCATAACAGCTAGATGGCCACATAAACACATGGGGTCCCATGAGCGGCTTAGCATCGTCTGCAAGCGGAGATGTGCCGACGTAACATGGAATCAAAAAAAACCTCCTTTCGATCGCTCTCCCACTCCCGCACCACATGACTCATCGAATCAACTTGAAGGCTTTCCCTCCCCTGAAACGGACCAAAGCGACAAAACTAATATCTGTCACATGAACAAAAACGAAATTAAAAATCTGCCGTCCCGTTCCAGTCGGCCGCCCCTAGGCGTTTTGCAAGTTTTCACCATAACCCAACGATGACGGTTACATGTGTGCTACAAGCCCGCTGAACATTGAATTCGTACCCAACCCACGCACGCAGGCAGACGCCCTCCCCAAGAATCCTTACAAAAGGACTAATATCCATGTCATAACTTTTTTTTTTTTTTTCGTTACCCTCCCTTCACAGAGCAGTGTGTGCTTGTGTGAGCGTCTAATCGCAAGGACTCCCGGTATCATCGAAACAATAGACCGAATTTAATACAACTCCATTCTGACGCAGGAAGGCGCAGGGGGACTTTACCTTGTGTTACATTAAATGATAGACCAGCGCCCCACACGATGGGAGGGGAGGGCGAGAGGAAGGACTCACATGTGAAAAACCAAAGGTACACTCTGATTTATCGAGAATTTATTCATAAGCCATTATGCCAGGATTACTGGTTCATGAATATCCCAGGAAAGTACGGGGAAGAGGACAAAAACGAAAATTACAATTTCAAGACGACGAGACAACGAGGTTGTTGATCACAGGGAAATCCTCTTCACTCCTTGTTCTGATTAGTGTGTGGAGTGGGCGGGGGGGCTCTGTGTGCGACTTGAAGATTTGCAATCACTCATGAACTCAAGCGGAGTTTCTACCGCCATCTATGAGTAGGCTTCGTACTACGAAAAAAGTCAAAGTATACTTTTAGGAGTCAAAACAAAATTAAACTCTGCCCTCTCACAGTTTAACACTTCCCACACTCGGGGCGGGGAAGTTTACAATTTATTGGTTCCATGAGAGGGAAGGATTAAATATGCTCCGTAATGGATTCCCATAAGGAGTCCAATTTATTGTCCTGTCATCCATTCTCTCTCTCTCCGCACAAAAGTGCCGAAAACACATTCGTTCCAGCTCAACTGGTCGCCACTTGGAAGGTCTCGGCCATGAAGGCGAAGATGCCCCATGAAATGAGCACTGAGGGAATCATAAATTTTTCGGTAAATATTTGCACCTCATCCTGGGCCCGGCTCCGCCTGGCTTTCTCTGCTGACTGCAATAAAAACCTAATTCATCATCATTGTCGACAGAGGGCGGGCGGGGCGACGGTCATGGAATTAAAGGATTAACACCGGCCATGGGGGCGGAAAGTTGGAGCACGTAATTGGACTTAATTCAATTTTCGGTCTCTTTCCAGGGGACGGCATGTGTGAGGCCAGGGCGTTCCCCAACATTGACCACAGCCTTAAATTGTTGTGAAAGCTCGCCCAAATGAAGCCAAGTTTGCGACCTACTTCTTGGCGCCCATTCAATCAGCCACGAAAAGTTTTCCGGGCGCTGGGACTCGTGTCTACCTTTGCTCGTCGACGACAGAGATAAAATTGCTATCTCATGTTTGACGACGCTGTCGTTTGCCTCGATCAACTTTTCGCCATTCAAACTGGACAACAATGCGACTGTCCGGGCATACCGCAATCACCGAAAAACTGGACCGTGGGCGGTGGGCATCCCAGCCTGGTGGGTGGGTTCCTCCCATCGGGCGGACTTTTCCCGGCCCTGGTCGAGTCCACTTTCTCCCCGCAAAACAATTTCAATCTCAAGCTGAAATCTTTCGGTATTCCATCGGTCCCATCTCCGCTGCCGACCGGCTTGGCATCTCTCGATGGTCCTGGAGGAGTCCTTGATGGGCGGACGCAATACTTTAACGAACGCTTCTTTTGAGGACTTAATTGTGAGCCAAGTCGCAACTAACAGATCAAGTGCAATCGGGACATGACAGGACTCTCTGTTTCTCGTCCTTCCGCCCTCCGCCTCCGCTCACGAAATGAATGTGTAACAGAAACATGCGGCACTTTGTGGCGCGGGAGGGGGCGCAGAAAAAGTTTTTCGCTTGATTTGAGACTTCAATCGACCAGAGAACGTTTGCTTCGCAAGAAGAGGAAGAAAAAATATGATTTTTTTGTTCGTCTTCCTTCCTTTTCGTTATTTCGGCGAAGGAGCGAACAGGAAGGAAGCCGGTCCTTCGGTTCGTTTTTTTTTCTGCCGTCTCTTCCTCGAAAGGAGCAGAAAACTGATGGAAAATTATTTGAATTTTCTAAATCGACTTGAGTGGGAAAGTTTGCCAGTGGCGGCGGTACACACTGGAACAGCAGCAGCGGCTGCGGCAGCAGCATAGTACGGATATTCTGCGGTAAGATTAAAAATGCTTTGGGCCTTGGTGGAGGTGGGCGGTGGAGTTTCGGAGGCTCGGAGGAGGGAAATGGAAGAAAACGATGCGAAGTTAAAATATGCCAGTTATGCTTTGAGTGTGTTTTGAATTGAAAAGTGCCCGAATTTGGGTCAAGTGCTTGTGTTTGTGATCGAAAGTCTTTATTGCGATGACGGTGGGGGACGGTGAGTGACAATATTGTGGTGTTGTGGTTTATGCGAGGTAAGGGCTGTTGGAGGCATACTGGGTCTGTGTTAGAATGCTCTTGGAGGGCATGGGCCTGTGCATCCAGCGCAAAGTTGTTGATTGCTCTCAACCTGGCGAGATGCCAGCAACGATCCCTGTAAATGCACAGGTCAAGTTGACATACAGCCTTTTTGCGGCGCCCTCTGGATAACCTCTACTGCAGCCGCTTAGAGGTGAACCAATGTATGCAGCGACCCCTTGTCCGGGGGTTTAAACCAGGACCCGGTCCTCCAGGTTCGGTGGTTTCAGCAATAGTTCAGAGACGGCAACAAGCCTCGTCAATGAAGCGTTTGCTTTCAATCTTTGGTCCTGTTTGCGTTGAAGGTTCCTGGAGAAGGAGATTCAACCACGAACTGTACGGGCTGTACAGCGACATGAGTCTAGTCAGGCGTCTACGGATTGAACGCCTAAGATGGCTAGGCCATGTAGAGCGCATGGACAACACTGCTCCAGCCCGAAGAGTCTTCGCCTCCGAACCAGTGGGACAACGCAATAGAGGAAGACCACGAACACGATGGCGCACTCAAGTGGAGAAGGACCTCAACCGACTTGGAGTGCGAAATTGGAGGCAGCTGGCTAAAGAACGTGCCAGCTGGAGAGGATTGTTGACCGAGGCCCAGGTTCACCCCAGACTGTAGCGCCACAAAAAGAAGAAGAAGAAGGTAGAATGCTCTTGCAGAGGGGTTGAGCGTGGATTGAACATGGACACATCAGAATTGAGACAAGAACGACTGGATGTGAGCTGAAGGTCCACGATGAGGAGGAAATAAAAGACCGAAGACATAGAAGATGATTTGTTGGCGAAAAGGACGTACATATTTCTGGCGGAGATTGCCAGCGTCCACGTGGCGAAACCCCCGCATTGTAAAAGTGGTGTAAAATTCAGAATCGGACTTCATAATGCAGAATGCTCTTCCCAGCTCAATATTCCCCATAGATTACAATCCGCAGATGTTTAAGACCAATGTGCACAGGTACCTCCTCTCTCTCTCGCCCTCTATACCTTCGGCCCGTGCTGTGTCTTGACCCCGGACAATTAAGGGTCTTAATAACCCCTTGAGCACGCGTAAATTATAAAAAAAAAAAATGGTGACGTCCGTCAATGATATTTGACACTAGTGAGCGAGATAGCAGCCAATGGTGCTCTCGATTTTTTTGCTCAATAATCGATTGGTTGAGTGCAAAATTGGAGGCCAGCTAGCAAAGGATCTTGCCAGCTGGAGAGGCTTATTGGCTGTGGTTCAGGTTCACCCAGGACTAATCCAGATCGATCGGCGTTTTTAGTTAGTGCAGCCAGCACAACTGGGCAAACATTCCTGCGCTTACCTACTCGACTCGAACATACCACCGGAGGTCAAGTGGCCCGCTGCAGCCAACGTCCTACATGTTCGACTGAGCATATGGCAGGTACACAAGTTGCCGCTGTCGCTGAGAACAAAGAGTATCAACCAAACGGTCATTGTTACTGGCGACCACCACAAGGCCGTGATAAGTGAGGGCTTGAGAAACAGAGACCGCGTAACCGAACATACAGCACAACCCACAATGGATATGGTGAAGAAAGTGTTTCCTGGTTGCGTAGTCTCCCGTTCTGGCAACCTGACCGAAGTAACCATCCAAGCGGGCTTATCTTAACCTCAGACAATTACAACCCTGAAGGACACAAGAGCAAGCATTTATCACTGGAAATCTCATGGAAAGCCATGGAAAATGCGATAAAACGGGCGTAATGCGTGGCAAGAGGCGGCAGCCATCCTTTCAACTTTGGCACATTTCAGAATCCAACTTTTTCAATAAATTGCCTTTCTTCTTCTTGTGGCGCTACAGTCCGGGGTGAACCTGGGCCATTGCCTTTCTTTCAATGTTATTCGAGAAGTCCAACCGGAGCATAAGCCGTCTTGACTCTCTGGCAGTGCACAGTGCACAGATCAAATCTTCAATTTCTGACTGGTCTTCGATCCCGGGCGCTTCTTCTTCTTCGTGATTGGCGCTACAGTCCGGGGTGGACCTGGGCCTCAGCCAACATGCCTCTCCAGCCAGCACGATCTTTCGCCAGCTGCCTCCAGCTGCTCAGACCAAGTTGGTTGAGGTCCTTTTCCACTTGTGTGCGCCATCTTGTGCGAGGACGTCCTCTGTTGCCCTGTCCCAATGCCTAGGTATCGAAGACTCGGCGGGCCGGAGCTCTGGTGTCCATCCGCTCTACATGACCTAGCCACCTTAAGCGTTGGCTCCGAAGACGCTTAACTAGGTGCATACCGCTGAACAGCTCGTAGTTGAACCTTCTTCTCCGCACGAAATCAACGCAAACAGGACCATAGATCGTACGCCTCTTTCTCTCAAGACAACGAAGAGCTTCTTCATCCGCTTTCAATAGCGTCCATGTCTCTGCGCCAAAGAGCAGGACTGGGATGACCAGGGTTTTATACAAGGTCAACTAAGTGTTTCGAGAGATGGCTCTGTTACTCAATTACCTCTTGAGCCCAAAGAAGCAGCGATGGGCAAGAGTAATTCTGCGCTTGATCTTGGTACTGTGTCATTGTCTCTATTCACTCCAGAGCCTAGGTAGACGAAGTCCTTGACTACCTCAAAGTTTCTGCTGCCCATTATGCCGCTCTGTCCGACACGTCGATGTTGTGCGTCCTTCCGTGATGACAGCATGTACTTTGTTTTGCCCTGGTTTACCGCTAGACCCATTTTAGCCGCTTCCGCTTCAATGCCCACAAACGCCTCATTGACGGCTCGCTGTGTTCGTCAAATCACGTCAATGTCGTCCGCGTAAGCAATCAGTTGAACGGACTTCTGGAAGATCGTGCCTCTAGTGTTGGCGTGTGAGTTTCGTACGATCTTCTCCAGGACGATGTTAAAGAAGTCTCATGACAGCGTGTCGCCTTGCCTAAAACCTTTTTTGGCATTGAAGGTCTCGGTGAGTTCGTCGCCGACCTTGATGGAGCAGCGAGAGTTCTCCATCGTCATCCTGCGCAGCCTGACGAGTTTGGCAGGAATGTCAAAACTAGACATGGCGTTGTATAGCTCGTCTCTATGCACGCTGTCATATGCGGCCTTGAAATCGACAAATAGGTGGTGGGTGTCGATCTGCATCTCTTGCTTCTTTTCCAGGATTTGCCGTAGTGTAAATATTTGGTCTATTGCGGACTTTCCAGGCCTGAAACCGCACTGATAAAGACCTATCAGGTTGTTGACAAAGGGTTTCAGGCGTTCACATGGAACGGCAGAGAGTATCTTGTACGCGATGTTAAGGAGGCTGATCCCTCGATAGTTGGCGCAGTCAAAGGCGTCTCCTTTCTTGTGGACCAGACAAACGACGCTGAGATTCCACTCATCGGGTATGCTTTCCTCCGACCATATCTTTCAGATGAGCTGGTGCATGCGACCAACCAGACCATCTCCAGCTGCTTCAAACAGTTCGGCGGACAATCCGTCCGCTCCAGCAGCTTTGTTCGACTTCAGTCTAGATATCGCTATCCTGACTTCGTCTAAGTCGGGGGGACGGAATTCGTGTTCATCATCGTTCAAATTGAGTGAAACATTCTGCCTGACAGCGGAATTTGTGTCGTCATCGCCGTTTAACAGTCTATAGAAATGATTTTTCCAAATTCTCCGCATCGACTGCGATTCTACTACTAGTTGTCCATTTTCGTCCCTGCAGGCTTCGGTCCGTGGTCTGTATCTTCCTGATACTTGTTTTACCTTTTGGTAAAACCTCCTTCCTGTCGTAACACTTCTCCATCTCCACGACCGCGCGCTTCTCATGCTCTTTATTTTTTCTTCTGAGAAGCCGGTGCTCTTCCCTTCTTTTCTGTTCGTAGAGCTCACGAACAGCTCTCGTTGTTCGATGCAGCGTTGCCTGGTTCCCGGGCGCTACAGCCGGATTATTTTGCGCCCATCTTTAGGTTTGCGCAACGAATGGCCGCACAATGAAGCTCACACAAAGCAAAGGCGACAATTCATTCCACTTTTTCTGCTGTTCAGTAACTTTGCAGCCCGGGAAGCCCTTGAATTTGTATCAATTGCACGCTTAATTGGGGTCAGCTTGAGTCTACGGAAATGTGACAGAGGCAGACAGTCGGCGTCTATCAGAATCAACTCCTAGGATCTGGACTTCCCACTATAAATCAGCCTCAAATCAGCTCATTGAAGCCTATCAGGTGTTTCAAACCAGAAGCCGCAGTCTCTATAAACGATGCAGCTCCCACCTCCGACTGATGGACCATCACACCCTCTCCTCCATCGGCCAAGCCTCCTCCCTCTTATTTAAAGGACATTGCAGAAAAAAAACCTCCAACCAACAAAAAAAAACTTCTATCGCAATGTTACTTGCATTCCATGGCAAAAATCGGTCAAACGACGACGAACATCGCACCGCAGGAGTGGCAGACTGCCGCAGCTACTGCTGCCTGCCCACCGAAGAATAATGAAGCTTCTTCTGTGACGGGTGCAGGTGTGAGCACTCCACCACCCCGGCACTGAAAGCGATTTCATGTACGAGCAACGCCGACACGACTCTCTCCCCCCGTCCAGCCACCAGTCCGGTTCCAGATTGCACCTGCTGTGGCTGGGAGTTGAGTTAATTAAGCGAGAGCAGGAAATAGAATTTCACCGTTCATCCCTGATGCAGGGGTGGCCAGCTAACACTGCTGATCTGTGAAAATGGAGAAGGGCGAGAGAGATGGATTCCAAATCGATTAGAAAACAAGCTGCACCCAGCAGCACTTTACCACGAAAATCGGGTGAAATCAGAATCCAATTTCGGCGTGACAACAACGAGGAGGCATCCGAAAAAATGCGCAAATCAGAGGAGAACAGGCGAGAGGCGCTTGGAATTTTTATTTGAGTCTTTGACGGATTTGATTGAAATTCCTTCTCGTCGACTCTTGAAATGCATGTTCTCGCGGTTCAATTGAAGAAGGGAAGCACTCCCATTGTACACGCTCCACGGGGCAGCACAGACACCTCGGGAGACATTCAGTCACCAACCGGGTGCAGGTCCCATTTTTTGACGAACAGTGCCCACGACTCACGCGCTCCCCCTCGTTTATTTTCCACGAAGGACATGCCAAAATGATCAACCATCATCAGGCCAAGTCGAACAAACACAGTCGTTTGTTTCGCCGGAACACACTCACGAAAATGTCACCCTCCACGCGTCATGGCAATTAAATCGCTGTCAAGCGCGGCGGCAGTGGCTGGGGTGTGGGCTGTGGGGCTGTCGGGTGGTGTGCACTGGAAAACAAGTCGAAATTGAAATAACGACAAAATGTTATTGAAAAGTACACCAACGATCCTATCCGCAGGCATTCACATCATAAAGTACATCGGCAACAAAATCACGAGAAAAACCGGGTCACACTGCACACATGCCCGTCTGCCATGCCGTGCGGGCATGGCAGGTATTTTTGCTGACACAAATAAAATGTTCGTTCGAATGTCCTCTCGGCAATACGCGCGAGTACCCGGCCGTCAGTTAATAATGCGAACACAGCCCCACCACCCGCCCACGCACTCGGCGAAACGTGAACGTGAACAAATTTCACATTTCGACGCGATGTTGGTCAACCACGGTGCAGCAGGGCGGTGGGACCCTTAGTCGCTGCTCGTACAAGTCATCCAAAACAAATTTCTGCTGCAGGACGGTTGTGGTCCTCTCGTTCTTTTTTCGTCGCGCGCGCGTTCGGCTCTGCTCATGTGTGTGCTGGTTGAACAGCAGAAATCATTGTGTCCTGTCGTCGAAATGGTCAAATCAATAAACAATTGAAGGGGGCGCAGCGACTCACAATGGAACGGACACAACGAGCGACGACGACGGCCGTTCACAATGTTGTGTGTTTCTGTTTTTTTTTGTCCTCTCTCGCGGATCACTGAACGGCAGGAGTTCGCGATAAATACTACACTTTTGGGGGGCCGGGTGCACCCTGCGGTGTGGTCGTGGGTGCCCGAAGAGTTGCTTGCTGTGTCGAAGCGAATGGTTGTTGACGATGGGTCCACAATGAGCGCCGCTCAACAGCGATGAAAGCAAGTGTAATGCCCGTTCGCGTACAGTTGTTAGTTGGCGCGACCTCATAACTGAATGAATGGCGAGCGAGCGGGTCGCTGCTAGATATGTGTGCAGTGTGCACTGACAAGTGAAGTGAAGAGCCGGCGCTGGCTGGCACTCATGCTAGGGCTCCTCGGAATCGCTCACATTTCAAAATGTGGGTCATCGATGGGAATGCATTGGTTTTGTTTGTCATTAAATTCTGTTTGAGGGAACATTTGCTTTGTGCTTTCAATTTTTCTAATTGGTGTCGCGTCCTTTTCGTTTCACGCGACGATTCAGGGGGGTCCTCCAAGGATGTGTGGAAAAATGGATGGTCTGCATGGTCTGGTCAAAGAAACACTCCTGTACATCGGCTTAGACGGAAAAGTTCACATGTTACGAAAGCTAATTGCTGCCACTTTTTGCTTATTTTTTTCAGATTCACAGCGTTGATGTAGTCAAACCAACAGTTGCCACAAGATTTTTTCTCACTCCAGAAGCTTACAGCCAGAACATTGTCTTGTCGCAGCATGATCGACTTAAGTGATCGCAGGGGTAAAGAATGCACTGGAGATCTCCAGGCTGTGAGCTAGTCATTCAACTGATCACTTGACAGCCTGCAGCCTCGGTATTTGGCGCCTCAAATGGTCCATCCGCTTAGTCCAATTTAGGCATACTCTTTCCAACATTTCGGCCGGTATCTCACGAATAAATGTTTCAATGTTGTCTTCCATTGCGTCAATTGAAGCGGGCTTGTCTCTCTTGCTCTAACATAGCCCCACAAAAAAAAAAGTCTAAAGGCGTTAAATCGCACGATCTAGGCGGCCAATTGACCGGTCCCGAACGTGAAATATAATGTTCACCGAACTCGCCTCTCAATAAGTCCATTGTTGCGCGTGCTGTGTGGCATGTGGCACCGTCTTGTGGAAACCACATGTCATGCAAGTGAAGCTCTTGCATTTTGGGCAAAAAAAAGTTGAATAGCATCTCACGGTAGCGCTCACCATTCACAGTTGCGTTACTATTCGCATCATCCTTGAAGAAGTACGGTCCAATGATGCCACCAGCCCATAAACCGCACCAATCTGTGACTGGATACATTGGTAGCTCCTGCAGTGCTTCTGGCTGATATTCACTCCAAAATCGACAATTCTGCTTATTTACGTACCCATTGAGCCAAAAATGAGCTTCGTCCCTGAACACAATGAACAACCAAAAGCGCTTCGATTAAACTGACCATAGAATGGAAGAAGCGCGCGATGAACTTGTTTAAAAGAGCACGCACTTTGATAATGAAATTCGATAATGTGCAAGCGTTGTTCGTTTGTAAGACGATTCATGGTTAAATTGTAGACCAAACTGAAGACGTTCGACAGTGAAACAAAACTCGAAACGTGAGTCAGCTGTTTAAACCAGTGTTGCCAAAAAGATAATAGCTAAAAAAAATCACCCTTTATTATATAACTTAATTCGTCGTCGTTTTTGGAACGTTTATTTAAGTGGCGCTACAATTCGAGGTTCAGCTCAACCAACAAGCCTCTCCAATCAGCGCGATCTCTGGTTAGCCAACCCACGGGTTCCTTCTGGGTGGTGTCGTAAGACCCAGCACATCAGTGGCAGCTTCTTTGATGGCTTCTTGACAATGACTCGATTCTTCCTCGATGGTTTGTGCAGGCAGCGTCAAACTTACAGAGAGTTTCTGGGAGACTCGATCGGCAAAGATCCTAGCATTCCGTTGCGATTGTAGCTTTGCGACGTCAAACCGTGGTGTTCTTTCTCGACTCCGTTAAATCTCTCAATTTCCTTATTCTTACTCTCTCTGATTCCGGTCACAGTACTCGTACTTGCACGACCGATTGCTGCTGATGTCCTCGCTTTGGATCTAATTCGTTACACTGCTTCCATCTACGAACTAGCTCATTTCTGGGGATTTCTGCAAGGAGACAGCTTTGGTGAGATGCGATGTCAATCAACGGACTAGTGCAAAACTTACGTTCCTTGACTGCTCCGCCAGAACTCGACACAATTGCAAAATCTGTTCCGCTCGACGCTGGCCGGACAACTCTGCCTAAGCCGCTCGCCGAACGTATCCATATTCACTGTGGATCTCAACAAGGAAATAGTGCGAGTCAACATTGGTTCCTTGGAACGTCGGGACAACAAGAATACTGGTGGAATAACTGGGCGTGGTGTCGTGAGTGGGTCTATATTTCCCGATTCTTACCCAGCTTAGCGTAGAAATTTCCTATAACGATATTGGTGTCGAAGCTAGGGCATTGATCGAAGTTATTCCTGCTGCTGTAATCTTTGTTCACTGTCAGAAAACATGCACAATGGTATTGCCCATAAGAAGCTATGACTTTTGCCATCTTTCTGGCAATTTGTGGATCCCATCCCAAAAGAACTGCGCCGGCTTGGCAGCCAAGAGTGAGTCATATTCTGCTCTGACTCACGAATTAAATTACAGACCAAATAACAGTAGAGCTGAGGCTTGAAGTATTTGAAGTCTGAGACGAATCTTAAGACGTCATTGACGTTTGGATCTTTGCCGTTGCATACTATCGATTTCAGTTGCGATCAGTTCAGTTTGTTGCCATCTGCTTATTCTGAGGGCTTCCATTTCTTTATTTCTGCTTTCAAGCAGAACAAGCGTGTTCCTACCACCACACATCATGATGTTGAGGTCTGGTCTTGGTGCTCATTTCCCTACACATTACTTGTCTGCTTGGAGATGGCTAGATCCTATTTAGGATTTGAGAGAAGCTGAGGAATAGTTTGCACTTGTACCTTGAATGCCTCATTTATGGCAAAAGTGGCAAGGACTCTTTAAGGACTCTCCAGCTTTTGGTGGTGATATCGACCGTGATATGACCGTTGACATGAGTCAGTCCTTAGTTGCTGCGTCATGTCAGGTGATAGAAATCCAGCCGTCTCTAGCTGAAGTGGTTATGAATTTGAGAGGTGAACATATCTCTCAGTCTATGGCCTCTTCCTCACCAGTTGTATTTTCCGCTCTTTTAGCATTTGCTGCGCATGTAGAGAGGGCATAGTTGCAACCTTGGACAGTAGGATAGGCGCGATGTGCTTGGTTGCCCTTTCGCTACTCTCACTTGATCTGTTAATGGAATCTGCACATCTAGAGTGATTATTGGCACATGCGTTGCTTCTTATGTGCCTTTGTAGGTCCGTCGAGCGTCCTGCAGTTTTGTGGTGTTGTCACACCAGTTTTGGATTTGTCACTCGATCTGATTTGTTTTGTTGTTTGCGCTGTCGCCTTAATTTCATTTTCCTTCCGCTAGTACGAGAGCATATCTTTCTCGGACTATATTCCATCCTGCACGAGTGCTGAGATTCGTCGCTTTTGGGCTCCCGTGAAATATTCTCGGTTCTGTTGGAAGTTCTTGTTTTCGTAGTCATCTCCCTCAACCTCGATGCTCGGACCAGGATGTACCTCAGCATCTTGGCTGCCCCGGAGCATTATTGGTTTATACGGATATGATTCAATTGAATCTGTCTCCATAGTAGAAAGTAGAGTAGGGATACCCAACCTCCCCTCACGGATGCTTTGTCCAGCAGTCGATTACATCATTCAAACGATTCATCCTTCTAAGTTCGAAGAGGTGCGAAGTCTCTTGTCTCTCATCGCCGTAACTGAACGACCTTTTATCCTTCTTGTCGTCCATACAACGCTCTAAGTCTTCGTCGTCGATGTCGACGTCCCAACGTTTTTCGTACCAAATGCTTGCCTTTGCGCACATAAGTCTACATCTAAAGAAAGCTGCTTTAAGCCACTAATTCGATGGGAACTCGCTTGGGTATCAGACGTGAACTCGAACTAGACGTCGAAATCGCGACACAAGCCCTTACCACCAAGCACGTCCCTAACCTGCATTGTCCTTCGGAGTTACACTTCGAGGTCTCACGTCTAGCGGGTTGTTCCCCGCTTGAAGCTGTGGGACTAAGTGTCAACGCTTGCTGATAAGTGCCCAGGCTTGTCTTAATCCTCATTCGAATTGCCCACAAATGGGCTGTTCTCGTCTTAACTAAAACTAAGTGTGAGTGAGTACGCGTACTTAGTACTTAGTACGCGGTAAGGTGACACTAAATGCTCAGGGCCGGATGTCGACATGTACACCTCAATGCTTCGAAAACCTACAGAACTGCTTTGTCTGTCCGAATTATACCTTGTAGCGTTGCCACAAGCCTTAGCAACTTTCCCTCAAACGCCCCTAATCGACTGTGTCACTCTCAATTAGACCTCCGAGCCTCGCATTGCTCAAGTCTCGATGAATAAGCTGCATGCCATGCCCGTCCCTCCTTCCGAACGTAGTCCCAAAATCCATCCACTTAACTTGCCCTTCCCAGCCAATCATTGTCCGCACCTGTTCACGCAAACAGCTTACCTCGTCCGCAGGTCAACTCCAGTTGATGTCTCCGTCGTCTCTTCAAAAATTCGATTACCTCTTTTGCTCTGCTGCCGCCTGTACCCCCCGTTGCATGCTCAATGTAATCCAAAAATCGGATTACCCCCCGGCCAACTGATCCCGGATAAAGTCACTTTCGCAGCGATAGTCTGTGCATTTCCCGAGCACAATTCTTGGAAATTATAAATCTCTCTCTCTCTTGTAAGGCGATGTGGTGCGCAGTCGGGGCTGGGAGAGGGAGACCCCAGAGCCGAGGACGCTGGGAGATGAACAAATGGGGTTAGTTCAACTGCAAGGAGTACAAATCCCTTTAGACATCCCATCGACAAAGCACAAGCACCGGCACTCATCCCGCCCGGTTTCGTACACAAGCACATGTGCACATGCTTCAACTCCAGAAGAGAGAGAGGGAGAGAGATCCTTAAAATCCTCTAAATTAAATCAAGGACGACATTGTGACGCAAGGAACACCAGAACAAGGATCCACACAGCTGAGAAGGAGAAGAGCCAGCAAACAGGAGCTCCGGAGGACTCCTTCTCGGAATTAGTTATTTATTTACATGTACACCTGCACACAGGCACACAAGCGCACCGTCGCGCCGCGTCGCCGTCGTTATGGCGGGTGCTTTACTCTAATGCGATTTTTCAAACCAAAGGATTCCCGATAAAAATTGAGACAAGAGCGGCTGGTGGCTGCTGGGGGTGGGTGAGCCTGGAGGCCAGCTGTCTGCTTGGTGGGAGGGATGGGGCGCTTTCACATCAGCGTGTGTGCCCTCAGATGCCAAGCTCATCCTTCAGTCAGTTCTGCTCTGAGACAGGTGCGGTTTCTTGCCTCTGGAGTGAGGCGGTGGCAGCGGCGTGTGTGTGGTGTGCTCACCTGGGTGTGTGAGTGAATTCAAAGAGAAAAGGAGATCAGCTTGCCTGCAGCAGGATATGCACTCTCTGTAAATTAAGTGCTCCTTGCAGTCGTCCTCATTGAAGCGCTCCTGAATTCAGAGGCTCTGCACTCATTTTCCACCTTTCGTCCTGGCACTTCTCAGTGGAGGGGGGTGTGGTTAAGAAATGCGAGTCGTCGTCCTTTTTTTCTGCTTTCCCTGAATGGAACTGTTTATTTTCGAGCTGAATTACGACTTCCTGGTACATGCTATCTGACGTTCATATCAGACTCCCCACCGCACCGCGAGGATACAAGTCACAACAGCCAGTCACATATGCAATTACACGCCGGAAACAGTGGAATGCACGGAGCCAGGATACGGAATTCTTTGTTAGACGCGATGTTGTAGTGATAAGCTTACCCCCTTGAACCACCCTCACCACCCACAGCACGCATGCAAGTTAGGGGCACTCTTCAGGCATGTTCCCTCCGAGCGGCGCGGCAGAGCGGAGGCGAGTGAGTGTAATTGCGGATGAATTAACGCGACGCTAAGTGAAGGTGGGGGTGAGTGAGTGAACGAGTGAGGCCTGCGGTGCCTGTGGAACGGTTGATTGGTGCTCGCGATGCGCGCTATTTCCACAAACGAACGAAGGGAAATTTTGCGAAAGAAAATTTCGATGAAGGATTTGCGTGTGCGTTCCTGTCGTGCGGGGGGGGGACTGGGGCTGGGGTAACTTTTAAACGCTAAAACGAGGCGAAAATTCGATTTAATTCCGCCTCCCACCGAAATGTGGTATGCGCCCGAGGATGGCGTGTGTGCGCCGGGCTCTGACACACTAGCGGCGCGCTTACTTAAGATGTGACGATATGAATGTGCGTGCGGTTAAATTCAATAAATAAAGCACTTTGGGGCGACGAATGCGATGGGGGGAGGTGTGGTGTGGTGCGAGTCGGGTGGAGGGGGGCATTGTCTGGAAAATTGCTCACAAATGTCGGAATAATTACGCGTAATGATCGGTTTAAGTGGGCGGAAACTAATTCAAGGATAATGGTGTCAGGATAATTGAACAAAGTGATGTGCAATTGTGTGTTGACATTACACCGTTCATTCGCCGGTGGATTGAATTTCAAGTAATTGACCTCTTTTATGTGAAGGGTGGGGGGAGGTGTGGGCGGTGATTGTTGAAAGGACAGAAATGGATGGGTAAGGCTGGGTATAGGAGGCGGGCAATTGGAAGGTGTGGCGAATGTCTGCCGGAAACGGAGAGGAATTCGTTGAACGGACTGTAGAGCTGTGAGGGCTGAGAAGGAACTTCTTGTAGTCAAGAGGAGCTACGACAGCTACGACATGGGGGAGTAGGTACGGCCCCTGTGACAGCTACGTGGAGCAAGCAGGATCGGCGTCTAGGAGTAGACAGGGCCTCTGAAGCACCAGCGCCGTCTAGGAGTAGGCAGGGCTTCTGGGCACCAGCGCCATCTAGGAGTAGGCAGGGCCTCTGGGTCACCTAGGGGTTCGAGTAGTAAACAGAACCTCTGGGGCACCAGCGCAGTCTAGGAGTAGGCAGGGCCTCTAGGGCACCAGCGCCGTCTAGGAGAAAGCAGGGCCTCTGGGCACAGTGCCTCGTGGGCACCAGCGCCGTCTAGGAGTAGGCAGGGCCTCTAGGGCACCAGCGCCGTCTAGGAGAAAGCAGGGCCTCTGGGCACAGTGCCTCGTGGGCACCAGCGCCGTCTAGGAGTAGGCAGGGCCTCTTTGGCACCAACGCCGTCTAGGAATAGGCAGGGCCTCTGAGGCACCAGCGCCATCTAGGAGTAGGCAGGGCCTTTGAGGCACCAGCCCCGTCTAGGAGTAGGCAGGGCCTCTGAGGCACCAGCGCCATCTAGGAGTAGGCAGGGCCTTTGAGGCACCAGCCCCGTCTAGGAGTAGGCAGGGCCTCTGGGGCACCAGCGCCATCTAGGAGTAGGCAGGGCCTTTGAGGCACCAGCCCCGTCTAGGAGTAGGCAGGGCCTCTGAGGCACCAGCCCCGTCTAAGAGTAGACAGGGCCTCTGGGTCACCTAGGGGTTCGAGTAGTAAACAGAACCTCTGGGGCACCAGCGCAGTCTAGGAGTAGGCAGGGCCTCTAGGGCACCAGCGCCGTCTAGGAGAAAGCAGGGCCTCTGGGCACAGTGCCTCGTGGGCACCAGCGCCGTCTAGGAGTAGGCAGGGCCTCTGGGCACCAGCGCCGTCGAGGAGTAGGCACGGCCTCTGGGGCACCAGCCCCGTCTAGGAGTAGGCAGGGCCTCTGCGGCACCAGCCCCGTCGAGGAGTAGGCAGGGCCTCTGGGGCACCAGCGCCGTCTAGGAGTAGACAGGGCCTCTGGAGCACCAGCGCCGTCTAGGAGAAGGCAGGGCCTCTGGGGCACCACCGTCGTCTAGGAGTAGGCAGGGCCTCTGGAGCAACAGCGCCGTGTAGGAGTAGACAGGGCCTCTGGGGCACCAGCGCCGTCGAGGAGTAGGCACGGCCTCTGGGGCACCACCGTCGTCTAGGAGTAGACAGGGCCTCTGAAGCACCAGCGCCGTCTAGGAGTAGGCAGGGCTTCTGGGCACCAGCGCCGTCGAGGAGCAGACAGGGCTTCTGGGCACAAGCGCCGTCGAGGAGTAGGCAGGGCCTCTGGGGCACCACCGTCGTCTAGGAGTAGACAGGGCCTCTGGAGCACCACCGTCGTCTAGGAGTAGGCAGGGCCTCTGGAGCAACAGCGCCGTGTAGGAGTAGACAGGGCCTCTGGGGCACCAGCGCCGTCGAGGAGTAGGCACGGCCTCTGGGGCACCACCGTCGTCTAGGAGTAGACAGGGCCTCTGAAGCACCAGCGCCGTCTAGGAGTAGGCAGGGCTTCTGGGCACCAGCGCCGTCGAGGAGCAGACAGGGCTTCTGGGCACAAGCGCCGTCGAGGAGTAGGCAGGGCCTCTGGGGCACCACCGTCGTCTAGGAGTAGACAGGGCCTCTGGGGCACCACCGTCGTCTAGGAGTAGACAGGGCCTCTGAAGCACCAGCGCCGTCTAGGAGTAGGCAGGGCTTCTGGGCACCAGCGCCGTCGAGGAGCAGACAGGGCTTCTGGGCACAAGCGCCGTCTAGGAGTAGGCAGGGCCTCTGGGCACCAGCGCCGTCGAGGAGTAGGCACGGCCTCTGGGGCACCAGCCCCGTCTAGGAGTAGGCAGGGCCTCTGCGGCACCAGCCCCGTCGAGGAGTAGGCAGGGCCTCTGGGGCACCAGCGCCGTCTAGGAGTAGACAGGGCCTCTGGAGCACCAGCGCCGTCTAGGAGAAGGCAGGGCCTCTGGGGCACCACCGTCGTCTAGGAGTAGGCAGGGCCTCTGGAGCAACAGCGCCGTGTAGGAGTAGACAGGGCCTCTGGGGCACCAGCGCCGTCGAGGAGTAGGCACGGCCTCTGGGGCACCACCGTCGTCTAGGAGTAGACAGGGCCTCTGGAGCAACAGCGCCGTCTAGGAGTAGACAGGGCCTCTGGGCACAGTGCCTCGTGGGCACCAGCGCCGTCTAGGAAAAGGCAGGGCCTCTGGGCACAGTGCCTCGTGGGCACCAGCGCCGTCTAGGAGTAGGCAGGGCCTCTGGGCACCAGCGCCGTCGAGGAGTAGGCACGGCCTCTGGGGCACCACCGTCGTCTAGGAGTAGACAGGGCCTCTGGAGCACCAGCGCCGTCTAGGAGAAGGCAGGGCCTCTGGGGCACCACCGTCGTCTAGGAGTAGGCAGGGCCTCTGGGTCACCAGTTTCTTGAACGAGGCAGTGCCTGTGCTATCCTCTCTCAACCGCCTAGCCTTACACTTCGTGTCTCATTTGACGATAAATATTTCTTAAAAATTAGGTTCCTGCTGCACTAGCCTTTTTTCACAGCCTCCAGACGGTCGTAGATGGGCTCTCCTGTGCAGACTAGTGGTTGGTACGTGCGCCAGCATTTCCCCAGACGCGTCATCTCCCGTCATTCGTGGCGCAGTCTCCTTTCGTCCACAGGTCTCCTTGACAGAACGGCTCTCACCCCTTTCTATCCTCAACCCCCTCGTTCTTCCACCCTCCAGTCATTGACCAATTCTAACTCCCGCGCGTGTGTCCTTCTCACTTCTTCAGCCGGAAATCGAATTTGAAGCCTTCCCACTGACTCACCAGAAATCCTCACCACGCGCCTCTTCCATTAGCGCTAATCTTCCCGTCGACCTCCTCCTTCAACACTTCCCGTTAATAAACTACGCCGCCGAATATTCGCCCCACCTTCCGCGGAGTCAATAAAATTCACAAATCACAGGCGCCACTCACTTACACTCACTGTCTCGCATAAGATAAGTCCACCACTTGAAGTCAATTTTTTGCCGCGCCAGGCATGAATAGGGTTATCCCAGCGCCCCCACCGCGCCACCACACCACCGTGGCGCCCAACGTCAATCCAATCCAATTTCCCGAAAAGCGCTGAGACGAGAATTTCAATGTAAACCCATCTGAATGTGAATTGAAAAAGGATTCCCGGCGCTTCTTCCAGACGTCGTCCTCCTCGTCCTCGTCGATCCTTATTTAATATTTAGACTAGCGACGGTAATACATTTTTTCCTATCATCGACAAGGGTCCCTGCCAGCAGCTCCATGCACTCAATCAGAATCCGAATCAGAATGTGAGCCCCGTTGTTGGCTCTGTCGACTGTCGACGCTCGACTGTCGAATGCTGTGACGTCTGTCGATTGCTTCCCGGAACTGGTTGTGCTCTCGGTGCCCCCACCCGGTCACGGTTCGGTTTCGGGATTCTTGACTCTTCGTGATTTTCTTCAATAAATTCTCATTAAGTGATTGTCTGTCGTCCTGCGAACTCAAGGAGCAATTTCCTATTCGCGAGAGTCTACTCTTGACATGGCCGAGAGGACCAGGACAAGGAATGGAATGGAATGGAATGACAAACCAAATACATCTTCCGCTCTGATTTGTTCGGTTCGGGCGAGCGACGGAGATTGAGCACCGGGACGCGAATCCCGGGGATCAGTGCAGACAAGGGGAAACTTAATCACTATACAAAATTGAGCGGCGGGATGTCCTCTGGGCTGGGGAATCACGATTTCGGGGGTGGTGATTGAGTGCTTTCTTCTGGGGGGAGGCGTTACTTGTCATTGACTGGGTGTTGGCATTAACTCCCAGTCAAGGGCACATGTCACGGGGATTGACAGATATCGCATCGCACTTCTGTGCTCCCATGAACGGGGACTGAACTGAATTTCACCCCAACTCACCTTCAACTCCCCAGACCTCAGCCAAGGTGCGCCTGACACGTCCCGCGATGACCGCGCTTGGCGGTAGTTACGTGTGCTTATGGCTGATCACAAAATTCACGTTCATTTCGGGTGAAATCAATTTCGCCTCGGCGCGCGAGTTACGGCACCTGCCTGCACACCCGTCGCCCCCTGACCACGCACGCCAACGACGAAGACAACGAACTGTACATTGACACCTGCCTGGCATGTGCACCAGCAAATACAGCTCGGCAGTGCCCCCGTCGCCCCCTCAACCTAGAACACCAATCAGACGCAATGTCAGCGTCTGAGACACCGTCAACCAAAAATACATGTACCTATTAAATTTCTTTGTAATTGCACAGGTGACCGCATGAACTGCAATGTCAGCGTCTGGGACGCATCCGCCCCAAATAAAGTTCATGCGATCACTTCTGCAAAGCGAGCCAAAAATGTAAATCGAATGAATGTAATAAATCAGTATTTGTCAGTCATTAGTAGAAACAAGTCGTTTTTTTCGATCAAACCCGGGTGGATATCATAAGTGGCGCAGTCGGTATCTCGGTGACGGTTAATTCTTTTTAGTAAAACTCTAGTTAATCGTGTATATCCATTAATCCTAACCGTGGGTTTTGACCCTTTATCACCGAACGAACCTCGAACATTTAGTGAAAAAAAAAAAAAAAAAAAAGGGGAAGAAAAAGAAAGTAATAATTGCATAGAAAATCAATTGAGTGAAGAAGTTAAATCAACAAAGTGAGCATAAGAAACAAATATAATTGTGATACAATTGAATTTCAATCCGTGGGATTTCAATCACCGTTGGACCACCATGCTGATAACCTTTACTATCATTGGGTGCATGTAAGTGCTAGCTGTATGTTAAAACATAATAAAAATAATAATAATAATAATAAATAACAATAAATCTGTTTGAGCATTACCCCTTCAATCAAAAAAAAAAAAAAAAAAAGATATATATATATAATATTAAAACGCTGTTATTTTATCAGTATTAAAACAAACAAATTTTGTATATACCCATACTGCCACCGAATGCCTAAGCAATCATCAAAAAAAGCAATTTACTCCTTTCCATATAACCTGAGAAATCTATCTAAAAGCTTAAACTCTATTCCTGAGAACATCACCTTAGACAGTTCCTCATCAAGCAATACTTCCATAAACATGCCTATCGAACAGAATAACGCGTCCCAAACCTCATCCAGAACCAATATCGACCCCAACGATATATTCAATTCATTAAGAATTCCCGATGCCATCAAAGACCTTCCAAAATTTGACGGAAACCCCCGTCTTCTCTATGAATTTATAAGCAATGTCGAAGAAATTTTGCTGTATATTAGAGGCACTGACAACACCCCGTATGGCCAAATATTACTAAGGGCCATACGGAATAAAGTTGAAGGTCAAGCCAATGAGGTCCTTAACATGTACGGGACACCGTTGGTTTGGGATAACATAAAAGCCAATCTAACCTTACACTATTCTGACAAACGAACCGAAACATCGCTTATCAGAGATTTGCACGGCATAAAACAGCAAAATAAAACGGTCGAATGCTTCTATGGAGAGATCATAGAGCTCCAATCCGCACTATGCAACAACATCCTCATCCAAGAAAACGATTCAAATGTAATTAAAGCAAAAAAAGAACTGTATGCCGAAATGTGTCTAAACTCGTTTCTGAGTGGACTCAACGAACCCCTCGGTTCAAGAGTTAGAGCGATGCAACCTAACTCATTGGCTATTGCTTTAACACATTGCATAAAAGAACAAAACATTTCATATCAGAGAATTACCCAATTTCCCAGAACCCAGCCTTACAATCCAAGTCCCCTTCGTCAATATCCACCCAGACAACATTTTACCCCTTACCAGTACACTTGGCAGCAAAACAACTCAAACCCAAGACCGGTACCGAATAGAGAAAGTAACTTAACATTCCAACAACCAATGTCTTCAAGATCCTCTGGTAGAAACAACAGCAATACCCAATTTACCAAATTTCCAAATCCGCGATTCACACCACATACCCAAACCCAATTTACAAACTTCAGGAATAAATACCCTACTATAAATTCCAACTCGACACAATACTCAAAAACAAAATATAATCCAAGCCAGCAAACAAGAAACTCCAATTTTAACTTTCAAGAAATCACCAGTTCAGACAAGAACTTCTTTCAAAAATTAGACAATGCGCAAGAAACTAATAAATCACACAATAACCCCTTCCAACAACTAGACCCTTATTTTAATGCTGATTTAACTAACATTGCAGAGGATGAAAATTTTTCCAATGTAGCCTCGACGAGCAGACGGGCTACGTGAATGCTAAAACCCACCCAACTACATTACCTTTTATAAATATTTCCTCCCCATTTGGGAGACCTCTAAGGTTTCTTCTGGACACAGGTGCTTCAGCATCATTTATCAACCCGGAATACATTCCCCATGAGGAACAACTCACCTGTGAACCAGTCACAATAACAACAGTTTTCAAGAAATATCAATTGAAAACACAAGTTAACCTGCCAATTTTTGCTGAATTTAAGCAAGAGGGTTTCCTCAAATTCCTTATTTTTAGATTTCATAATTTCTTTGACGGTCTCCTTGGACTAGACACTCTTCTGCAATTAAATGCAAAAATAGACCTAGAGAACCAAATCCTCGTTACTAATAACTCAACAATTGACATTAACCTAAAGCAAAATGATTCGTCTAATCAACTAACAGTACCTGCACATTCCAAAATCTTAGCAAGACTTCCTGTGAACAAGAAAAACGGGGACATTTATGTAAATTGCCTAGAACTAAGACCGGAACTCTATATAACGCAAGGCCTTTACAGAGCCGAAAACGGAGAAAGTACCTTAGAAATAACAAACTATTCAAATCATGATGAGAGCATAATTCTGGAAGAACCAGTACATGCAGATGAATACGATTCTGCCAACTTCATAGAATTAAATAATTGGAATACCGAGGCTAATAAAGACGAAAATACTCCTAAAAAGAGTATAACCCATCTGATCCGAACTGACCATCTAAACCCCGAAGAAAGAGAACAAATTCTCAAACTATGTAAACAATACAGCGACATTATTTACATCGAAGGAGAACCGTTAACCTTCACGAATCAAGTTAAACACCAGATAAATACGACCGACGATGTACCCATTTACACTAAGTCGTATAGATACCCGTACACACACAAGCAAGAAATTCAAGAACAGATCTCAAAAATGTTAGAACAGGGAATAATTCGGCAAAGCTATTCACCCTGGAGCTCTCCTGTCTGGATCGTGCCCAAAAAGATGGACGCCAGCGGAAAGCAGAAGTGGAGAATGGTCATTGACTATAGGAAGGTCAACGAAAAAACCATCTCTGACAGATACCCACTTCCTAATATCAGCGAGATATTGGATAAACTAGGTAGATGCATATATTTCACTACTCTCGATCTAGCAAGCGGTTTTCACCAGATCGAGATGGATCCCAAACATATTTCGAAAACCGCATTTACAGTAGAGGGAGGGCATTATGAATACCTCAGAATGCCCTTTGGGTTAAAAAACGCTCCATCTACTTTCCAAAGAGTAATGGATAACGTCCTTAGGGATCTAGTTGGCAAAATCTGCCTGGTCTATCTAGATGACATCATAATTTACTCTACGTCGCTCCAGGAGCATATCGAGAGTATAAAACTGGTGTTTGAAAAGTTACGAAAATCGAATTTTAAAATCCAAATGGACAAATGCGAATTTCTCCAACGTGAAATAGCATTCTTAGGCCATATAGTAACACCCGATGGCATTAAACCCAATCCTAACAAAATACACGCCATTAAGAATTTCCCAATCCCAAAAACTCCCAAAGAAATCAAATCCTTCCTTGGCCTGATTAATTATTACAGAAAATTCATTAAAGATTTGGCAAAACTGACCAAACCCCTTACTAACTGCTTAAAGAAAGGAGCTACCATTTCCATAAACCAAAACTATATTGAAGCTTTCGAAACATGTAAGAATTTATTAACAAATGACCCAATCTTAACACATCCAGATTTCACCAAACCCTTTATACTCACAACAGACGCTAGTAATAACGCACTTGGAGCAGTTTTATCACAAGGCCGAATTGGCAGTGATAAGCCCATTTGCTTTGCCAGTCGCACTCTTTCTTCTTCCGAATGTAACTATTCAACTATTGAAAAAGAGCTCCTCGCTATTGTTTGGGCCACCAAGTATTTCCGACCCTACCTCTTTGGCAGAAAGTTTGAGATCGTAACAGACCATAAGCCACTGATATGGCTTATGAATCTTAAGGAACCAAATTCGAAACTCGTGAGATGGCGTCTTAAATTGGCGGAGTTCGACTTCGAAGTTATATACAAGAAGGGAAAATCGAATACAAACGCGGATGCCCTCAGCCGAATAAAAATAACCAACCCAGACGAAAGCTCCCTTGAAATGTATAACAATGACGAAGACCTGGACACAATACACAGTGCACAGGAAAACCTAAATGACGGGATCCCCATAGCCGAACGACCCCTGAACGACTTCAGGATACAAGCGATTTTGGAAATTAACGAAAAAGGATCCCCGATGACCGTAGAAACCATCTTTAAGAACAGACAAAGGCGAACCATACGTGAACCGACATTCAACGAAGACGTTATGATAAATATCTTTAAAAAATTCTTTCCACCTAACAAGCTCATTGCCATCTATACTACTGACGAAATTTTCCCTTTAATTCAATCCACATATTCCAAATACTTTTCCCGAAACAAAGCCTTCAAGCTAGTTAGATGCACAGAAATACTTAACGATATACGGCAAATAGATGACCAAGAAAAGCTTATTCGGGACTATCATGAGAGATCGAACCATAGAGGAATCAACGAAACTTACCTCCACATAAAACGCGATTCCTATTTCCCCAATATGAAGGACAAAATCACAAAGACCCTTAATAATTGCACACAATGCAAATTACTTAAATATGATCGAAACCCTCCAAAACCACAATACGTAAAGCCCGAAATTCCTCAAAAACCTTTAGAAATTATTCATATCGACATTTATTCAATAAATAATAATCAAATCCTTACACTTATTGATAAATTTTCTAGATTCGCATGCGGCTATACCCTTACATGCAGAAGTAGCATAACTGTCCTAAAACATTTAAAAAACTATGTAAGCCTTTACGGCATTCCCAAGAAAATTGTCTGTGACCAAGGCTCAGAATTTGTCGCAAACATTTTCCAAGATTTCTGCAGGCAACATCAAATCACGTTACACTTCACATCCTTTCAGCAAACTTCTAGTAACTCTCCGGTAGAACGTTTACACTCAACCCTGACGGAAATCTATCGACTTATTCTCTCAAAGCGAAAAGAAAATAAACTCACATTTGATCATGAGGAAATACTTTCGGAAACACTCATAACATACAACAATGCCATCCATTCTATAACAAAACACACGCCTTATGAACTGTTCTTCGGTAGACCTTACAAATTTTTCAAAACATTAAAATTCTCAGACGAGCATGATTACCTCCTAAAACTTAATGAATTCCTTGATACACTTTACCCTAAAATACAAGAAAAAGTCGATCTAATTACAAAATCAAGAATTGAACATCTCAACGAATCAAGGGAATTGCCAGAAGAAGTTCAGATCGATGATATCGTCTATAGAAAGGAAGCCAGACGCAACAAACTAACACCTAGGTTTTCGAAACACATAGTCAAGAAAAATAACAATATCACAATATTAACAAGAAAAGATAAAAAGATCCACAAAAGCAAACTAAGAAGGAAAACAAAATAGTAGTTTACCTATCTAACCACGTGTGTATGCAGTCTATTCATCTATTCCCTGCATTACAAAAATAATACATTTACATTTAAAATCTAGATTATAAGCAAATTATTCTGCGATCCCTACTGCTGGGCACTCCAGAAAATACAAAGTAATAACATATTTACATACACATATTACAAAATATATAATAATAACTCAAGTTGTCTTCTGTTTCCTTATACATTTACGTTCACGGAACATGAACGTACGGATATTATTATCACGGCATATGATATATAAATCCACACTGTATTTGGAACAAAACATACTTAAAAAAAAAAAAAAAAAAAAAAAAAAAAAAAATTTTCAAAGAAATAGGTGGAATGCACAATCAGAGCATAGCGTGATTGTCGCTAATCTGCTGCACGATAATGTACCCAAGGAATATGGTTACGTTATCGAATTTTTTTTACAAAAAAACGAAAAAAAAAAAAAAAAAAAAAAAAAAAAAAATAAAATAAAATAAAAACAAATATATATATATATATGTATGCATTTTCAACCTTCCACTGCACTACACTTACTTTTACATTCATTCCTATACCTTCCCCATTTCAGTTTCCCATTAACATCATCCCAACTAATCGAAATTTTCAACCTCCCAAATGATCGCGGCATATTGCCCCTAAGACTAGGACCCTCTAGAACCATCATTAACCATACTAACCTTATTCATATCATAAATCTTGAAGATTACCACACTAGCATCCAACAAATAAGCAACACACTCGATCTTTTTGAACAGAGAGCAACAAGGACTAACTCAGTCCAAGTTACAAAACTTAAACTCAAAGAGCTCGAGAACAAGCTAATGACACTATATCCTATTAAAAGAAATAAACGAGGCCTGATTAATGGACTGGGATCAGCTATAAAATTTATCACAGGGAACATGGATGTTCAAGATGCAGAAAATATTAACACACAAATAGAACACATAAATTCAAATTTAACTAACCTCACCAACACTATACTAACTCAACACACAATAAACTTTCAAACTATTGAGAGGTTCAAAAACATAACTTCTCACATTAATAGAGAGCAGACTAAAATAATAACATACTTAGAAAAATCAAACAATTTAATAAAACGAGAAGAACACATAATCATAGAAACACAATATTTAAACCACATAAACTATAACATCGATCTACTTACTAACCATATCACAAACATAGCCGAGGCAGTGATCTTTAGTAGACTAAACATAATACCTAAATTCTTACTTAATACTGATGAAATACAAAGCATAAAAAATAAACTAACGAAACAAGATGTAGAAATTAAATCAACAGAACATATATATGAACTTTTGAGATTGCAAGCGTATTACAATGGCTCGAATATAATATTTAACGTACAAATTCCCAACCTATCACCCCAAAAGTATTTTTTCTACCATGTAATCCCTCTTCCCTTGAATACCACAAAGCTCATTATAACTAAACCATACATAAACATTAATGAGAATAACATACAGCACTTTGCTACACCTTGCCCCAAGATAGAAGGTATTTATTATTGCACGAAACCAGATCTGGAAGAAGACACCAAAACATCTCACTGTATGGGAAGATTGATGACCAATGAAGCAGCCAATTGCCCTTTCAGCGACGCAGGAAAAGTCGAAGGAATTTCACAACCGGAACCAAATTTCATATTATTTATTAACATACCGCATGTACTAATTAATTCTACTTGCAGTACTAAAACCATGAAAGTTGAGGGTACAGCACTTCTCCACTTCGAAAATTGCGATGTCGAGATAAATGGAGTTAACTACCAAAACAATCCAGAAAGCTATTGGGACGACATACACGTTCCACCACCGCCAAGTAGCAGCATCAAAGTCAACTCAACAGAGGACGTTCTGAGTCTTGAAAAACTCAAGGCATACCACTTCTCCACCGAAACGAAGCTCTCAAACCTAAATATACGAACTGAGGTGCTCCATCATATATCAACATCATCCGCAGCCGCAGTTTTCATCCTTACCATCATTGTTGTCATCACGATCATCACCATCTCAAGAAGAATAACTCAAGCCAACCAACCCCCGACACTGCAATCCTTCGCTCCAGCCCCACTGACGTCATTGTGGCCTTCGCTCTACGCTAAGGGGGGAGGAGTTACGGCACCTGCCTGCACACCCGTCGCCCCCTGACCACGCACGCCAACGACGAAGACAACGAACTGTACATTGACACCTGCCTGGCATGTGCACCAGCAAATACAGCTCGGCAGTGCCCCCGTCGCCCCCTCAACCTAGAACACCAATCAGACGCAATGTCAGCGTCTGAGACACCGTCAACCAAAAATACATGTACCTATTAAATTTCTTTGTAATTGCACAGGTGACCGCATGAACTGCAATGTCAGCGTCTGGGACGCATCCGCCCCAAATAAAGTTCATGCGATCACTTCTGCAAAGCGAGCCAAAAATGTAAATCGAATGAATGTAATAAATCAGTATTTGTCAGTCATTAGTAGAAACAAGTCGTTTTTTTCGATCAAACCCGGGTGGATATCATAAGTCGCGCGTGTGTGTGTGCCTGCGTGAATTCCATTAATTAAGAGCTGTGTTTCCTATTTCAGTGCACGCGATATAAAAAGTGCTTTATTTTCCCTTCCAGGCGAAGGAATTAAGCAATTCACTGAGATGGTCCAATGGTGGAACGCGAGATGCTGTCACGGTTGATGGAGGGGACTTGTGTTTGTTGAATGGTCGGGATTTTATTTTTACGACGAAATCCTGTTTTAATGCGCCCCGCTTCCTTTATTGATGGCCTCCCCTGGCTCCCTCTGTGCCCAGCACACTGTCTCTTCGTCCATCTAATGGGCGCTCAAAAGGTTTTGTTTGATTTTTGTTGCTGTCTTTAATTTCGTTTGCTAAATGCGATGAATGTTGGTCAGTGTGTGCAGGGAAAGAGATGCTGGGTGGGGTGCACGTTTTCGTTGTTTTTGTCTCATTCCCGCCACGATGCCGCTGTGGCAGTTGGAAGACGGGCCGTGGAATCCATCAGAAATGCCTTACTAACCACTGCTTGGATTTTGGGGTCAAAATCTCAATGTTGCCGGACGCCCCCCAAACTCTCGGGATCTGTTAATACGCTCACCAGAACATGCGAAAAGGTGTGCGCAAGTCATAGGTAGCCCTAATAGGGCCGCTGTGGCAGTCGGAAGATGGGCCGTGAAATCCATCAGAAATGCAAGCTAACCCAATATGACTCAGTTCACTGACCCTACATAGGTCCCCTCTGTCTTACATCTGTCCACACACGCTCAAACTTCTCATTACCCAGTTCAGCCACCATCACGCCGTGTCCGAATTTCATCAGCCAGCTATTAATCCGCTAGGGATTAACCGTTTATCTTTCAATTAAGCATCGGACGCATCCCACAACGTTGTCTCACATTCCGAACACGTCCCATGGCCACACCACTCACCCACCCTCGGCACCCCCTCCTCAATCAATGACGATCCGTACGTTCACATGTCGCCCGCCCTGGACTCATGCGTTCGGGGCGGCAGCCATAAGACACGCGTCTCCCTCGCCCGCTCTCACCATCGTGCCGCATTCATTCTCGAATGAATAATGGGTTATGAGTTACTTCCTTCAGTGGAATGTCACATCCTTTGAACGAAATAATTTCCATCGTTTCGGCAACAAAAGCCGGCAAAAAGTTCGAGAATCCTTTAGGTGATGTAGTTTTTATTCAGGAAGTTCGTACATTGTCACACTTGAGCACACACACGAGCACATGAAGAAGTTTCTGGTTCCATCAGCGCTTCAGGAATGCTGCTGACACGTTTAGAAGTTAAGCCCTCCCGAAGGAGTCGTCGCTATGGCAACATTACTGCTTAACCAACAGACAGACAGACACACCAACAGCAGCCACCCCCATTCCTGGCGGCGGAAGGAAACAACCAAACCCATTGGCTTTGGCTTTCGCTTTGTTGTAACTAACTCCTCATGACACACACACTCCCTCGTGTGCTTCGTTTCGTTCTTTCGCCTCGAACGTCCTTGGCTTGGAAATTTCAGGCTACAACTGCAACATTGATGCGTTGAGGTCTACCCTGCTGCTAACGTGGTGTGTTTTATTAAAATTCATTTCATTGCAGGACATTCACATTTCTCCTTCTCCTTCTCCTTCTCCACTTGCCACACACTCCCTCTCAGTGTTTGAGCAGAGTTAGTGAAGAGCAGACACACGAGACACCCTCGGATGCGGCCGCCCAAAGCCAGGGTTTGCTGGCGGTAGTTATGGGCGAAGGGATATTATTCATGAATGTCCTCTTAAATTATTTTATATTGTCCTTAAACTTCGTGTGTCTGTCCGTGTGTGTGTGTGTGGTGGAACGCAATAATATAAGACAGTAAATCTAAGCGTGAATCAACATAAATCGGTCCCATCTTATCCGGTTACTTCCGGCCGTTTGGTGGGATGTCCCTGCGTTTCTATTTATTTCCTGTGTGTTCTTTTTTTGTTGCTTCTGCCGAGAAACTCGTTCTCGTTGTCGTTCGGCCAGTATCAGTGGCCGTTGGCATAGCATTTTCGGACACAGTGTGAAGCATGAGATTGTGTGCCGGGCCCCGGATTAGGGAGGGGATAGATGAAGTGAGTGTTAAAGTGCGTTCTGGGTTAAGTAGATTATGACGCACGAGAGGACAACTTAAGCCTTTAAAGTTGAAGCAATGACAATGCAGCCAGTCCAGGGGTTTTCTCCGAAGGATCGTAGGTGATGGGGGCCATGGCGAAAAATGTGCTCTTTAAAGGGCTTCTCGAGTGTGAGAGCGGAGCGGGTTCTTCAACAAATGGGATTTGCTTTGGAGAATGAAGGAATCCTGAGCCGCCTGCTCCTCTGTGAGGCTGGGCAAAGCTGGAGGTGGTCGTACGGGCGAGGGGATGTCACACAAAGTGAGAGGGTGTTTATGTTCAGTGCTCATGTAGAACCTGCCAAATGTGCCCGATGTACAAAGTTAAGCGTCAGATTACACAAATCAATATTTTTGTAACTTTTCAGTAATCTGTCAAGTGCAGGGACCACTACGCAACCTTGTGGTACCCCATTTTTTTTTGTCGAGCGAATCCTGAAAACCTATTCACCGAATTCAAGCAGATGAAACATCACCCAATCGTGGAGCTTGTCTGGATTTCAAGGAAGTATAGGAACCATTCATACGAACCATGGTGGCCCGTGGCGTTGTGGGTTTGTACATCGACCTCAACGCACTTGAACATAGGCGTCGTATGTAGTTTCTATCCCTGGCTTGTACGACAAAATATTTCATGGCCGTACCTCTTTTGAGACAGTCGATGCCATTGCTCGAAGAGAGTTCCTGCCTAGAAAGAGCTTCTCAAACTTGGCCGTTCGGAATCAGCATAAAACCTTCCCTTCCACAATAGCACGCGCAACACGAGGGGATGCTGAGAAGCTAGGCGCTGGCCCTCTACGGACTGTAGTGCCACCCATACAATATTCTTATTATTTTCAAAGGAACCATGGCTCACCCTTGTGGTACTCCACTTCATTCATTTGATTCAACTCGAAGCTGGGTCGGTACCACTTGTTGATCATCTACAGAGTGTCATCCAGGATATATTCTGCCTCCTCGCCCCAACACACACGGTGTGACACTCTCCCCAAATGCAGTCAACCTCCTCAAATCTAAGCCAAAACCCACTGCTAAGATTTTTCGGCCCAAATCTCAATGTTCCCTGATGCACTTCCTCTTCAACTTGATTTTGGTGGACAAAACCTCTAGAAAAAATCCAGTAAATCGTAGTCTCCAGGCGCTCTCAACTTCGTTAAAAATCAACAAAGTAAGTAGTAAGTGCTCCCCCTTAAGGCACTCCATTCAATTGAGCTCCACACTTCTCCCCGAAATCAATTAGACGACAGTCAAACACTTATGATCAACTTTTCTCACGTCTGTCCCCTGTCCCAAGCAACTCCCCTTCAGCTTCATTCGCACACTTGTCCCTAGACGTCTCTAGACACCGTAAAGTCCCCGTTAAGCGCAAACTTTCCCGTCTGAAGTGCTTACATCCAATCGGGGGAAAAAAAAACTTGTTACGTCCTTGACTCTGCCTCAAAAATTGATAATTCCAAGTCAATCATTCGGAAGCACCCGTCGTCGGCGGGTGTCGGTAACGCATCGGCGCCGGTGAAACTTCGAAAAAAGCAACACCAAACTTTCCGCAACAGTCTGTGTACTCCTTTAAACTCCGTGCCGTGCTGCTTGCTTGCACATGAATTTACTCACAATTTTTGAAATTTGCGAGCAGGTGTAGTCCTGAATGGCAAGTAAATTGTCCCAGCAAATGGCGACAGACGTGCACTCACACGAGGCGGACACTCGCTCCACTTGAATTCCATTACATTCCTGCAAGGATGCCGAACAATAAGGGATCTTCGCCCGCCGTCTCCGTGCGGAAGGACACGATACACAGTGTTCACTTCTTGCGAGAAAGAAAATTGAGTTCGTATCAGTTCGCATCTGGTGTGGCGTCTCGAGTCGGTATCCCCTGACTCCATCTTTCATTACCTGGATGTCTCCTGGCTGGCTGCCATACGGTCGTTCTTCTTCTTTGGCTGCCGCTGCGAACAAACTCGTTTAGCGTGACCCACTTGGGGTGGCGGGCGAATCGAATTGGTCTCAGACACGAGAGCGTGGTTGGTTGGTGCCTCGGACTGGTCAATTAAGTGCGCTGCACTGCGCCGCGAACGCCGGCAACAGTCAGTGTGAATGCAATTTTTCTCCTCCACTGCCACACGTGTCCTGTGGTCGTTGGGGGACGGGGTGGGCGACGTATATTTACTGCAAGTGTGGGAGTGAGTTATGCTGGCATGGCTGCTAATGTGGCTCTAGCCAAAATGTGGAATTAATTTCCCATGCGACGGCATGCGAGTAATGGCAGTTGAACCGTGTCGCCTACGATGAGGGGGATGGCATGGTGATGAATCTGTTGTGTTGGCAGTGTGTGCGACAAGAAAGGTGCTGCATTGGCTTCAGCGGGGAAATTATTAAAAATTAAGAGCAAAGGACCAAAGTTGGAACCTTGAGGGACACCATTGATTTTGACTGGCAGGCATCCAAGGGGCCTCTCCTCAACAGACCGATGGTTTGTTGGCAGTGTCTGCGACAAGAAAGGTACTTCATTGACTTCAGCGGGGAAATTGTTGAAAGATAAAAGCGAAGGACCAAAGTTGGAACCTTGAGGGACACCATTATTTTTGATTGGCACGCATCCAATTGGCCTCTCGTCAGCAGACTGCTGGCCCCACTTTGCTAAGAACCATCAAAAACATCCTATTCTTCGTTGTCCTCCTCGTGGTCTCTGGTGACAGAGGCAACGATTTCCATTCCGTTGTCTGTTATCCAGCCCCATCTACCGCTGCTGCTGCACCGACTGTATCGTCCGCTAAACTTCACACTATGCCCCATCGGGTGTGGACTGTGACACCTTCCAGCCCTCCGGGGATGCCCGGCGAAAGAAGGACACGCTGCACTAGTGCCCATTAATTTCTGCCCCCTCCTCACGAAAGTCTTAATCAACACGTAGCAAGCGAGATCGTCCTCATCGTGGTAGCACCCACCCATCCACCGGTTAGCCCGTCTAAATGGAGATGTTGCGTTTATTTTTTTTAATCTTCATGTGCACCCGTGTATTATCCTCCTTCACACTAAAGAGCTGTGCGGGAGAACTGCCATCTCCCGCCCACTCACCTCCCCCTCTCTGGCACTCGCTTGAAGGACACACAGGCACGTTAGCTGGCGTGTGCTGCTTGATTCCGTGGCGCTGATGGTGGTGGCATGGTTGGAAGGAATATCATTACACACGAGGCGTGAATTTCGTTTATTTATCACAAAAAGCAGCGAGAGAGAGCGACGAGAAAAAAAAAGCACGATGCCCTCCTCCTGACATCAACATAATTTTCAATTTAGATGCAACACACGACTGAGCTAGATTAAGCGGCAGTCGTGGACGGCGACGACGATGATGTGGTAGGGGCTGACTAGGTACCCACCACGACGTGTGTGCCTGTGTGTGGGTTGTGTCGAAATTTAAATTCAATTTCACCGCTACCTTGGCAACACTGAAGAAGTGTGTGAAGGACTTGCAGAGTCGACCGAAATTGAGCAGGTTCATGAAGATCGACTGGCGGTGGCGCGTAATCCGTTTGAATCCGACGCGTTCACAATGCGACCGAAGCACCTCACAATGGGGAATGTTAATTTGTCGGTCGTGGATTGAATTTATCACCAGACAGGGATTTGCTGCGTTCAAAGACACACGACTGAGTTCGAATCCGGGCGGCGAAAAAATGGAAGAAAAAATTGCCCACCGGCGCCCGCCCGAAATCCCGCTTCAGACAGTCGGCGGCTTGGCGCGGAGGGGAAATTTATGAAGCAAATTAATGTTGCGCGACATAAATCCTCCAATTGCCGAAGGAGTCGCGGCTTTCGGTTGGGATTACGTTCCGTGCACGGATCGAGGAGCCGCGAGGGTGTGTGCAGGGTGCAAGCACCGTAGGTGGCGGAGCTGTTATAATTTATCGCGCCTAGTTTGTAAGCGCTGCTTGAGAGCAGCGCCGGTGAAATGCAAAATACAACTGAACTACATTCGAGTTGAGTGTAATGAATCGATGTTAACCCCAGCGGGGAAGCAGCGGGTGGTGGGACGGCGAGCAGCCATCGGGATTTATTTCTGCCGGAAACCGTACGTTATCGGCGGAGGATTTTGTTTGCAAATTCGCCTCTATCGGTGAGGGTGGAGTCGACGAGGCAGGTTTTTGTGCAATCGTCGTCGTTGTGCAAGTTGCAGTTTAGTAGAGGGCCGTGGAAAGGGATCTCTTTGAAATTTCATCAGCTGTGTGACCAGTAGAGAGGCGAGAATTATTTCTGCCCATTTCTTCTTCTACCATCCACTGCCAGACGTTGGCAGAACATAGTCTCCGTCAGCCATTGGATAGTAGTCCCTTTTACCCATTAGCTCTTGCAAGTCGTATGCAATAAGTCCCAGCCAGATACAAGTTGCTCTTTGACACTACCCATCATTAGCCAGGGGAGCTAGGGCTAGGACTCCGAACTGATAGCCGCCTCCAGCCACCAGGCACTTTCTACATGCCGTTGGCAGACCATATTGTCCGTCACCTACACACACACCCAACCACAAGCTGCTCTTAAAAACGACCCGCCTTTAGCCTAAAGCGACTACGAGACGATAGGATCTTTCCGGCTCCCACACACCAGCCAACTCATGCCAGCCATTAACTACAATGAGTCATTAGTCGCCACCATCTAGTGTCCCCTGCCAGGCACTAGCCCCTGCCAACTACTAGCCTCTGTCAGCCACTAGCCCCTGCCTGCCACTAGTCTCTGCCAGCCACTAGCCCCTGCCTGCCACTAGTCTCTGCCAGCCAGTAGCCCCTGCCAACCACTAGCCTCTGCCAACCACTAGCCCCTGTCAGCCAGTAGCGCCTGCCAGCCACTAGCCCCTGTAAGGCACTAGCTTCTGCCAGCCACAAGCCTCTGCCAGCCAGTAGCACCTGCCAGCCATTAGCCTCTGCCAACCACTAGCCTCTGCCAGCCACTAGTCCCTGCCTGCCACTAGCTTTGTTCAAAAAGATGTCAACACTCGGCAGCGACTTCGAAATAAATGCTTAAGAAATATTCCACATACGCCCTCGTTTTTAGAATAATTTTCAAAAAAATGTTCCACATACGCCCAGGATTTTTGACTATTTGGTCACTTTTTCGAGGCTTTCCATTTATCATCTCCTGAACTACAGGTCGTAGTGGCATGGTTGACAGGTCTTAATACGTATCCTGGCGTGCTGAACACAGGTGCACATGTGTGAATAATAGGAACGCTGTGGCAGTTTGACGACGAACAAGAAATCCATCAGAAATGCCTTAAAATGTGGCTACCTTGTGCTTGTTCTGCCGGGCCACGAGCCTGATGGTACGGTTGGATTGTTGTATGAACATTGCTGACAGCACTTTGCCTCTTTTTCCCCACAAGCCATTGCGCTCGACTAGCCACAAGACCATTCTCTTAATTCTCCCAACATGGCGTCGCCTCAACTACGTCGCTGTCGCGGTTCCCCCACAAAAAACCACTCACTTGCCTTCAATTGTTCCGTTAATTCGTCCTAACGACACCGCCATTCAGTCGAGTAACGTCCTCGAATGAATCATCCCTCCTCGCACAGTGCCTCATTAGCCGCCTACCCACAGTCTCTCACCCACCAACGATCATCAGTTCTGTCCACTTGAACTGGAAAAATGATGACAAAGTGTCATGATGATCACGCGTTACTCACCGACCGCCTCACACCTCACACGCCACGCACACCGAGCTGGCATTGTCGCCGTTGCCGTATCTGCGTTTCCATTTCTTTTCTTCCGCGGAAATTGTCTATTAGGCGGCGATATCTGCGAGAATATATTTCAACTTGAATTGGAATCTGTGTCCTCCTGTGCGGCCCCCGATGCAAATTGCTATCATTTGTCATGCACGCACAGTCACAAGGAGCCGGCAGCGCACTGCACCCTCGTCTGCGGATGAAAGATGCCCACCCGGGATGTTAATCATTCTGTCCTCTTGCGTTGCAGGCTTAGTTTTGATTTGTTCCGTTTAGTGGATGGTGAGCGAGTGAGAGAGAGAGAGGGAGGGGGTGGGCGCATGGGAAATGCAATCAAGGACTCGGCGAAAACTCAATCCAAGGCAAGCGGGCCGGACGAAGGGAGCCGTGGGAATGTTAATTGCAATTTGTGCGCCCGAATCAGTTGAACTGTAAAAAGTGTTGTGTTAGCGAAATTCAATTTTCCCCGATCGGTCGGACGGTCGCGTCTGGTCGGGTGGGTCGGCTGGATGTCGATAATTGCCGCAGACCTGCTGGCAGGGCCGAGTGGCTGGCCACGACGAGAATGATGAACGGTCGTGTGCGGTTATGACTAAATTTGATTGATTCCAATGGCCGATCGGATTTAATTTTCAGCCACTGTTGCGGATGCGAGTGATTTTTTTTTTTGGTTTGCGGATGCGATGTGTTTGAGAGACGTGCGCTGGTGGTGAGGTTGTCGGTTGAATTTGATTGAGTTTGACGTTGGTTGGTGATGGGAATGGGGTTTGGGGTGGGCGCGTGGTTTCAATCGACTGCCAGGCATTGACACCTTTTCGACAGCATCCGCGCTAGGAGCCAGCTGCCACACTTGCCCGCTTCTTCATTGTTTGGAGCTTCTTTCTGGGAGAACCGGAATTCTGGAGCCTCTGACAACCACTAGCCCCTGTCATCCACTAGCCTCTGCCAACCAGTAGCCCATGCCAGCCACTAGCTCTTGTCAGCCACTAACCTCTGGCAACCACTAGTCTCTGCCAGCTGCTAGCCCCTGTCAGCCACTAGCCCCTGTCAGCCACTAGGCCCTGTCATCCACTAGCACCAGGTAGCCACTAGCCCCTGCCAGCTACTAGCATCTGCCAGCCACTTGCCCCAGTCAACCACTAGCCTCTGCCAGCTACTAGCCCCTGTCAGCCACTAGCCCCTGTCAGTCACCAGCCCCTGTCAGCCACTAGCCGCTGCCAGCCTCCTGCGAACCAAGATTTGAGTTTCCATGCCTCTTCATCCAGAAAAGTCTTGTACTACTTTCATCCAGCTTCGCAGACTCAGCGAATCCACGCCTTGTTCCTTCATTCCCATGTCGCCCCTCATTGCTGGCCACTCGCTGTGACCATTTAGTCGCCACTTCCATCTGCTTCCTCCTAACCGCCACCAATACACCTCCGCCCATCCGTCGCCACAACCAAAACAAGCCACTTGCTCAAGCACACCACTTCCCTCGACTGACCTTCACCTCTCTCCACCCACCCGTCGTGCTCAACTCTCCGCATTCCATCGCCACACAATCACATTCCATCGTCGCTAATCCAAAGCGAATCCAATTCAATGTGCGGCCACCTCCGCAGCAAACGATTTGTAGTGGCCCCCGAGTGCACTGAAATATTCCATTTCACCCGAGAATTCCTAATGCCCCCCCATCGCTTCCATTTCTCGACCGATTACGAAGGAGATCCGCTCTTTGCACTCCCTGGCCACTGCTGCTCCTTTAAATATTTATCCCACTTCAAATGGGCGCGCCAGCACCCATCCACTCCGCAGCAGCGCCAGCAACGGATCGAAGACGACTGGCACTAGTATTGATTTGTGAAGCACCCATCAAACCTTTTTTCCATTGAAATCCATCCTCGTTCCTCTTTTCTTTCGACGAGCAACCACTGCCACCCCAGTACGTTTGCATATCAAAAATTCCAGCAAATGGCGGTGGCTGTGCTGTACGCTGTACTCCTGCGTCTTCGATTCGGCATTCGACGACATCAACGACGACGACGACGACGACGAATGCAGAAGCAATCAGCATTCAGAGCAGCAGCCCGTCGACCCCCGTCCTTATGCTGCCGTGTGTGTGCTCTGCGATGGGGTACCGCAGTACCCCTACAGTGCCCCCACCCCCACACAGCGGTACAATTTATATTTTAATATTTAATTTTATTTTGATTTTCTCTGCCGGTTCTGTGGGCGCGCCCGCGCCCGCGATTGCAATATCGAATGTCAATATCAACGATGTTTGGCGTGTACGTGCTCTTAGCCGCGCTCCCTCGGCCCCGTCCTGCCGCCAGCTGCCAGATTCAGTTTCGGCTGCCAGCTTTGTCTGCCGTCCCGACGATGTGTGTGTCTGCCTAGGAATCCCTCCGTCGGGAAGCAATAAAATACGCTGTGCCCTACCGATCTTAAGATGGAGATGGGCGCGCGTGTGTGTGGAGTCTGTTTCGGATTTACTATAATTATTTCATCGTTATGGTGATGAGGTTGCACGATTTGGATGGAAAATGTGATTGCGGCGATGTATTTTCCTCTCATTAGCGATAATGGTTTGCTGCCACTACTCTCAGTCGCGCGGTGCGAGTGCGGACGGCTGACGGGGATGTTGCAAGATGTTGCTATTGCCCCGAGAAACGAGCATTTGAAGTGCAATTACATATCGCACATTTGAATCTTGAATTTGAATGGGGGTTGATGTGTGCGATGGGAGAACGAGAAATGTTTTGGTTTTGGGGTTTTCGTTGAGTGCGGTGGCTGTGGCATATGCTCTGCAGGCGCTTTTCGCTCGCAGACACATCTCGTTCATTATTTCATTCGTCTATGTTGTTTTGTTGGCATGCTCGGGAGGGGACTGAGAAGGCAGGGTCTTTTCAGGGAGAGGATCAGCATGAAATTTGTTCAAGGAACCGTGCATTTTGTAAAGGATAACAAGCTAGGTCCATGCAGGGTGTGACGAAAGGCTGTGCGATTGGCCGCTTGAGCGACGGGTGGTCTTGCAGTCGGCACATCTGGAAATTCCTGAGAACCCATCCCTGTAGAAATTTAAATCAGCTTCGCTCAGAGTTCAGTCTATAGTTATTCAATAGTCCGTCGTCACACAATGGTAGTCGCTCAAGGATCAAAGTTCGCTTGTTGATGCGCCCTCTTATTCAAGCACTCCGTCGGTGTATCATATCATTTCAGACACACAGCGTTGAATCGTTCGCCGTTCAGTCGTCAAATTGCTCGTTAATCTGTCGCACATCATTCTGTTGCTTCTCGCTTAGTCGCTCACCGTTTAGTCACTAGTCGTTCGTCGTCCGTCATGCATTCATTTGAACATTTTTATTTATTGCTTGTCACTCGTCGCTCGTCATTTAGTCGCATATGGTTTAGTCACTTACTGTTTAATCGCTCATCTTTTCCCCCGCTTGTAGCTCGTCGCTCGTTGTTCTCCGTTGAGCCGTTAATTGACTCGTCATTCAGTCGCACAGCATTCAGTCACTTATCGCTCAGTCGCTCGTCGCGTAATCGTTTGTCGCTCAATCGCTTGCCATTCAGTCGTCCATCGTTAAGCCGCTCATTTGTTCGTTGTTGAGGCGCTCGTCGTTTATCATGTAATCGCTCCTCATTTATTCGCTAAATTGCAAGTAATTCAGTCGCACATCGTTCAGTCACTTATCGCTGAGTCACTTATCGTCTAGTCGCTCAACGCGTTATTGTCCGTCGCTCAAGTGCTGGCCATTCCGTTGTCCATCGTTAAATCGCTCATCCCTCAGTTGGTCCTCGTTGCTTGTCGCTTATCGTGTAATCGCGTGCCATTCTGTCCTTCATCGTTAAGCCGCTCATCCTTCAGTCACTCCTTATGTAATCGCTCATCGTTGAGTCGCTCATGCAATCGTCGTCATTTAATCGCTCAACATTCAGTCGCTCCTCGTTCAGTCGCTCATTGTTCAAGCGCTCGTCCTCTAGTAGCTCGCCACTCAGTCGCTCAACGTGCAATCGCTAGCTAACTGGGCTTGCCATGCAGCAGCTCATCCTTCAGTCGGTCGTCGTTTATTCGCTCGTCGCTCGTCGGGCAATGATTCAATTACCGGTCGTTCAATTTCTCCTCACTCAAGCACTCAGATTCAATAGCTCATGCTTAGGACGCTTGTCATTCAGTTTCTTGCTGTCGTGCTATCGGTCACTTTTCAGTCGCTTGTCGGTTGTCGTACAATCGCTCGCCATTTAGTCGCTAACTGCTTCATCATTCTGTCTCTCATAATCCAGTTCCTCGCTCATGATTCAGTCGTACATCGTAAAATCATCCTTCAGTCGCTCGTCATGTATTCGCTCGTCGTTGAGTCGCTCATGCAATCGTACAATCGTCCATCGTGCAATTCATCGTCATTAAATCGCTCAGCATTCTATCGCTCCACGTTCAGTTGGTCGTTGTTCAAGCGCTCGTCCTCCAGTCGCTCAGCACTCAGTCGCTCGTCGCTCAGGCGCTCATGACAAACGCCTGATCTTAGCCCAACAATCTGCAATGAAGCAACCCCTCTTGACATATTCTCATAAAAAGCACAGTTCCCTATCGACATCCCTGTGGAACTCCATGCCCACACCACACCACCAAAGGCAGCAGAAGCCAAAGAACACTCCCTCATCCCCGCCACCACTCTATCAAAACCCATCATCACATCTTCAATTCCCCCGCGAGATGTCAGTTCAAAATCACTCTCAATTCAGTGAAACTTCTCATTTAATTTTGCGCATCTCCCCGGAACATCCCCTCGAGCAGGTTACGCTCCTGTGTCTGCCACACCAGTCCAGTGAGTGCTCAGGTGAAACTGCTTCACTAAGTCAGTTATCTGCGTGATTTATGAAAAAAAAGAGAGCACAAACCACGCCACGTAACTAACACCCCGCGGCTGAACGACTCAACATTTTCTACGTTTTATCTCGCAACCAAACAGCTTCCACAAACGGAGCCTCTGGGACTCGCTCGCTCGCTCGCACACGCCGGCTTGTCTTTTAAATTTGATTACGAAATTGTTTAGTCCAATGGCCAGAGATTCCTGCGGCCGGCAGCTCCGGCAGAACCAACAAAACCGACAAAACCGAGTGCGTGTGGAGGAAGCGAAGAAAAACTTCCCCAAAACGAGGATGATGACGCTGTGGCTCCGGGGCCAGACCACATACCTCTGCAAGTTACTTTCTCACGAATCATCATAAAACTCACGGGCATTAACATAATTTTTGTGATTTTATTAAGGATACCGCCGACAAGGGTGCTGCCAAGTGCCACGAGGAGCAGTGCACGCCATCCCGCTGGCTGGCGATCAGCGGCAGGAGCGCCCTCGGGCTATTTGTTGGCACATTTTTTGTGGTCCGTGCTCAAAAACTCGCCGGCAGAGGGTGGGCAGGGTGCGCAGCATAACCGCTGGTTGATGGGCATAAACGCTGGAACTTTGCCGGGGTGATTAGGGGAATGGGCGGTGGTGCGGTGGCAGTGTGGCGAATTAGGTAAACGGCTGGTGGATTGCGAATTCGGGATCTGCCAAACGAGACGGAGCTTATTCAATAGAACGTGTATTATTTATTCAGGCGGAGCTGAGCTCGGGGCGGAGTGGATGACAGAGGGCGTGGGTGTTGTGTTTTTTCAGCGAATTCCCTTGGGGAGCCCGCAGTCGCCGGGGCGACTCGTGACGCTCATTGGGAATTCAACGTGATTTTTGCTTGTCACTTTGCGTTTTTGTTAAACAGCGGCACTTAAAGTGGATCTTGGTGGGCGGGTGTGGCTTTAGCGAGGTGCGGGGGATTTTGGATATGTCTGCTTGACCAAGTTGAGATGGATTGACACCACGGCCGTAGGCCTTCTGCGGTGGAATGTCTTGAAACAACTGAGTCTGCATGGTGAGCTGGATAACCAGGTTTGGTATCAAGCCCATGCTACACCTAGAGTCGAAGGCTTAGCTGAGCCAGCGGCACAGATCTAGACCTCCAGGCTACTCGCAGACTGGAGCTGCTGTTCCCTTATCTCCCAGACTCAGAGGAGGTGGAGGTGTGCCCGAGATCTACTCGAAGTCGCTTCGAAAATGACGCGTACTCGCCTCCGGTGCCCGGGGTCTACTCGAAGTCGGCTCGAAAATGACGCGTACGCGCCTCCAGTGCCCGAGGTCTACTCGAAGTCGCTTCGAAAATGAGGCGTACCCGCCTCCGGTGCCCGGGGTCTACTCGAAGTCGCCTCCAGCGCCCGAGGTCTACTCGAAGTCGGTTCGAAAATGACGCGTACGCGCCTCCGGTGCCCGGGGTCTACTCGAAGTCGCTTGAAAAATAATGCGAATTCGGCTCCGAAGTTTGAAATTCTGCTCGAAAATTAGTAAAATGTTGCTTATTCGCCTCCCGGGCTCGAATTGCTCTTAATCCAGAACAAAGCCGACACTCAAACCCCGCGAAAGTCACGTGACGTAAGACAGCAGGCATCCTCTTCACTCGCCATTGTGTCCTTGCTCCCGTCTCGGGCGCCTTCAACTCTTCGAAACGGATCTCATTTTTCTGAACCAAATTGAATCTGTTTCCCTCTTACCCCCGTCTCCACTCGATTGTCAAATTTTATTACAAAATATTCTGCACACCAACCGATTGAAAGAAGAGACTGCGCCACCCCCCATCCGCCAGCGCTCACCTTCAGGTCTGCATTCAGAACCATCCCAGAGCGTCCTTCTCAAAAAGCTCGTCAGCCTTTCATTACTTCCACTCGAGCGCCCCGAAATAAGTGCAAGCTCAGACAATAAGTCCACTTTTAAGGAACATAAAGGAGAGACAATCACTTTCCACTTTGATGACCATCGTCGTGATTTTCAATTTAACAAATTTACACCTTTTGTCCTCTCCTCTTCGGCGTCGCGTCGTCGTGCCGGCCATTCATTCGCGACTAAATGAGTTTTTATGCGAAACTCTCAAGCGCTCGTTGCTGCTTACTGCGCGATACAACCTTTACAGCGGCGCTCGTCACAATTACCCCTCGGCTTTGGGACACGGTCCACCAGTCCGCCAGTCACCGGCTACCAGCCAACGCGCGCATAAAGACGGCGAAGGACAGCCGTGTCCTGACAACGGCGCGTTCATGATTCATAAAATTCATTTTCGTCGAGATTATCGCTTTGATTTCGAGCTGCGGCGCGAGTGCAGCAGCCAGTAGCTCACTGGTCCGTGGCCAACCTCCTCTTTTTTCCGGTCTGTGTTCGGCCTGATAGCGGGCATAGGGGAGAGGGGTGTGCCGGTGTCACCCCCGACTGCATGTGCACCGGGCCGGGCGGCGACCTTCGGAGGATGACTCAACTGACAGCCTACACGATATTGGTTTCCGAAAATGCGGTCAGGCCGTGGGAGTGGAGCCTGTGTGCGCTGCCATGGCATCGCTCCTTTGTTCGATTCAATCGGTTGGTTTTCTTTTGTGTTCTAATCCATGAGCCGGTGGAGGTGGTGGTGGAGGTGGGCTGGGCATTGTGCTCCAGAGGGGGATATGGAAAATTGGGTTTGCATTCGGACGGATTTTTTGCAGCCATGGGGGAGGTAATTTTTTGCTGGCCCTGTTGTGGTATACCAGGTCGACTGGACAATGGTTAGGACATGTCGGCCATTTGGGGGACTTTCAGGTCAGTGATTGTGACAAAATGCAATAAACTGGTGGTCGGCATACCACTCAGGTTGTGCCAATTACGATGCGATGGCGTGGCTGGGAGCCTCTGCCTCATCTGGGTCTGGGAGACGAGGGAGCAGGCGCGTCTGTGAGAGAGTCGCCTAGAGGTCCAGATCTGTGACGCTGTCTTGGCGAAGCCTTGGACTCTAGGTGGAGCTTCTGTTGTCGCATCAAATCGACTCCTCTGACGTGTCCTTCTCTCTGTCGCCATGCGGACTCATGCAATGTCTCAATTGAAATAAATCCCTCCTTCCCAACCACATTGTGGCCATAAATGTTGTCACATTTCAAACCCCAGCCCGCCCGTCTTTCCGTCACTCCTTGTGACACCTCCCTGCCAGCGCCGACGACTTTAAGTGAAATTTCCGTTTCGAAATGGCATGCGAATGTGCGGTTTGATTGGACACCGAACGTCCGCTTTAAGCGCTTGCAACTGCAACCCAATTTAGTGTGACACCAGCAATAAAGGGGACTTATTGCCCCGAAAACTCCTAACCGCATCCAATGAATAACCGCGCCAAAGCCGGGTCCTTGGAATCATTATTACCCGAACTCAGGTGGGCTCTGCGCTCTGGGCGCTGGGCTCTGCTCTGCGTTCCACCGAAGCATCGTGTGTGTGTGCTTGAAAGAGGATTTATGATTGTATTCGACGTACAAATAACGATGAGGATGCGGAATCCTTTAACGACTGCCGCTGTCGTAGTCGGTGTCTGGGCTCCGAGCTGGGTGGGGACGGAGTGTGGTCTGTCCTGGAAATTAGAGCAGAATGACACGAAACTACACACACGTGTACGGACAATGTGTGTCTGGCTAGGTAGCGCTGGCATTTTGTGAAATTGAAATAATCCCCGCAGCCACACCGGAGAAGGTCGGCTTTATGTTGAATGGCAATGTGGGTCAATGAGGCGCTGGAATTTGGGTGCCCATTCGACGTGCAGACAGTGGCTTACCAAATACGAAAGTCGTTTCTTGCGCAAATGACCTGGATTGTATGGCCATGCATGTGACGGCATTTGCGGAATTGGCTGTGATTGAATTAAATGTGATGATGTGGGACAGGCGGTTGGATATATGGTCCCGCCTGTGAGGTAGGCGAATGGAGGAGAAGACATAACAGCGAAGTCTACGAGTTGTATATGTCCGTCGACTACACTGGCTCGGCCACATCGAGCGCATGGACAACAACGCTCCAGTAAAGAGGGTCTTCGAATCCGAGCTTCCTGCTTCGAGACGGAGAGGAAGACCGAACTTCCGGTACAGAGACCAAGTCATCGCGGATGTAAGACAGCTTGGCCTTGATGACTGGTAGCAGCGCGACCAGGACCGTCACCGATGGAAGGTGTCAATTGCTCAGGCTCGGACCCGTCATTTGTCGTCGTCCTGATAAGTAAGTTCGTCAGTAAGTGGGACAGGTTTAGAAGGGAAATGCAGTTCATACAGTCCGTGAAAGTGGTCTCGTGCCGCCAAGGAGATTCGTTTGGGGTAAAATAAGTCACCTCCCAGGCTTTGAATCGGTGTAGGACTTCTAGATGTCAGAATGTGAAGGTTCCCAATACATTGCAAGGCTTAAGAGACGGTTCATTTATTTATGGGTGGTGCTACAACCCATATAGGCCAAGCTTCTCACTAGCCAATGGAGTTGTTTGTACTAGTTCCCTCACGAGTGGAAGGACCTTTATGCCAACTCCGAACGGCCAAGTTTGAGAAGCTTTTTTCTGGACAGGAGTACTCTCTGAGCATTGTCAGTGACTCGAAAGAGGTGGGGCCGTGAAAAATTATTTTTGTCGCACAGACCATTGGCCAAACCTAAGACGTCGAGGTTGCCTTACTAACCACAGCTTGGATCTTGGGGTCAAAATCTCAATGTTGCCGGAAGCCCCCCAAACTCTCAGGATCTGTTAATACACTCACCAGAACATGCGAAATGGTGTGCGCAAGTCGCTGGTGGCCCTAGAAGGGCCGCTGTGGCAGTTGGAAGATGGGCCGTGAAATCCATCAGAAATGCCTTACTAACCACTGCCTCGACGCATATACCCACAACGCCACCGGGTACCACAAGAGACGGGTCATTGCATGCTGAATATTGGTCTTTCCATTTTCGTCTTTGTTTAGCGCTACAGTCCGGGATGATATTTCAACCAAAAAACGTCTCCATCCACCACTTTATTTGGCCAGCTGCCTCCATTTGCGCACACCAGGTTGGTTCAAGTCGAGTGCGTCATCCCGTTGGAGGACCTCCTCTGTTGCGGCGTTGTCCCGACGTCTCGTATTTAAAGCCTCTTCAGGCCGGAGTTGTAGCGTCTATACGCTTTACATGACTGAGCCCCCTTAAGAGTTAGATCTGAAGATGCTACGTACAGTTCGTGGTTGAATCTTCTCCTGTCATTGCCATCAACACAGATAGGAGCAACGATCGCGGTCAGAATGTTTCTCTCAAAACGTCCAAGAGCTTCTCCGTTCGTTTTTCAATAGCGTCCATGTCTCTGCGTCAAGAGCAGGGCAGGGATGATCAGGCTGCTGTATAAGGTCAGCTTGTCCCTTCAAGAGATGGCTCTGTTGCTCAATTGCCTCTTGAGGCCACAGAAACAGCGATTGTGTCAGCATTTCTCCGCCTAATCTCGGTACTGGTGTACTGTCTGACAACTGCAGAGTCGAGGTATGCAAAATCCTGGACTGTCCACATCAAAGGGTCTGTCTGATGAGTCGATGTTATGTGTCCATTCACACTGGACTGTAGTTTATTTTGCCATGACTAACCGCGAGATCCATTTCGGCCGCTTTCGCTTAGATGCCAATAAACGCCTCATTGCCAACCAGCTGTGTTCGTTAAATCACATCACTGTCATCGGCGTAATCTAGCAGCTGATAGGACGCTTAGAAGATCGCCTCCAGTGTTGATATATGACTTGCACAGGATCACCTCGATGGACGATGGAAAATTCACAACACAGTGTGTCACCTTGTCTGAAACTTTTTCTTGACCGACCTTGATGCAGTCGCGAGAGCTCTCCATCGTCTTCCTGGACAATCTGAAGAGTTTGTCAGGAATGTCAAAACTAGACGCGGCGTTGTATAGTTCGTCCCTATGAACGTTGTTATATGCGACCATGAAATCGCCGCACGAATGGTGGTGGTGGTATCGCTCAGAGTCTCTTGGGTCTTTTCAAGAATCAGGCGTAGATTGAAGATTTGGTGGACTTGCCCGGCCTCTAACCGCGCTGATAAAGACCTATCAGGCTATTGACGGTTTATTTCAGGCATTTACACATAAAAGCAAACAAGATCTTGTGCGCGATGTTGAGGAGACTGATCCATCTATAGTTGTCGCAGTCAAAGGGACACTCCTGGTTAGTGAACGAACGACGCTGAGTTTCCACTCGTCGACCAACGTTTCCATCTCAGACCATTTCTTACAGATGAGCTGTGGCATGAGCTCTACCAGATCATTTCCAGCTTCTTTACATGGTTCCACTTTTATTCCATCCATTGTGGTGGTCCGTGGCAAAAATTTATTTTCACAACCCCCTTTCTTTCGAGTCACTGACAATGTTCAAAGAGTATTTCTGTCTAAAAAAAAGCTTCTCAAACTTGTCCATTCGGAGTTGGCATAAAACTGTAGGTCCCTTCCACTCATGAGGGAACAATAGCACGCATATCACGAGTGGTTGCTGAGAAGCTAAGCCCTGGCCCCCTGCGGGCTGTAGCGCCACCCATATTATATGAGTAACAGTCCTTCCGCTCCAGAAACTTTTATCGACTTCAGTCTGGATATCGCTACCCTCGTCTAAGTCGGAGATACAACGGAATTTGTGTCGCCATTGCAGAGTAAAAGTCAGTAGAAGTGACTTTTCCAAATTCTCAGCATCGATAGCGAGTCGAATGCGGGATGTCCATTTTCGTCCTTGCAACCTTCCGTCCGTGGGGGGTGCCGTGGCGTTGTGGGTATGTGCGTCGACCCCAACCTCGACGTCGCAGGTTCGAATCCAGCTCTGAGCGACAAAAATAAGTTTCACGACCTCACCTCTTTCGAGTCACTGACAATGCTCAAAGAGTATTTCCTGTCTAGAAAAAGCTTCTCAAAACTTGGCCGTTCGGAGTCGGCATAAAAACTGTAGGTCCCTTCCACTCGTGAAAGAACAATAGCACGCACAACACTAGTGGATGCTGAGAAGCTAGGCCCTGGCCCTCTATGGGCTGTAGCGCCACCCATATATATAACCTTCCGTCCGATGTCGTTATCCTCCCGATATCGTCCCTTTTTTGCGTTCTACTTTTAATAGTGGCGTTTATAAGCCATTTCCATTTTCGAGATAAATCGATTTTGCAAAAAAAAAAACAATCTACTTCAGGTCAGCCTTTTGCGACACGTTTTCCTACCTATTCATCCCTGTTCGTAGCGCAGCATCATGAGTAGAGCATCTTGACTTTTTGAATCTATCGCAAAAAACGCAACTGAAACAAACGAACTGTCTCCGAGACATGGTCGATTTGTTTACAAAACAAACTACTTCAGGAGACCGTTTCTCTACCTGCTGAATATCTGCAAAGTCGTTCATACTTCTTGTCGTAGAGGCTGGCTGGTTGGCCTCTTAAAAGAAGCGTCCTTTCATTGTACCACTGTGCGAATAAATGATAAAAAGTAGTCGCCTTAAGACGCTTATTTTTCGAGATATGGTCGAAAAACCATTTCCGGTCAACTTCTCGGACATTTTTTCCTACTTTCTAGTTGTAGTAGCAGTCTGATTGAAGACTTGAAAGGCGCATCTTTCCACACTCTAGAAAAATTAATTTAACTTAGTCGACGCCTTTCTTTTTTCTTCACCCCCTCTCTGCAGAGGATAGACGCACCGTCATTCATAACTCATGAGCCACGCATAGTAATCCATTTCTCCGACACCCGCCCACTTGCTCTGACACCGATAAGTAGCTCCGCGCAGCGTCCAGCATCCAGCAGCCATCAAAGGACGCCCAGTTAAAGGGATTACTTTAAAATTTACCCTCCAATCTACATATTTGATCAGCAAACGATGTTGTCTCTGCTTAATGGACCCGCTCTTCTTCGCTTCAACTTCAACTTTTTCCTCCTCTCTTCGTCCTTTTTTTTCGCCGCAGAGACGGTCGCCTGATCTCATGTGGGCTGCAGATGCACTCTGAATGGGCATCCTTTGAATTCATCGTCAGAAGGCCACCAGTCAACCCGCCCCCCATGGTCAATTGAAAATCTGTGACACAGTTCATTTGGCATCGCACAGGTGAAATGTAAATAATTCCTCCTCACCATGCTGGCTGATTTGAATGGCCTCCGGCCGGGGGGCGGCTAACATCAAGATTCTGATGGCGGGGCAGTCATTTAAATGCACCCGAGTCTGGTGTCGTCCTTACAGGAGAGCAAACAGAACGTCCACCTCTTGTGACTTTAATCCGAAGCCATGCACACACACGTGTTGGTTGTTGATGATTTTAATATCAAGTCCGGGCCCGGTGCCGGATGTCCTTTTGGTGTTGCACTGCAGTCGACCGTGGTCCCCTCTTCCAAGCAAATTGATTGTATTCCATTTCACTGCGACCATCAACACTGGCAGCTGTCAAGTAATGGGGATGCTGCTCCAGCAAATGACCCAAACCGATGATGATGTCCTCGTTGCCACCACTCGGCTCGAGTTTGGCCAACAATCGTATTTCACTTGTGGTCTGAATGTGGATTGGAATGGAATTTCCGAGGAAAGAGACTCTGCCTCTAGCATGGTGCGTCCTTCAGAGGGTCCTTTGCCTCGCTCCAGCCCACATCCTCTGCAAGCCCTTTGTTGTCACAGAAATCATAAAGTTCTCTCTCTAAAAACCAGGTGCTCCTCAAATCCCCTCATATCCTTAATCCTTCCACACCGACACACACCCATTCTGCTTGTCTTACAATCCTCAAGCTTAAGTGAAAGTAATGAGGACGGGGCAAATTTTGTACGTCCCACCACAGTCTGCTTTCGCATCCTTTTGCACTCCACCTCGCCCACCTGACTCCTCGCCGGAGTCATTCATTCCAATTGCCATCCGTTTTTGTGTTTAATTTCCAACACAACTTATGCGTTATCATAATTTTCAAGGTGGCACCAGACGCTACCACCAACTGGGAAGTAATTTAAAATGCCCGCCATTTTGAGGGCGAGCAGCTCGGAATGAATGGGTGGCGAGCGGTGGGTGGCGAATGGATTGCGTCGGATGGCGATGGCGAACGGCGAACGGCGGGCGGCAACAGGACACAGTTCTAGTTTACCGGGCGAGAGTGGTATTTTAATTTGAAAGTGCAAAGTAGGGAAGGCCGCCTCGTTGGGGATTTGAAAGAAGAATTATGGTTAATTGCAGATGGAAAATATTTGTTCGGTTAAAGTGGTGCTGGAGCGAGAGGGCCAGAGGAGCCGAGCCAAAGGATGTGGCTGGGCTAGAAAGTTTGATTGTATCTTGGGCTAGGGACGGTGCCACTAGGTTAAAGGTGTCTCCCGACCGTGGGGTCGGTGGGGCGCTGTGTTGACTCTTCGAAATTAGTTCAAATTGCCGGCGGATATTTCTGGCAATTCTCTCTCTCTCGAATATTTTTCTCTGCTATCGATTGGAGGCTCTTGAGGAAATTAATTCTCTTGTTGGATGCTCGATGCTGGATTATAAACGAGGTTACGGGGAATGTGCGTTCCGAAAATGGGCTTCATTTAGAGCAACTGGTGGGAGGAGGCCTGGCTACCTACATTCTGCAGATTTTTTTAGTCAACCAGAGGCATTGAGTCTTTGCTGGAATTCTGTGTGGGAAACCAAAAATCGTTCTCGAAAGCAAAGTCTTCTATGATCAAGGCACTATCATGCGATTTCGTTAATATCACTCTCAAGACGGCTAGGTTTAGACCATTGTTGGTTCATGGTTCATGGCAAATGGTGACTGGTGACTGGACAACATTTGTAGAATTTTCACTTTGATTTCACTGGGATTCGAACCTCAGATCGGCTAAGACGGCTCATGCGGTCAATGAGGTACATGTCTACGAAAAAGGTCCACCAACACCGCCGCCTTAGACACTATGGACAGCTTTAACGTCAAAGAAGTCAAAGGATTTGTCTAACTAGGCTCCGAAGTTAGATACCACCACCGCGGAGATAAAACGTGCTTTTGCGATTGGACGGTTGTCGAGGACTAAAGCCCTCCCTCGAAGAACCATGATATCCCTACTAAAGCGGACGAGGATATTCTTGGTCGCTTCGAGAGGAACGTCCTTCGAATTATCTTTGGCCCTGTATTTACTGACCAACGAACAGCCCACAACATCGATCAGGTCAAACGAGTTCGATTCTTTCGTCTCACATGGCTAGGTCACATAAATCAAATGGACACCAATGCCCCGCCTCGGAAAGGCATTCAGACCGGAGATACGGTGAAGGCATACAATGCCTCCGGTGGCACAGGCAGTTGAACGTGTCTGGCTAGAACAAAGTAGCACAAGGCAGGGCTATTTGGAGAGGATTGATGGTTTGGATCCAGGTCCACCGTGGACTGTAGCGAATACAAATGTGAAACAGGGTTGAAAATACGCCTCGACCTCAACCATCAAGCTTCTTCAGGTGGCACTATTCTCTAAACCGCGCACTAAGTCAACTGAGGTCCCTTTTCACATGTGCTCGCTTTCGCTTTCGTGGGCGTACTCTATTGCATTCGCCCAGTGTCAACGAGGCTCCTGCGCCTCAAACCGTGTTGCCCCCTCGCTCCGTAGGTACATGGCCGTGGATTCCGTAGACGTCTGTCTAGACTCATGCCACAGATCGCGCTTGATCTTCTGCTCCAAACGCCACCAACTCAAATTGGACCAACAGATTGAGGGTAGATCTGTTCTTGAAAGTGTCCATGTTTCCGCGTCATGGATCGAGACGAGGATATTCCAGGTATCAGCTTGTTCCTTTCAGAGAGGTCTCTAGAAATTAAATGAAGAGAAGTTCGTGATATAAAGAAAAGTACTTAAATGAAGAAAAGCACTTGAAGTCATGACCAACGAAAAATAAGACCGATTGACGCAATATTGTTTTCGTCTATGAACCATACAGTAGAGGACACCCAGGAAACCGATGGTGCACACAAGTGGAGAAGGACCTCAACCAACTTGGCGTGTGAAGTCGGAGGCAGCAGGCTAAGGATCTTGTCAGCTGGTGAGGGTTGTCCGTGTTATAGCCCCATTAGAAGAAGCAAAATTGACCGCGTTTGTAAATTCTCTATATTTCAACTTCACTCAGCGACTCGATACTGCTCACTCACGTACATGCCAGGAGTACGGTCCAAGAAGGACCTAGGCCTGAGCAATAGGTGCCTCCGATCGTTCCCCATAGTCTTGCGTGCGCGATGATTTGCGCGTTTAGCCGGAGACTCGATCTGCCTGTCTTCTTAAACCAGGAGGCTTGCATTCGAAGGTCCTCTTAGCTGGAGCACAGTTCGCGTGCCGACTTGACTTGATCCACATTTTAAAACAACTCGTAGAGAAGTCATCTAAAACCATCTGTGATCGCCTATCTTCCAGTATTCAGCTCCATTAAGCAGGACTAGGGAAATAAGAATTTTGTGGCTTCTATCAGGAGTGTTGAGTCCGACTTTTATCCGGTTGCCTCCACCTCTGCATCTCAAGCCTGCCACGAGGTAGGGAAACCTATTTGCTACCACGACACTGTACCCTCTGGTAGAGATGTTCTGTCCCAAGTGGTGTGTGACAGAGCTGTTCTGACTCAACATCATATGCTTCGCCTTACACTTGTTCTCGTCGTCCAAGCTCTGTGGCACATTTGAAATCGTAGCGGGTTTCGTCGGTGTCATCTGCGGAACCCCAGAATTGGACTGTCTCTCAGAAAATAGTGCCATCTTGGCTAAGGGCAGCCCGCCTGCAGACGTTCCAGATTTGATACAAATTTCTGACCCAGCAAGGCAGCAGGCAGTTGTTCTTGTTCGAAGGGCACTTTGGGTGACTTACGTTTACCCAGCCTCTTGGGCCCTTCGAGTGATGCGACTTAGAAGAGAGAACTTAAAAAGAAGTGCCTGGATGTCCAATTCGATATCGTGATCCTGGCCAAGCGAGAAGGCGATGATCGAGTGGAACATTCTTGCGAATAGAAAGGACTTATTTAGTTAATTTATTCTTTTACGGTTTACTTCACAATTTCGAATACGACTGACCGCTCAGATCCCCCAACCATAAGTGCATTCCAAGACGCTCTCCCCGATGTGTGCTGGAAAGTGCTCACGAAGCATTTATGCCACATTCGCTCTTGGAATGAACGAATTCATGGCAGAAATGCTGGTAAAGCTAAAGTGGCATTATTCGCAACCATTCATCACGCCTGCTGTCCAGGGTGAGGGCGAGCTTATATGTGACAACATCCTCGTCGTTCCATTTGTGCCTGGGGGGCGCATTTCAAATTTGAGCTATGGCCTTGATGTGGCACATAGCTCTTGGGTCACAAACCGGTTCAAAGTCCTCTTGACTTGACACAACAGTCTCACCGCACGGCAAATTCCCCTCTCAGTGAACGACTGAATGTTTCCCATGTTCTGCCAGGAAGCGAGCAAACCTTCTTTTCCAGTCCACACGACGCGACGTTCAGCAGAATGTGATCCTCTGACACCATCTCAATCGGTGGCCGGAATGGTCTCCACTCAGCGTCGACAAGACGTACATCTTCACGGTCCGGTCGGCTCGGGTTTGGCTGGCTTGGGATGCTTGAACTTCTAATCCTCCTGAATAGGACTCAGCATCTTCACACTCCCTATAGGTCGTGTATGGCGCACCGTGGTTCCATTTAAAGGGAGAGTTGGACAAAAGTCTGTAACATCGCAACCAAACATCGATCCCGCCACCCCGGTGTCATTGAACGAGCCAACCACCTTCAGATTGAAAAAATCACACGAAAACGCACTTCGTTGCCAGCATTCGATCAAACACCTCCGAAACTCTCGAAGCGAGGAGTGAAGCGACGACTCACGTGTTGCTACACAACTCGATATTTTCCCGCATTCAGTGTCGATGATGCCTGCTGCCACTCAATACAATCCAAGCACCACTCGTCACCTGACATCCAGCCCCCACCCTCGAACAAAAAACACAACGAAACACCTCCCCTTCACGTGTGTGCCTCCTTCATCCACTAATCATCACCAAATCGAAAGCAATCACCTTCTCCCAGGTGAAATCCGTCCCAAATCTCTCCTTCAAATCGGGGATCAACCGACGAGAATAACCCCAAAAGACTGCTTTATCCCCAAATTGGGTTCGCACACGGAACGAGGAAGCAGAGGAAACGAAAACAGAACTTTCACTCAACCGATCGTAATCATTTAATCCAACCCTTTGCCCGTTGCTCCACCCGCTCGTTCAGTCTCCCTCTGAAAGAAAGGGCGAAAGAAAAAAGGATAATTTCGCCACTCGATTTGTTGGCGGTACAAAGTGAATCGTTTCCTTTTATATCCCTCCTCTCCACACGTGCGGGCGTCCACACAAAGCGGATGAAAATTTGCAGCTTTCACCTGTCGCCATGGAATTTATTTTCACCCCCAGCCACCGTCGGAACGTCTTTTCATCCCGATGCGCTTCTCCTCCCCGCCGAGGATACGTGGCGGCAGCGGCTTAAGGATGCCACATCTCAGGATCCGAGGTAAACGAAATTAAGGGATAACGATGTCGAAGAGAGCCCAATGCAATGAATAGCATCTGCGACAACACTCCCAAGCCAGCCAGCCAGCCAGTCAGCCACCGGGAAGCCCTTAATGAAACGGAAGACGTCGAAGGAGTTCCGTTTTTACGTTCGTTCGCGTGCTTGCGCGGCACTAACATAAGCTCTCTTTACGATATCGTTACGTTTGACCTATGTTCGGTGCACACGGCGGCGCTGCAGGATGCTGCGGCAAATTATCTTGTCCATTACGTTTTATCATCTGACCTCATTTGAATAATCAGGGCTAATGCTTGCACCCATTGCACGTTGTTTACGAGCTCATCAGGCGAGAGTCTGTGATGTGATGTAGAAGGGGGCCACTTCCGCGGATCGTGAGAGGCGCGCAGGCTGTTGCCCGAGGGATGGAGAAGGAATAAAAAACTAATTAGCGGCAAAAGGGCGAGTGTTAAGATGTGGCCTCTAACTTCTCTGCGGAGTCCAAGTCACCGCCATAACCAAACCTCCACTTGCCACTTCCGGTTCACCTCGCTTATCCCCAAGCAAACCATAGACGGATCCTTCGCCTCCACCACATACCACAAGAGAAGCCAAACAAAGGAAGGAGAACCACGAAACGAATACCAAATGTCATCACTCGAATATCGACGGGAATCGAAATCATCTCATCAGGATTTATAAGGACACGATTTATTTTGGCACCAGGTCTCCCCCATCTCCACCCGTCACTCCAGTCACGCACAAGTGTTTGCGTATTGTTACGCAATATCCTCGGCGAATGAATTCTCATGTGAATGTCCTTTTTTTCGTCCTGGTTACTGTGCCAGGCTGGTTATTGCAACGACGCTCACACCCGATTGAGTGCGGCGGTCGGTGGGCGTTGTGCGTTCCCGAAAGCGAACCAAATTATCCGTGAAGGTCCCTAGATGAATATCATCATTCCCATGGCATCCTTCATGGTCATGTCCCGTCATAACCATAAATACTCAATTTCAATGACAATCGTTCGTTACCATTTCGCTTTAGTTTTTGTCTTTCACTCGCTTCCTCTCTCTCTCTCGCTTGCTCTGTTGGCACATCCTGTTGCTCCACATAGCCGAGCATCTTCGCAGGCACATTGCGTAGCAGATGGGGCTGCTGTGTGTACGCAGGATGGCACTAATCAGTACGCGGAAACATACAAACGACATGCTTACATCCCGGGATGTATGCCTTTCGGATGAATGTCAAAAGCCCGTTGACATTCTGTGTCCTTTGACATGGCCCCGGGAATCGACGGAGGATACTAATGAGTGCCTGAATATAGAAACGGGTACACAACAAGTTTGACGTAAGCTTCCGTCGCTGTGTCCTTGCGGTTGCTAAGGAGGCTGCTAATGAGTGTCCACTAGTTGCCATCAGTTGTAGTTGATACCACATGGGAATTTGATTGAAAAAAGAAATGGAATGGCGTGGGAAATGTTGACAAGCTGTGACGAGGGAGATCAGAGGGCAATGCGATGTCCTTGGGACTGTGTTGTCCTTCGAATCTAGTCTAGTCAAGTCAGAGGATAGTGGGTGCGTGTGATGCCTCGAAGAACGCAGGTCGGTTAAAGAATATTCCAAAGTCATTCGAGGAACACAAACCAATTTTTCCCTTCACAAGCAGATCACCTTGTCGTGGTGTGAAGGCTTAAGTTGCAAGGACTCACTCTCTAGTGCATTTAGTGCGCCAGAGACTGACGAGCAACGAACTAAGATCTGCCATCGTTGATTCTGGGTGAGAATAGATGATCTTACGTCTTCTTTGGCTGGCGCTACAGTCTAGGGTTCACCTGGGCCTCAGCCAGCATGCCTATTCATCTAGCCTCGCCTTGTGCTTAGCTGATCGGTCATCATTTTTGCGGTCGATTAAAGCTTAGTTTCTCAACTTTCGGCTCTGTCCGGACCCCCAGCAAAAAATGTATATCCCGGTGGACTCCTCCCAATGTACACCTCCAGTGGAATGATTCGATTGGTTTCGAGCGGCGAGAAAAGATCATCAGATCACCTGATCAGTGCGGTCTGATGGGCCTGTAGTAATTTCCCCCGTCTAGATTTCAAGCATGACGCCTGAGTTCATGATACTTTTGTGGCTTTGGCCATTTGTTGACAGAAAAAATGAATGGTTCGCGAAATAAAACAAGGCTTTTAACTTTAATCGCCTTGTTTTTCTGTAATCGCGCGTGCAGTGACCGCAACTCACTGTCCCTGAACCATCTGTGACGCGGGTTTTTATACCCGCGTACATCTAACGCTACAGCTCGGCCGTCCTAACATCGATCTCGCCCTCGATATCAGTGCCTCGCTGCTGTCCTTGTCCAGTCCTTTGCTCACTCCAGTGCTTCATCCCGACCGATGGCCTGGACACCTCGTCTCCAGCTTCCTCGTCTCGCCAGTGCCCGCTGGCCCGTTATTGATCAGCTCTAGATTCGCTTGCTGACGTCAAACCTTTTTGGTATTTTTTTTTTCAGCTGCGCCTCGTCGGCTTCGTCGCTCGTCAGCATCGACTTGCCTCTGTGATCCCTACTCTCGCAGCCTCGCGTTTCTCCGATGCGATGCCAAAGCCTATTGAACCCGAAGTTGTTCCCCTTTTGTTCCGCTCGGTTTACAGCGCCATAGGTGCAGCCGCCCTGCAGTCGGTGATCGAACGCACTTGTACGTCTTCACCACTTTTACGCGCGGTTGGTACAGCAGCTACCGACCAATTAGCATCGGGTGCGGCTGGCTCTCATCCGGCACAATCTTCGAGACAGAATCCATCAAGATATCGATGACGTGTATTAAGTAGGCAGTTGCAGTGACACAGTATGCCTTCTGCAGTTTCTTCGTCCTCGTTACACCTTCTGCAGGAGTCATCTTGTGGTAAGCCCATGGTTATGAGGTGTTTGTCTGTTTGGCTTCTCTGTTACCTTATTGGGCCTGTCCCTAAATATACAGCTCTTAGCGTTGGTAATAGGTAGGCCGCAGAATGGCGGTGGCATAGTGAACACCTACTGGCTAGTAGGTCTAGTAGGTAGGAGCTATAAGGTACTCCGTCGATTCCTGGGTCATGGCAAAGGACTGTCGTGTCTTGTGTGACCGCTGTGACCAACTGAGGTGAACCAGTTTATGTTGGGCAGCTGGTGTAGGCAGCTGTAGTCAGTCCCTTACTGTTGTTAGACTGTCGAGGCTGAGAAGACTGACGAGACTGAGGAGGCTGACGAGACTGAGGAAACTCACAAGGCTGAGGAGACTGACGAGGCAGACGAGACTGACGAGGCAGAGGAGACTGACGAGGCTGAGGAGACTGACGAGACTGACGAGACTGACGAGGCAGACGAGACTAACGAGGCAGACGAGACTGACGAGGCTGACGAGACTGACGAGGCTGAGGTGGTTGACGAGCTTGACGAGGCTAATAAGACTGACGAGGCTGTGGAGACTGACGAGACTGAGGAGACTCACAAGGCTGAGGAGACTGACGAGGCAGACGAGACTGACGAGGCTGAGGAGACTGACGAGGCTGAGGAGACTGACGAGACTGACGAGACTGACGAGGCAGACGAGACTGACGAGACTGACGAGGCAGACGAGACTGACGAGGCTGAGGAGACTGACGAGGCTTAGGAGACTGACGAAACTGACGACACAGACGGAGATAACGAGATTGGCGGGATTGACGAGACTGGCGAAACTTACCAGCAACGCCTGAAAGATGATGAATGTTAGTCCTTGCAAACTTAAAGGCAAGAGACTGAGTGACGAAATACTGTGTAACAACAGACTGCAAGACGACGTACTGAATGAAGATAGACTAAGAAGTGGTATATTTAAGCATCGAGAGGGTAAGAATTGACAAAATGAACTTAAAAATCAGCCAATTGGCTCAAAAACTGACAGAAAATGATTTCGAGGAAGGAGCACTCATTCCTTCACCGTGTTGAAAAAAAATCCAAAAGCATATTACTATTCCATTGCACTCAAAATAAAATAAAAGCATTTGTAATTTTGCTTAACACTCGTATGTGGCGACATCTACCAGTATGCAGTGAATGATATGGTTCATATCCATGCTAAGCACAAGCCAAAAGGTTTGAAGCCCAGCTGCTTATGTCGAAAAATGTTCCCCGAAACCCACGCATCATCATCAACTTTCATCAAATTTTACTTCCAACCATCCATCGACAGAGAAAAATATGAAACGAATCCCATTCATCGGCAACGCTCCACTTCGTCCTCAACGGCTTCTAATCAGTCATGAAATACGTCTCGAAGATCTCGCAAGGACACAAGTAAAAATTAGTCATCCATTGAAAGAGAGAGAGAGCGTGTGCGACGGCGATGCTGTGAATTGAGCGAGCCAGCCGTAGCAGGCATCATTAAGCTGATTTCACATTTAGTCATATTGCTTGTCCTTGAGTGCTGTCGTTGTCCTCGTTGGACGAGAGGTGGTGGATGAGACGGGGGGAATTCGAGAGCAATTTCAGGATATGACAAAGCATGATGGATTGTGTGTGCTGCCCACCTCTGATTTGGAAATGTTCCTAAAAGTTGACTGCCTTCTTCACTCTCTCTCTCTCGCTGCTCACCGGTTTATGTCCTTTTTTTTCATCGCCTCTATGTGAGTGCAGAACACGGTCGAGGGTGGCGCAGGGGGGACGGTGGGCGATAGCAAATGAAAAGGAAACACAAAAAAAAAACCGAAAAACATAGAACGGAATTATTGCGAAAATCGTAAAACCCGAAAGTTAGAAACAAAAGGGGAAAAACGTATCCTCACACCATGTCCTGGCGCCGTCGTCCGCAACGTCCTAAACTTTATTGGATCCTGAAAAACCGGAGCCATAAAATGTAGCCATTGACCGAGAGAGAGGATGGCCGAGTGTGTGTGATGCGGCATGTATGCCTTTGGCGAGGTCATAAACAATGTGATGAGCAGGACTATTTCGCCTTTTCGTCAACTCTCCGTTTTCGCTGAGCGGGCACAATGTGAGAGGGGGGGTGGAACAGGATACACCATTCTCTGTGGGGCGTCGTAAAATTAATTACGTACACATTCACCTAGTTCGAGGCTATCCCTAGCCCTCCCTGTGTGTGCTTGCGTTAAATTCCGCTCAATCATTACCTGAACAGCAGTACCCCTTTTGGCACCCGTGCGGCTGTGTGTCCTTCGGATGACGGGCAGAAATCCGCATTTGTCATGGTCTCTGCGTGGCTTATCCACTTTCTCATTAGCAATTCATGCAGTCGTTTGCCGAAGGGGCATTCCTTATCACTCAAGGCACACGCATGTACAGTGTACACTGTACACCCACCTCCGCTGCTGTTAAACTCACAAACTTTTCCTCGGTTATCCTTTGTGTTAGCTGGCCACACACACAAAATGTGTGGTTCCCCGAAACTATTCCCATTTCTAATGTTAAGCACATCCTTAAGTGCGTCACGTCAAAAATGATGGGAAATAAATTAGTCCTTCGATGGGCATGCTAACAACTCCAATCAAAATGTCCTTTTTTTGCTGCTCCAGGGGGGATGCCAAGGGGGAAAGGAATTTTACACAATAATTATCCTTATCGGTAATGAAGTGCGGAATGGAGGAGTGTCGTTAAATTTGATGAAACCCCAAAAAAGGATTTCAACTACATTTGCCTCTTTGCCGGAATGGGATCGGGACCCTTTCCATCTCCGATTTCGAAGTGTCGTAAAAGTCGTTCGCTCGGTCGGTGGGTCGGGTCTGGTGTGTGTGTTCTTTTTCACAATTTTATGGCGGCCCCCTCCTCGGGGTGACCCATTGTGTGACGATCTCTTATGGATGACCATCAACACTTTAATTGGCTGTCATCCTGGCGCACAGAGGGGGAAATCGTTTTCGACGCGAAATTCGAACATCAAACGATTACACTGTTCTGGACGTGATTTCCAAAAAACGACGGAGAGAGAGACAAAGAGAGACCACGACCACGAGCAGGAATGAACTTCTGGTCTTCTTTTGGCGAGAGTTCAAGGGGATACCTCGCGAAGCGGCGTCGCACACGTTCCGTTTATCCTGTTCGATTGAATGAAAATCCTTTAATTATTTCCATCACGTTTTTTACGAAAACAACTTTATGGCTCAATCACCTCACGGGGAGAGGCGATGGGTTCTTTTTTTTTCTCCGCGGACGCTTGTGCAATTCGAATTTTTACAACATTTTTGTGCACAAGCAGCAGGAAGCAGGTGGGAAGCAGTGATTTAACCGGGGTTCTGTGCTCTTTGATGATGTAACCAGTTTATTTGGTTTCGTCGGTTGATTCTCTCGTTTTTCTGGGGAAAGGAAAGAAATTCACATTCATTGTGTTTTTCGGCAATCACAGCTGCTCGTTGGGTTCTGATGGGGTCAGCTGAAACGTGCGACCGGATATCTGGTTCCGTGATGGTCCTTATTTTCACATGTTGAGATTACAAATTTGATCGAAGATTTTTTGGTGTTCGTTTTTTTTTGTTTTTGCATTTCACACTGCAGTATGGGTGAGTGTGGGAAGGGGATGGGGTGTAATTTGGGCGGAATGAAGAGGTGGAGGAGTTGCACGTTTGTGTGGCGCAAGGGTCACGGCAAGCAGTTGAAGCGAACTCATATTGTCTCTCAAGCCCACCGCGGATTGTGCTGAAATAAGGGGTACACTTAGAGCTCCCTTTGCGAAACCGTGCGTCATAGGCAGAGACTTCCAGGAACTCCACATCGTCGACTTCATTTTAGTCGGAAGCTTAAGAATAACTAAAGAACATGGAGAAATTCGTGAAAGAACACTTCATGCGCCACGTCGAATGACATCCTAAAAGTTGATCAGGCCGAGCGTCATCGACCTCATTCCTCTTATGGCGCTACAGCCCGGGGTGAACCTTTGCCTCAACCAACAAGCCTCTCCAGGTGACACGATCCTCAGCCAGCTGCCTCCAATTTCGCACGCCAAGTTGGTTGAAGTTGTTGCTTCAACGAAGAATAACTCCTGCCAATCGGTGCTTCTTTGGGCTAAGAAAGCAATTGGTAAACAAAGCCCTCTCTCTCAATCGTCCCAGTCCTGCTATATGGCGTGGAGGCATGGACTCTGTCAAAAGCGGATGAAGCAGCTCTTGGTTGCTTCGAGAGGAAAATTCTTCGTGTGATCCCGTCTGCATAGATGGTGAGTGAAGGAGGAGATATAACGACGCACTATACGGGCTGTTCAGCGACATCGACTTTGCCAGAAGAGTAAAGATCCAACGATTGAGATGGCTAGGTCATGTAGAGCGGAGGGAAACCAATGCTCCGACCCGAAAAGTCTTCCAATCCACCCCAAGGAACGGCGCAGTAGAGGAAGACCACGACTCAGGTGGCACACGCAAGTGGAAAGGGACCTCAACCAACTATGCGTGCGAAACTGGAGACAGCTAGCTAAAGATCGAGCTGGCTGGAGACACTTGTTGGTTGAGGCCCAGGTCCACCCCGGACTGTGGTGCTACCTTAAGTAAGTTGGTTAAAGTCCTTCTCCACTTGTGTGCGCAATCGGCTTCGTGGTCTTCCTCTATTGCGTTGTTCCACTGGCTCGGAGTCAAAGATTCTTCGGTCTGGAGCAGTGTTGTCCATGAGCTCTAGCCGGCTAGCAATCTGTTAAATTTTATAAAAAATCATATCGGAAAGCTTTTCAAAACACTTTCGTTTGTGGCGACATCTAGTTGTATGCAAGTGTATGAGAGGGTTCATGCCCATGCTAAATTCATGCAAAAAGGCTCAAACTTAATCTTTCCACCATCACACTGAAAAATTTAGACCTTCCCTAACAGCCCACGCAATGCCCAGCTTCATCTCGAAAAACTTCTTCGGTGATTGTTGCCTCTTGCTTCCTGGACATAGTCGGCCTCTCCGTCGACGTTTCAGTTCCCCAAGCCAACAGAGATGCACTCCCCTGCCAAACCACACAAGAACTTCGAAAATAATGACAACACGCCTTCAAGTTATCAAGGAAATGAACACGGAAACGGATATCCTTTCCCTCTTGTTGTGGCAACACCGTGCAATCAACTAATTGCATCGCATCGATGAGAGTGGATGTGGTGGTTTGTCTCTCGCCAGCCCCACTCCCGGGTAATTACACTGAGAAGGGAAGAGCTCCTGCAACCAGCACGCCACTTGCAACTTTGCTCGTGACAACTTCATTCATCAATCATCTTGGTATCATCTTGCAGCATCCCTCCCCCAACGGAGCTATTCAGTAGCTAAATAAAGGACGATTTCAATGTCACCGAGCGCCGTAAAAATAGGGACCAAGACTGTACACGCACCCCGCCCGTTGGGGATGCAGTGCAGTCACTCGGCGGGACATAAACCCACGCTCGGGCATTTATCATCACTAACTTTGGTTGACGTTGCTGCTCGGTGACTGGCTGAGAATGTCATCCTGCGGCGAGAAGTGTTTCTGTCGTGTGCTTATCCCGCAAATCATATCAGAGGGTGAGCAGGTAGAGGGTTGAGTCGAGTCCTCTTCCGTCTTTCGTCGCTTTTGGTGACATTCTGTGAGATTTTGCTGGGAAGAAAAAGAAACACTTTTCACGTCAATGATGATGGAGTGATGGAAGTGAAGTGCGAATTTTGATTTTTTCTTGTTAAGGACGGAATTTTGTGCATTCGACTGCTGGTGTGGGGGGTTTGACTTGTCAAGTGATGGGAGAGGGATTCAGTCAGTGCGGTGAACCTAGAGTGGATTGCATTGTGGAGCTTGAGCTTGAACAAAATTCGAAGGGACTGGGAGATTTGTTGGACATGGGAGCATTCTGACTTATCGACTGGCTCCATCGTCTCTGTCCTCGATATCTCTCTGGAGACATTGACCATTCTCCTTATTTGTGCTGCTCTATGAGTCATTTGCACCTTCATTTGCTCGTCATGCACGCCTTCTCCTCTGTCAGAATGTCTTCACAGATGATGTACCTCAAGGTTCGATGGTAGGACCAGTACTTGTTCCCTTCTGACTTTGCCTATTTTTAGGGGCAAAATCTTTGCTCGATCACTAGCCCACTGCCTTTCCTTCTAGTCCCTGACTTACTCCAGTCATTTAGTGACAAAAATTCCCCCAAGAGCGAGGAAAAAGAAGACGCCACAAAATCTCCAGAGAGACCTTCTTCGTTACCGTCTTCAAATTGAATCAAATTGCCAAAGGGAAAAGTTAATCATTTCCACGCTCCATGTCAATGCAGTGCTCGGTCTCCTTGTGGATTCTCAGATAGAGAGCAACAGAGGGCCTTTGAGCAATGCTCTAGGGCCCTGAGAATAGAGCATAACCTTGTCAAAGGATAAATTAAATTAGTTTCTCTTTCCCTCTAATAGGGACAAAAATGGCAAAGACGAAATAATGATGAAACAAAACTATCCTCCACCACTAGAGATAATTAGAATTAAACTCATCCTGTGTGTCTGCTCTCGTCTCCTCTGCTATCTCCTCGGTCCCCGTGTCATTCTGTCAAAGTTGAAGGCGAGGCGCCTTGTCATTCCAAAGTGGATCCCTTTAAGGAGTAGTCTCCTCTTCCTTTTCTTCATCTTTCTCGATAACAAACGATGTCCACCCAAACCACCGCCGCCGCCGCCGCCGCCTGATAACCAAACACATGCCTCAGAGGGGAACTTGTGAAGGCGATGAGGTGAAAGGATAATCAAAGAAATAATGAAGACCTTGCCAAATGAGCAGAGAAACGACTCGACACCGAAATTCGATTTTGATGAGGACAGCACAGCAGGACACGCACACGCCGCCTCGTGAAGCGGGCACTCAATCGTCTTCAATTGTCTGCTGAATTGCTGAATGAATGAATTGAATGGTGAGTGGATATCCTTCAGTTCGGCTTCAAGAGTGTGATTTCTTTTAATGAAGCACTTGCCAGCGGAGTGAGGGGTCTTCACCATTCCGAGCATCCTTGCCTCACACAGAAGACGCTACCAAAGGAAGAGGTCCTTAATTTCGTACAAAATCGCACCCACCCGCTCACCATCTTGTCCTTATCGCATGCAATTTCCATCGCTCGCTGGCTGCAGTTAAGTGGTGAGATGAAAGGGAGAAAAGAAAAAAACGATTTCATTTACCTTCGAGAGCCTTCCAGAGGTTTACTCTGCTGTAATTAGTGAAATTGTTTTGCATGTGTGTACAGTGAATTCGAAAAATGTTTACCCCAGCGCAGGAGAGTGCGGGGGGGGGGAGGCGAGGAGGAGGGAAGAAAGCCAATTATGGAAGGGCGGGACCCGGTGCTTGGTGTCATGAAGTGGTGCTGCCAGAAATTGTGATATAAATTGAAAATTTTGTGCATGCCACTTGCATTTGGCGCACACTCGGAGGTGGGGCAGACGGAATTAGTAATTTTGCACAAAGGGTGCTTATTTAAAACAATTACGAAGCTTAGCTTACGATTGGATTATTGCGCGGCCGATGGTGGCGGTGGTGCCGTGTAATTGAGTGGACGTGCTGAAAAGTGTGTGCGTGAGTGGTTTAGATTGGGCGTTCGGATGGGGCGTTGGGCTTCAAATTGGTGGTGAATGAGTGGCGAGGTGACATGAAATAAGGTCCTTTCGAAGATGGTCTACCACAGGGTTGCAGAGTAGGCCCACTTCTTGTTAACAGTTACAAATTGCTTACTATTGACAAGCTAAAGAGGGTTTTTTTTGTAGAAAGTGAGAATGTAATCCACAGATACACCAATTTAAATGCTTCAGAGATAATATACCTCAGGGTTCATGGGTAGGACCTGCTCTTGTTCACAGCATTCATAGCTCACTATTGCCAAGATGAAGATGTTTGGATCTGGAAAAAATAAAATGAGTGACTAAGAATTACTTCTCTGTTCAGGTTTCTTGGGAGGCATACCACAAGGTTCGATCATAGGACCGTTTCTTGTCACCAGCTACAAATGGCATAGCTCGCAATTGAGAAGATTAAGACTGTTCATCCCAGAAAATGGCAATATGATACTTCATCCGCGGATGAAGAAGTCCTTGGTCTCTTTGAGAGAAAAGCTCTACGTGCGATCTTTGGTCCTGTTTGTGTTGAAGGGTTCTGGAGAAGAAGATTCAACCACGAACTGTACGGGCTATACAGCGACATGATCATCGACGGATACAACGCTTACGGTGGATAGGTCATGTAGAGCGGCTCCGTCCCGAAGAATCTTCGAGTCCGAACCTGTCGGGCAACGCAACAGAGGACGCCGGCGTTTAAGTTGGCGCACCCAAGTGGAGAAGGACCTCAACCAACTTGGTGTGCGAAACTGGAGACAGCTAGGCAGAGATCGCGCTAGTTGGAGGGGCATGTTGGTTGAGTCCCAGGTCCACCCCGGACTGTAGCGCCACACAAACAAGAAGAAGATGCGCAGATACTTGAGTTTACATGCCCCGCAGATGGTCTACAGCAGGGTTGGGTGGTAGGACCTGTTTTGGTTCACAGCAAGACAATTGATGAAAAGGTGAAACAATTAAATTAAAATAAGTGTATCAGTGAATTACCTATCTGTTCGCATTTAGGAGCCCGCATACCACAAGGTTCGTCGGTGGGGCCAGTGATTGTTAGCAGTTACAAATGAAATCGCTTACAATTACCGAGAGTTTTTTTTGTTGAAAATGTGAACGTAATATGAAGATACCTGACTTTTGGTACGTCGCAAGTGATGTGCCACAGGGTTCCATGGTCGGACCAGTTCGTGTTCACAGCATAGGGGACTGTTCGCAAGATGACTGATTAAAAAATGAAAATGAATTCTGTGTCTTGTCTCCTCAAGTTTCTCGAACCGCATCCCACAGGCTTCCATGCTAGGACCACTTCTTGCTCCTACCCACAAAAGTCATCGGTACCCAATTTCCTCAATTAAAAAGCCAACCAGACTGCTCACAAATGTCAACTCCCAAGTCCCCACTGCAACGTTTCATTCATTCAAACTGCAACCCCGCCCACACAGAGAGCGTCCACACCACCCCCGAGCTGCTGACGTCTCCAATAAGCTTCACATTTTATCGCCACTGAGGTGTCGTTAATTTTTCAATTCCTCCTGCAAATTGAATTCATTCCCAAAACGCACCCACAATCTCACCATTCAATTGCGAATGCCTTCAGCTTGGGTGTGTGCCGCCTGCTCGATTCACTCAAGTGGCAGGAAGGCTTGTTTCAATCAGAAAAGATGCAAAAGTGCTATTTGCGGTACAAGGATATCCGAACGAGGGACAGAGGGACACGGGCACTCTCTGTCTCGCACTCGCTCGACACTCATACGTGTTTCGGTTTTAATTTTACCAAACCATCGCATTCCTTGAGCGTGCACCCCCCGCACTCACACAGCACCCAGTGTGTCTTCAATAAAAGACGAAGCAACGATGGTTTGAGGGAATCCTTTAAGTGCAATTTGCTGCCGCACGGATATGATGACGCATAGTCGGCTGGCCACAGTCCACCGCTCCGACGCCGCCGCCGCACCCATTGGCACCCATGGCACAGCAGAGCACAGCATTCCGGATAACTTTATGATGCTTAAGTGGTGCAAGCAGTAACAGCAGCGTCCTGGCCCATCGGATGGTGCATTATAATTGAAGTAAATGGCTCATAAAAGCCGGAAGGACCATGTTAAGTGGAGCGGTGGTGGCATCAGCAGTAGCAGCCAGTACCCACGCCCACGCCCACGTACACTATGCCTCTCATCGTCTATGCGCCACACTTTGATTCCCTCCCACCCATTCTCTGGAGTAACCCAATGACGATATTCTATTAGTACGAACTACTTAAGTGCCTGGCAGAGGTCCTGCTGGGTGGGTGTGTGTGTGTGCATGCACGGCCAATGAGTGACTGTAGCGCGCTAGGCGCTGGATGATGAAAGGATGAGAATGAAACGAGAGCTCAGTTGGCAGCCATTCAAATGTGATGCGAAATGACGACGACGACGACGACGAAAGGGAAATGGAATGCGGCAATAAAGTGTGAAAATAAAACCTGGAGTATAATGGAAACTATTACGGCGAGGATAACAGGATTCGTGAAGAATATTCCTATCCACAATGAAGACTCAATCTAATGGTTTGCGTCACGATAGCTGCTAGATGGGAGAAGTTTGAGTCCAGGATGAAGTTGGACTTCCTCTGCTTTCTTTTCGGTGCGCTGGCCGGTGGGGTCAACTTGTGGACGGCATTTTAGGACTTGTCGTCCAGTACGGGGATGCCGAATAGGATCGTAATCCGCTGCTGAATTTGCATTCGACTCGACGTTGATGGAGTGTACAGCAATGGGTCATAATTGACAACTGTCCTCCAGTCGACAACATTTTTCGCCGTGAACCTATTTTTGGTGCAACCCAAACCGGGGGGAGTCGATTTATCAAGTGAGTCTTCTATTCTTCTTCTTCTTCTTTGTGTGGCGCTACAGTCCGGGGTGGACCTGGGCCTCAACCAACATGCCTCTCCAGCTAGCGCGATCCCTGGCTAGCTGTCTCCAGTTTCGCACACCAAGTTGGTTGAGGTCCTTCTCCACTTGGGTGCGCCAACCTAAACGCGGGCGTCCTATGTTGCGTTGCCCGACAGGTTCGGATTCGAGTCTTCTATACGCCCGAAAAAATGTGCACATAGGGTGGATCGTTGATCGTAAAAGCGTGAGGCCACCAAGTACGGCTTTTAGCGAATTTTCTACATGCTCCTGTTGACAAACGAGGCATATTCATGTACAGAGTGTGCTTGTGATATTTGTTCCTCCATTCCTACCTCTTCCAACACTCAGTGATCGCAAGCCCAAGCTCATTGCCCTATGATCTACAATATTCCGTCCAGGACTGCCATGGCACTTCCTTCTTGAAAATTGACACTAGACCAGGAGCAGCCAGTGTGTACACGTAAGGTACACATCCTGAAAAGAACCTTGTCTCGGTTGTATTGCAGGTGCCCATCAAGCACTGTCCAACAACACCATTCGTCGCTTGGAGCGAATTAAGTTGAGCCCGAGACAGTGGGAGATTGCGGACATTCTGTTCACACGCCCAGTACAGTTTAATGAACTAGAAGAAGAGGTAAGGGAGAGTGTCGAATGACGCACCTTGGGTGATTTTCATTCGTTTCCGTATAAAGTCCAATTTACTCCAAGAATATTCACACAGCCGATCCTCATCGCTTGACATACAGACAACAGTCCTACATTCTGGAACTACTGGCCATGCCCAAACCCAACCCCAAACCTCATTCTCTGAAGTCATGCCCAATCCCGCGCTAAATCTTGGCGATCTCGCTGATCGTGATCATCTTGTAGAGGTTAGTTTTTAAGGGCTGTGGCTCACTTAGACCGCGAAGACGCGTTATGTCAGTTGTACCCTCGCTTGAGATAAGACCCACTTCAGTCCAACAACCCACCTAACCCACATAGAAATCGAAAGGGGTTTGCCTACAGAACGCCACTCAAGTCCTTCAGCTCTGCGTGCTCTCCAAAGACCGCCTCCTTTGCTAGATCTGGGCAGAATCACAGAGTCTCTAATCGTCTCTACAGCTTCGAAAAGAGTCGCTGGGCGGTAGTAGACTGTGAGTTCTAAGAACTCGACTAGAGCCGAACAATGATTTTGACCTCATTTTGATTATCGTCGGAAATAGAACCCTTGCCGTTGACCAAGTGATTGAATTCAGAACCTCTTCTTCCACGCAGATCCTTCTCGGAGTCCCGATTCCTCGTTCGCGTAACCATCCCTCCTTCACGTGACCGTCCGCCTTGGAGGGAGAAAAGTAGAAATGAAATCGCATTTTCGTCTGCTAATGAGTGGACCACTTAGTTTAGTAACCAGTTAAGTGCCAGACTGAGTCGCACGTTTTATAACCAGCCTTGCTTGCAGCTTGTGCCGACTACGAGTACGAAGGCGACAACGATTTGCAAGTTCCAATGTAAGTACGAATGCAATGCCTGAGCGATGACGATTTCAATTGTGGTTCAGTGCACTGAAGCGATAAATTATTCGTGCTAAGGACGATCCGTCCGATAAACACCACCGCCCCTTGCCATTTGTACTATAAACCAATGAAGAGTCCAATCTGTCCACAAAGGCGTCTGCTCATGCCCTTGTGCAGTCCCCTTTCGGGACCCGAGGGGATAAGTGATGCGATCCTAATGGCAACAAAATAAATTGTGAAGGCCAGGTGGACGGGTTAACCTACCTGTGTCTGTACTTTTGATTGGCAGTCAAACCTCAGTGAAACTCATCTGGGTCCCAGGACACCAAGGAATCGTTGAAAATGAGATCGCCGATGAACTTGCTAGACAAGAATGAGAGGAAAGTTTCTCAGAACCTGAACATGCACTTGGACTAAGTGCGCCTGTGGTTAGGGCTTCCGTTGATGGTTGGACCTCACGAGACCACAATCGGCAAATGGCATGACTCTCGGGAACGTAGACGGACAGAGCGTTGCTCCTAAGCGTCTGTAAGAAATTCGCGGCATTCTTATTGTCCCTTGACAGAAAAGACTGCACAGACGACTTTGCCAAACAGCCAAACACTCAAAATTTGCTTGTTTTAAACGAAGATACCCTCTGGGACGCCTGCGGAGAGGACAGCGATACGGCAGAGCACATCCTCTGTCACTGTCCCCGCCTCGGATCAGGTAGCATGTCTTCGGCGCTGGTGTGGTGAGAGCTGATTCTGTAGACCCTTCGTCACAGAAGCGCCTGCTGGTCTCCTGAAGGGATTGTGTGTTGCTGCATGGACCAGTCTTGAGTCTGAGTGATGCGGTGTAATATTAAAACCTCCAACAAAACGTACTAGTTTCTTTTTTGTACATAAGGAGGCATTGTGTTGAAAAATCCTTGTTGGGACTCGTTTTTTAAGCTCCTGCAACCCATAAATAATTCAACCCGTGGTAACACTGATGGGGAGCCTCTAAAAAGGTGCCACTGTAGGGCTCTGTGGGCTTTGAAGGTGGGTGAGTTTTAGTGATTTGAAGTGCAAAAGTTGTCTTGTCGGGGACTAGTTGGCTCAAATATCCCTCGTATTGATCGTAGATCGATCCACACAGTGGCAGTGAACATACGGAGTGCAATGAATGGGAGCTGTGGAGTCTGACAAGCCGTTTGGGCCGAGATGGTGTGTAATACAGCCGAGACGGGTGGCGCTACAGCCCGGAGAGGACCTAGCTTCTGAGCTCGTCTTATGCGTGCTATTGTTCTCTCACGAGTGGAAGGGACGTACAGTTTTATGTTTTCGTTGCTCAGAGCAGGAATCGAACCTATGACGTCGAGCTTTAAGTGCGCAGAGGTCGACGCACATTCATGACAACGCCACGGGTCACCGAAATGATGTGTCGTCTATCTGTTTTCTTTCGACATTTTGAATCTGCAGCAAAGATCTTTGTGCTGATAAAATATGCACTAGAAGCCATGGGCTAGCCGTCAGTTTTCGTCGGAAGCTTAACGATCTTTTTGAGTTCATGTTAATTCGACTCCTCCGATGGCTTGGTGATGAAATGAGGCCTTATGTCGACTCTGCCGCCGAAGGCTTGAACCGTGATGCTGAAATGCTTCATGGCGGTGGCTCCAGTACACGTTGTGAAGGTCCACATCCTGTTGAGTCACCAATCTCTCGTGCACTTCGTTGAACTCTGGGGAATCTCCTCTTGTATCGCGGCCCTCATCAACTGCAATGATGTGAGTTCCTTTCAGATTCTAACCCCTGAACTGCACAAAACGATTACAAATTCGTTTCGATGCGCGGAACTCGCTCACCCACTCCACCTCCACCGAGATAACGTGTTTAATTAACCCTCCCTGCGTGGAGTCATGAACCACAAGCCCTCCGGCTACAGGGTGTCTCTCATCGCCCCATCCATGCGGGATGGGAACAAAAGGAGAGACAGACAAAAAAAAAAACCCAAAACCCCAGCGAACAACAGCATCAGCAAAAGGGATGTAAAACCATTTTCTGCAGCATTATGATTATTAATAAAAATTCCAATCACGATTTTCATTCAGTTACATCCCGACCATGTGCCAGCGCCTCTCCACTGCGCCCGCTCTCCGTGTCCGTCTTATCAGTCGGAAATTGTTGTTTTTGGTTTTTGTCGGTGTTTTGGTTCCGGAGTTCCGGTTGATTTTTCGCGAAGCTCCCCCAGCCGGCAGGAAGCGACCGCGCCGCGTCAGTCTTATCCCGGCATTGTAGTGTTATCCCTTTTCGGGCGGGAGGCAGCGAATTAATTTATTAAAATTAAAAAACGTGATTGGAGAGTACTTTGCGAAGGGCGGACGTAATGCTGCCGGACCTGTGCGAGAGTAAAAGATGCTCACTCAGTGGGATCGCGCACTGAGAGAGGAGAGGGTGTCTGCTCCGGCTGGCTTGAATGGGTTTTAATTAACGTGCGCAGTCAGTGGGTGTGGGTCGAGAGTGCGAGAGTATTTATTGAGATCATCAGAGCAAGTGCCATTGTCGGATGGACAAACGGAAATTGAATTTGTACTTAGAGAGGGCGGTCCTAGGTCTAGGTGTTGTTTCCGAACAACTGTCGGAGCAGAATGGTGCAATTATGTGCCGTCAACAGCTTGCTTTCTATCTCTTCTTTATTCGCGCAGCTTCTACAGAAAGTTTTTGTGGTGCCAGTGCTGACACAGTGTCTAAGAAGTGTCCTCCTGATTGTGTAGATGGACGGCTAGAGTGCCCTTCTTGAAGAAATCTTATGATACTGCTACTGCGGCCATTAAGGTCCATTGTACTCCATTATTTTGGTCTAGGACTTCTGTGCTGCCCAATTGTCCATCGATGGAATTTCCTTCAAGTCTTTCTCTGTTGATGAATGTTCTATTCATTGTTTTGAATCTTTCTTTGGAAAGGCTTGGGCAGTCGGTTAGTAGATACCTTAGCCAGGTCAATTTTTGGAGGCACATGCTCCGTGTCTTCCGTAACACCTATTTTTTTTCTGTTGGTGGTTTGTTAGACCCCCACACAACCGCTGGGGAAACGTTGCATGCATTGGTTCACCTCACAATGGGCGTTGTGAGAGCTATCCAGGGGGCTCCGCTTGGAGGCTGCATGCCAACTTGATCTTTGCATCGACAAGGATCGTTGCTGGCATCCCGCCAAGCTGAGAGCGATCAGCAACTTTGCCCTGTGAGCATAGACCCTGCCCCCCGTCGACTACACTGGCTCGGCCACATCGAGCGAAGGGACAAAAACGTTATAGCAAAGAGGATCTCCTGGTTCGAGAAGGAGAGGAAGACTGAACCTCCGGTACAAATACCAAGTCATCGCGGACGTAAGACAGCTTGCCCTTAATGACTGGAGCGTGCCCAGGACCGTCACCGATGGAAAGCATCAATTGCTCAGGCTCGGACCCTTCATGGTTGGCCTGCCTGATAAGTAAGTCGTAATGCTCCGTGGCATGTCAGGAGACCACACAGCATTCTTAGGACATTAGTTTCAAGTGCTTCTCCTCCATTCGCTTTCCTCGCAGACAAGACCATATATCCGACGCACAATTTTTCTTTCGCCGGCACGAAGAATCATCTCTACAGTTTTGCTTAGCGTCCAGCTTTCGAAGAAGCATTGGTTGCCAAGGGCGTTTCTACGTCGGGTAGCCACATCACATTCGTGCAGCTCACATTTCCCTCGAGGTAGACAAACTCCTTCACTACCTCAAAATTGTAGCTTTCGGTTGTGATGTTTGGGCCTAGATGGAATGCGGTGGATCATTTCATGCTAGGCAGCATACATCCTCATTGACCTATAGCCCAGCTCATTTCGCCTGTTCTTCAAGCGCTTTGAAAGCTTCCCCTACATCACGTTGAGAACGCGTGACGATGTCGATGTCATCTGCCTATCCCAACAACTGGACTGACTAGTAGAAGATAGTGCCTTCCGTGCTTACAACAGCCTGCTGCACTATCTTCTCCAGAACCAAATCGAAGAACTCACACGACAGCGAGTATCCTTGTCGGTCCAGGTTTCGAACAGTTCAGAGGTTCTTAAAACGAACTGCTCGGTGAATTGCGTATGAGCTAGCGACACAATCGGATGAATTTTTCGGGGATCCCGAATTCGTCCATCGTTTCCAATGGCTTCCTGAGTATGGACATGAAACTCGCTGGTCTACTGCACGACTTGCCTTGTGTAAAGATCTGTAGATAATCGATTGGTCGGAGCGACAGGCGCATTGGCACTTTCCGATTAACGCGGTGGAAAACGGCTATAGGCGTTCATACAGTACGCTGGATAGGATCTTTGTTGCAGACGACGTTGAACAGGGATGTACCTCTGTAGTTGTTACAAGAGGTAGGATCGCCTGTTTTGTGGATGGGGCATATGGAGCCGACATTCCAGTCGTTGGGCATACATTCGCCTTTCGTAAACCGGAGGCACATCGCCATCAGCCTTGAAGAGTCTTCATGGAGGGCCATCTGATCCTGTGGCTTTGTTGTTCTTCAGCCTCCTAATGGCTGTACCGACTTCTTCATAGCTAGGTGGGGGGACTACTTTATCGACTGGAATTGGGATAACCTGATTCACTATCACTCTCTCCTTGTCTAGCCCGCCAGCTAGCTGCTTAAATATATCCACTTTGCCCGGCGGGTCTGTAACTAATTTACTCTCCCAATTTCAAAGAGCCTGGGTGCCTTTCCTGAAACATAAGACCAGACTTTTGGCTTTTTTAAAATGTGTGCAATCTTTTGTTTTCTGGTGCCCACCCGCAAACCGCTGTCCTTTTGTCCGATCGTTATTCCGAGGCTGCCTGCTCACTCGTAACAATTGATTTTTTATGTGGGAGGGTTGTTAGCCATTCGCACAACAAGAGAATTATTGCATGCATTAGTTCACCTCGCCCAAAAAAATGCGTGCAATTCCAAGCATACGCAGACGACATTGAAGTGATTGGTCGAAATCAGCGAGTCGTCAATGAAGCGTTTTCTGGTATTGAAACGGAGGTGGCAAAAAATAGTTTAGCGGTTATTGAGGGCAAACGAAGTATGGAGTAGAGCCCTCCCTCGAAGGACCAAGCTTTACATGAGACCCTGATCATGCCTATCCTGCTCTATGGAGCGGAAGCCTGGGCTATCTCAAGAGCGGATGAAGATGCCTAAGATGGCTAGGCTATGTTGAGCGCATGGGCAACACTGTTTCAGCCCGAAGAGTCTTTGACTCCGAGATAGTGGGACAACGTATCAAAGGACGGCCACGAAGCCGATGGCGAGCTCAATTGGAGAAGAACCTCAACCAAAACGGCATGCGAAACTGAAGGCAGCTAGCTATGGATCGTGCCAGCTCGAGAGGCTTGTTGGCTGAGGCCCAGATTCACCCCGGACTGTAGCACCATAAGAAGAAGTAGAAGTTTACCTCACAAAGAGTGTCGTGAAAGCTATCCAGGAGCGCAGTGGGAAGCGTCAACGTGATCTATGCATAAGGATCGTTGCTGGCTTCCCGCTAAGTTGAGAGTGATCAACAACTTCGCTCTGTGAGCATAGACTTGTCTTTCCTTTTATTCACCTGTCTGTATACCATTTTTGGGCTCCTTCCTTTGACCAGGTGGGATCGTTGTTCCATACCTCCTCTTTGCTCGAATCTAATCAGCTCGCAACGTCTTATAATTTTAACACGTTCATCGAGTGCTAAACGATACACGACTTAAAGTGGCACTCCCTAAGCTAAACATCCACTGCCTCAGATGGCAATTGATTGCAAAGGGGGTGCAGGATAGTTTCCTCCTCTTCCTCGTCTCTGCAGAAGGCAGAAGTCGTTGTAGAGACAGAATGGATTGAATTTCAACGGCGCCATGCAGTGCTCCTCATTCGGATCAGGCTGTGTGTTCGTCTATCACGTCAGTCGCAATAAGCACTTCGCCTGTTTCGCAATTTTCTGGAATGCCACAGTGTCATGGCAACCACTAGATGGATTCTAAAATACTCCACCATCTTCCTAAAAACTGGCTTCAGGGAGGTCTTCACGGATTCCACTTCTATCTCAGCGTTCCCTCATTCCGGTCCTTCCCTTAGCACCTCTCTCAAACAATCACAAGACACAGGCATTTGTCACCTTTTCCCCCAAACGGAGCCAATAATACAAGTTGTCAAAAAGATACCTCCCCAGGGCCCTGCTCCCCAACCCCTCCGTCAGTCATCCACCACATGCCCAAGTCCGAGGCAGGAATTTAATTAAAACAGAGTCCAGAGGGCGAAGTTATTTGAAATTTCTAAATCAAAATAAAATCCAAGACCAACTGTGGAACTGGCCCAGCTGAGGGGAAAGGGAGAAGGAATGGATTTGCCGAAGGATGTCCATCGGGGCTGGAATGTGGACTACTCTGGTTTGTGATCCTTTATTGGAGGTGCAGTTCTCAGTACTCCCATCCTTGCCACAGTGAACAAAGTACTGAGCGGGGTGGGGGATCACGGAGGTTTGGAGTAATATTCAGCAAGTGGTATTCGTGAACGTGAATGCCACTGTTCGTGGAATGAAATGAAGGAAACACGGGACAAAAATGATGGGCAACCGTGGACAACTATAAAACCGAGGGCTTGGTGCAGGGACTGAGCACATGGGTAACAATTTTCAAAGAATCCTTCAATTGTTTGACGTACTGGCCTACGGCCAGCTTAGGTTAGGTTAGCCTAGACTCCTTTAGACTCCCTGGTCTACAGTGCTACCACGAAACAGAGTAAGCCTAGTTGCAGGCCACTGAAGCCTTATTAAAGCAAAACAAAGGCAAATGCTGACAAATCCTCAGTCCTGCCCGGGAAGGAAAGATACGTTCCACAAGTGGACCATCATCCCACCGACTTGCCACCGACTTCGCACTTCCTCTTTCAGCACAAATGCTGATCCTCCCCACCACCCCCACTCCAGTGAAAACAATGACACCTCACCATCGTGGGAAAAAAAACTCATAAAATTTCACCACGAAACCATCTGCTGACGGCTGCTCGTTTAGCCATCGTTTCGTGGTTGAAATGAAACCAAAAACTATCACTTTCCCCGTCGCGGGGTGTGTGCTGTGTTCGCCGGGCGAGCCCCCTCGAAAAGTTTCGTCGTGAAAGTGTATTTTGCGGTCACACTTCCCCGTCCACTAATGGTGTACATCATTTAAGTGCAGTGGTTCACCGGAATCGGTGGATGGGCTTAAGCTCATGGGGTGGGCATTCGATTGAAACAATGGCACGGGGAGAGGGTAGAACCTCCGCACCTCTGTCTGCACAGTCTTTAAATAGACAACCGTCTGCTCACCGCCAGAATGAAACGTGTCCTATTCCCCCAAACATCCCAGGTCTCCATTGCAAGCAAAATTCTAGAGCTTCCCCAGACCGCCTTCATCAGCAGACATCCTTGAGCACATTCCACATGTGTTTCCTCTTGAGACATTCAAAATAACTCTGTCGCCCGATCGGGCTACATGAGGCCGTGTGCGCGCCCGCCGCCCGCCGCCCGAGACGTATCGCATTCACTTGGCACACCGACAGCAGGCAGACATCCACTCCGGGCCACCTATTTATAGAAATGTTCACGGGTGTACCTTAAAAATTATTACAGCACCTCGCGTGCCCAGGATTCCGGTGCCAAGGATCATTTCATTCCGACGCCTTCCCTCGGAGGCGGCGTCCACACTCAGCCAAGATGATGCATAATGCATGGATGCTGCTGGTGTTCGCCTCCCGTGCTGGGATGATGTTTTAATATCTCCACACAGGCCGCCCGCCGAATTGTGCACCTAAGTCCGCCGCTCTGTCAGACGCCGCCAAAGAGATTGAATTTGTATCCTGGCACCGGCGGTGGGACTGTATTCGAGTGTCTGTGCCACCTGGGCGGACGATAAACTCCTGAATAAGCCAGTCAGACAGTTGAGCTGCTGCACCCCCGGGAGCATGGAGACTCTCGGACGTCCTTGCGAACGGCGGTAGGCGGAATTAGCTGACGCCACCGAAGTGGAAGAAGTGGCACCGTGAGAAGGTGTCACCCAGAATAGACGCCCGTGTTCGAAAATCTGATGCGATGTGATTGGAATCAAAATTCCCTCAGCAGGAGGGAGCGAACAAGGAGCTTCGACGGAGACAAGGTGGTTGCTCACTGGAGACTTTTCAAAAGTGGGTGGTGTCTTGGGTGCGACGCTAAAGCTGGGCGAAAGCGAAGGCACACAGGATTTCCATTCGTTGCGCCAACTGTTGGGTGATGTACTTGGGTGCTAAAACTGGATGATAGCGAAGACCCATATTCTCTTACCCTTCGTTGCGCCATCTGTTGTGTGAAATACATGAACTTAGGCCTATGGCAACTCCAAATTGCGGAGATAGCAAAGACACGCGCCTTTGCGTTCGTTGCGCCATCTCCTGTGTGATGTGCTTGGCCTTGGGTACCATGCTAAAGTAAGGAGATAGCGAAGACACGCACTCTGTCCATTCGTTCCACCAACTGTTGGATGATGTGCTTGGGCTTGGCTGCGAGGCTCAAACTGGCCGATAGCGAAGACACGCACACTCTCCGTTCGTTGCGTGATGTGCTGGGTGATAGGTTTGAGTCGTGTCAGTCGAAATGCCAATTTTCGCGTATTTACTTATTTATTCTAAAAAGCTGACATACATGACTTATGTGTTCAGTCAGATGAAGCCGTGGACTAATAGATTTCGTGAAATTTTTCTTCATTTACAACATATCCCCCGGTTTTCAAAAACAGAGCTTGAGAGCCTCTGGTCGGCAACCGAATTCGCCTTCGAAGCCAGCTGTCAGTTGTCATTTCTGTCAACGCTTGACGTCTGTGGCTGCGGTTAAAGTTTTGTTTTCAATTGAATGTTTTATTTCGCGTAAAAATGTCCACAAGTGAAGAATCATCGGGCTCAGATCCTACACAAGTAATCGAAATCATCGACTCATCAGGCGAGAGTGACACCGAGACTTCCAGTCACAAGAAAAACGATGCATCATCCCGCCTAGACATCGATGAGTCCACAAACGCATCCGATACAATGGAGTCGGGCACACGGTCCCTGACCGATGTGACAAAGAAAATCCACAATCGACGAAAGTCTGTTCATCATTCGATCAAGACGACTGAGGACATATCATTCGAGTCGGAATTCATTGCCGCGAAGGATTTGGAAAGTGCGTCCTGCAGCACAGAAGGGAGCAGAAAGCGTCGGAGCGAGAACAACATCAACGATGCCATTGATTGCAATCTCGACGATCCGGAGATGTCACAGATGCTGAGGAAGATCGCGTATTGTCGGGTATTTACGAACTACTTGCTGCGGCAGTACGATATGCTGGCGATTGACTTCAAGCTGTACTCGAACGTTGATCTGCTGATGCTTGAGCTGAAGAAGCGAGTGGACACGTACACATCGATTCGGAGGAGTCGCCAGTTGTTGCACGCAAACCAGGACGATCATGCCGGCAACTAAGCTGTGGGAAGATGACGCTGAGCTAATAGAGGAGACTGAATTTTACTTAATAAACTATGAGACGTTGTGAGAAAATTGTTAATTTGTGTGTTTTTTGTTTTTGAATGACTAGAGCAGTGAACTTCGGTGACCCTTTTCGATGTGATATTGAAGCAGTTGGCAGCGTTCTGAAATAAATCTCTTACTTCTCTGCATTATTCGATTGTTCCCCAGACTTATTTGGATCCGTCGATTTTAAGAAAACAAAAATCAATAGCATGCCGTTTGTAGAGTCTGTCTACATGTTCCCCACACGCAGTTTTCCTGGAGAAGCATCTCTAAACTCCTAGGCATTGAACTGCAAGGAAGCTAAATACCAACACTTGCGTTAAAATCAAGGAGATATCAACACCGAGGTCTGGGAATCCTTTCGGAATCCCCTTTGCAGTTTTTTATTGATTCTTGTGTGCAAGGAACGTCAACGAAGACCAGCTCACTCGATCTAAAGAAGACCACAGTCCTGCTTGAACCCTGTTTGTGTTGTTGGTTTGGCTGGGTAGGCATTCTATCCCCACTATATAGCAGTGCCCTGCGCACAACAAAGTAAATCGGGGATAATGAAAGCTACGGTGTAAGCAGTGGTTCCTAAGGCATTTCTGATGGATTTCACGGCCCATCTTCCAATTGCCACAGCGGCCCTTCTAGGGCTACCTTTGACTTGCGCACCTTTTTTTCCATGATCTGGTGTGTGTATTAACAGATCCCGAGAGTTTGGGGGACGTCCGGCAACATTGAGATTTTGACCCCAAAATCCAAGCAGTGGTTAGTAAGGCATTTCTGATGGATTTCACGGCCCATCTTCCAACTGCCACAGCGGCCCTATTAGGGCTACCTATGACTCGCGCACACCTTTTTGCATGTTCTGGTGAGCGTATTAACAGATCCTGAGAGTTTGGGGGGCCTCCGGCAACATTGAGATTTTGACCCCAAAATCCAAGCAGTGGTTAGTAAGGCATTTCTGATGGACTTCACGGCCATCTTCCAACTGCCACAGCGGCTCTTCTAGGGCTACCTATGACTTGCGCACCTTTTTTTCCATGTTCTGGTGTGTGTATTAACAGATCCTGGGAGTTTGGGGGGCCTCCGGCAACATTGAGATTTTGACCCCAAAATCCAAGCAGTGGTTAGTAAGGCATTTCTGATGGATTTCACGGCCCATCTTCCTACTGCCACAGCGGCTCTTCTAGGGCTACCTATGACTTGCGCACACCATTTTGCATGTCCTGGTGTGTGTATTAACAGATCCTGAGAGTTTGGGGGGCGTCCGGCAACATTGAGATTTTGACCCCAAAATCCAAGCAGTGGTTAGTAAGGCATTTCTGATGGATTTCACGGCCCATCTTCCAACTGCCACAGCGGCCCTTCTAGGGCTAGAGTTTGGGGGGCGTCCGGCAACATTGAGATTTTGACCCCAAAATCCAAGCAGTGGTTAGTAAGGCATTTCTGATGGATTTCACGGCCCATCTTCCAACTGCCACAGGGGCATGGAGCAAACAAAAAAAACTACACTTTTCACATTGAGTTTTATTATTTCGTTTCATCTTTTTTTCGGTTTATTTTTCTCTATCTCTCAGTGTCACCTCCGTCTCTTCTTTCTTTTTTTTGTTCATTTTCTTATTTTTCATTAGTAATAGTTAATAATTAATCAATTAATAATTATCTTAAAGTTAGTATGTTTCTCATTTCGTTTGGTTTTGTTTTCTTTTAATAAAATTGTTTTAAATCTATTTTTAGGTGTGAATCCTTTGTTTGATAACAAATTGTTTTTCAGTGTGTATGTGGGATGTGTGTGATGGCTGGAGGGAGGGATGGGGGCGATTGGGGGTGTGTATGCCTGTGTGGTGTATGCTTGTTGAATATAATACATTTTATGGAATTGTCTCCTGGTTTTCGTGTGATTTGTATTCGTTTTTCATTGAGTTCTCTGTCGCGTCTATTGTGTGTTTATCACTTTGAATGGTCTTGCAGCCAGCCAGTCTGGCGAGGAGCGTACGGTCCCGTCGGATTCAACAGATAGGGGGATCTACACTGGGTCTGGTTACGCGGAGAGGATAGGGAGCCGGATTTCAGAACAAATTTGGGGGCGTTTTTGTAAATGGTTCACGATGGATTTCGTTCTTGTTTTGGTTGGAGTTTGCTTGAGTAGTTCTTGCTTTGTTTTTGGTTTTAGTTAAAAATTTGCTTCGTTTCTTTATTTTACTTTTTTTTATTAACAATTAGAATGGACAAATATGATTTATTTTTCTTCTTTGTTGTATTCTTCTGGAAAAAACGACTTGAGATATATATTTTGAAAAATGTATTATTTTTTTCGTTTTTTTTACAAATGCTTCATTCTTTAACTTTAACATGTCTTAGGGTTTTTTTTTTGGTTTTGCTTCTATGGATATCGTTAAACATTTGTTTTTTTTTTTTGCTAATTGAGAACATGATATGAGAAATGTGAGATATTTAGTAATTTTTTTCTTTTTGTTGCCAAAAAAATTTGCCTTATTTTCTTAATTTTTTCCGAAAGTCTTAATGCTATTTTGAGTTTTTTTTCTTTTTATTTTCTTATAATTTCCTTTATGGTAGCCAGTTGTAATGTGGTTTCTTCTTTTCACAGGTATACGGTTAGAGTGATATGAATGCCAAATATATGTATGGATGCATTTTTCATGTGTGTCGGAAGGGATTTTGTTTGTTTCATCAAAAAATAACTTCTGTTCGGTTTTGGATATCAATTCGGGGGAGTTTTGCTTGGTTGTACATCAAAACTGCTCGGGTGACTAGTGGGGGCAAGTGGGGGAGTTGGATTGTATGTCGAAAAAACACATGAACTATCTAACAATTAATTTTTCTTATGAATTTCGTCTTAAATGTTTTCTTTAATTTCCTTTTTTGATATGAAATGTTTAAATGGTAGTTAGTTGATTTATCTTTTTTTTTCTTGTTAATTTTTAAGGTATGTAGTCTAAATAGATGAGAGAGAGAGATTATAGAATGATAAGTAATGAGATATACTTAAATGTTGGGTTATGTACATAATGCTGAGAAGGGGGAAGGCTGCAAAATGAAACGGAAACTAATGCTTGTGAGTCGGATTCCGAATGAATTGATGTCTAGTTTGAAGTCGGTGGTGGTGATGAAGTTAACTTAGTCGAACGTAAGGTGTCTTACCCCTCTTCCCGAGTGGAGAACGACCTGAATCAAGTTGGCGTACGAAATTGCAGACAGTTTGCCAGAGATCTCGCTTGTTGAAGAGGCTCGTTGGTTAAGGCCTAGCTTCACCCGGACTGCAGCGCCAAACCAAAAGAATTTTGGCTTCTGAGACAGTTGCCTCTACTAATTCCATTTTCTTGTCTTTTCTCTGCTGATGTCGTTCAATCCTCGTTCTTTTGCGGTCGTTTAATAAGAGGTCCCTACCCACAACTCATTCATCTGGAGTTTCCCCATTCGCACGGAACTTCTTATGAAACTGACTCCTGTTTCTGAAAGTTCGCGTTCGCAATACGCCGTTCATATAAATGACCTCTTAACTAGACAGTTCTGAACTATTTTTTTTTTAAATGAAATTGAAGCACAGAGCATGGTCTAAGGAGTAGTTCGAATATATAGGACTGAGCCATTATGGCAGACATCATTTGTTTGTCCAAAGGGCTGTGTCGAGTCCAATGCAACAAGACGAATTCAGGCCTTCTTAGTTCGCTTGGAGAGGATGAAGTATGAGACTATCAGATCCCAAATCTCACGCAGTCTGAACGATGTTCGTTTATAATAGACTTGGAGTACTCCAAAAGGACGTTTTAAAGAGTTTTTCGAATTTCGAGAAATCTGTGGCTTAAGCGGAGCACACTTTGAACGAGTCCTCACGTCTTACAGAGTTGTCTGTGATGACATTTCCTATCCCAACTCCAAGCAATGCTTAACTCCCTGGAAATACTTGGGAGAAGGAGATGAGCTGAATCTTGGTGCCTTCTATGTCAGATTTATGATGCTGTCCACGAGGAACGCTGGGAGTCTACGAGCTGTATCAAGATGTGGAAGTAGCCCAGAAGGCAAAAGTCTGTCGATTACACCGCTTTCGACATCGAAGGAGACACCGCGTACTCTAGCAGTCTACGAGCTGTATCAAGATGAGCAAGCAGACCGGAAGGCAAAAGAACTCTGGAACTCTGTCTACGAGCTGTATGTGCGGAAGGCAAAAGTGTGTCGCTTCGGCCACATCGAGTGAATAGACATCAATGTCCAGCTAAGAGGGATTTTGACTACAAGTCTCCTCCTTTCGAGAAGGAGAGGGAGATCAAGTCGTTGTGGCTGACGTAAGACTCTTGATGATTGGAAGGAGCGTGCCCAGGACCGTCAATGATGGAAGACAACTGGCTTAGACCTTACGCAGGACCGACAAGTTTGTAAATCAGTGAGATCGGGTTCCATTTGGTTTCGAGGCCTTTGTTGCGCACCCTTCATTGGATGGACGTGACCCAAGGCGACCAAGGATACTCCTAACTGTTCAGACAGAATGACTTGAGAAATGAAAATGAAAACGAGACGATGAATGGAGTGACAAAAAGCCAGAAAGACTGTCTTGGAGGTGGCTCCTACAGCACGTCTAGAGAAACAATGCTTCATGGAAACTGCCACAACTAGAGGGTCTGCTCTGAGTCTGGTGATGTTATGTTCAGCTGAGAGTTCTGTAATTAAAGAAAAAACGGCGTGCAGCTCTGGGCCGGATGTTCTTTTCAACCGATAAGTTGATTGTAGGAGAGTCTATCTGCGATTGATGCAAAGGGACAGTTGATTCCTCTTAGTTGCCACATATCCACTGAAAATGGGACAAAACAAGGGCGATGAGCTCGACTTGGACTGTGTTACAACGAGCAGCATGTAAATTGGGAACAGGAATAATACCCTGTGTCATGCCTGATGACCACCAGCTTCATCTTCATCCATTCATGGATCGAATTGAAATGTTGGCTTGATTTTCAAGAGCGTCTTGATACTGGTTTCCAAGTTTCGGAAATCTGGTGATTTTTTGTCTTGGGGTTCTTCTCGGTTTCCACTTGACTTGATCAAGTGATCGACAACACAGATCGTGTAGTAATGCAAAGGACAGTGGATGTTTCTCCTAGAGAGTGACCAAAGAGTCCAAATTCAGTGATTCGTTAAACCCTGACATCTATCGTTTCAATGCAGATCAGTGACCGGGAGAGATGGTCGCTGAATGTATGATTTATGTGAAAATGAGAAAATAACAACTTTGCCTTCCCCGATCATGAGTATATAGAGAGTTTCAAAAATGGATTAGAGAATAGAAATGGGCGTCATTTTGTTTTTGGTTTTCTTTTTCTTTTCCTTTGAGCGATGTATACGTACTAAAAAAATGTTTCTAAAAACAACAATCAATCAATCAATCAATCATATCATCCTCATCATTTTCATCGTTCAATCATCTAATAGTGTTTATTTTGTATATTATTTTTATTCATTTTTTTTTTCTTGTTTTCTATTCTGTTTTGTTTCAAAAAAGAATGTATAAAACAATCACACTCGCATTCATCATCCATTCACTAAACGCACACAAGTTCTCTCTGCATTCACACACTGGACACCGTTCAATCATTGTTGCCCCATTCAACAAGCATGAGATGAAATTAAACCAAGAAACAAATAAAAGAAATAAGAAACAATTGAAGAAAGGGAAATAAATGAAAACACCTCTGTTCTCAACATCTCCTTGTCTGCCTGCCCTTAGCTTTCGTCTTATATCTTGTGTATACATATATATAGCCTGTAACATTATTTAACATTCTCTCTGTTCCTCGTCCGTCCTCGTCCAAAGATCATATTTCTTATAAGTTATATTTTTTTTTATTATTATTTCCTATACATAGTACAATATTTAATAATTATTTTTTTTTTTTTTTGTAATTTTTTTTGGTTGGTTTTTTTGTTTGTTTAAATATAATTCAGTTTAGCTTCGCTCAGTATAATTAACAGGTTACTCATATTCGTACACGTTCATTCTTTAATTTCATCGTTTCGTCCGTCACACCCTCGTACCTTGACATTATAGTTAAATATTTAAATTTAGTATTTATTTAATGGAAGACATTCTTTTTATACAAGTTTAAGACACAGAAACTTTTTTGGTTTTTATTTTTAAAAATTGAAAAATGCTTATCGTTTTATTTTTGAATGTAGAAATGAAGAAGGAAAAAATAGATATGTTGGAATATTTAACACTTAGAGATAAGTATTTCACTTTAAATTTTTTTGTTCGTTAAATTTATGTGCCTCAAACAAAAATAGTGTTGTAGGTATTATTTTATTTGTTTTTTCTCGTAACATACGTCTATAAGAATTTTGTTTACTTACATAGAATATTATACATTTATTTTTTGATAATATTTATACTTTTATTTTCCTTGTGTATATGCATATAAAAAAGAAATGTATATGTATGCATTTGCCTTCGAAAATAAATTCAACACAAAAATATGTTAGGTATACATATATACTATATGGTTTGTGTGTTATTACAAAATGTATTACTTTCTTTTTTTAATTGATTACACTCTGAATGGTTTGGTATTGCTATATTTTCAATTGATATTTCCTTTTGGATTTAATTCTTCTTGTTCTGGCGAATAAGTTTCACTTAGCATCGTTTACATTAATAAATATGTTCTTAGTTTGTTTTCTTTTCGTTTTTAAAATGATATCGGTTGTCTTTTTTCTTTGGTTTGATATGGGGTTCAGTTGTTGTTGTTTTCTTAGGTAAGTCTTTCTCTGTGTAGTTTTGTTCGCAATTTAAAGGTTTAATATACTTTTTGTTGTTCTTTTTTTAAATTTGTGCGCATTTTTTTCTAATATGAACGGAAGATTCGAAATGAAGGAGGGCAAGTCGAAAAGAATTGGACTAACGTGAGAAGGCCCTTGAAGTCTGGTTTCCTATGCAACTAATAAAGTGTTTTTGCAAATATCTCTAACCTTCTCTTGTCTGCTTTTGAAACTCCGCAATTTTCGGTTTCCGTCGTCAGTTAATTGTGTGAGTTCTTTCTTTGGCTTGGTTGTCATTCGTGGACGTCGACTTAAGAACAAACTTTTGATCTTGAAACTGCCGCCTGTTCACTCATAAATCTGAAATCCAATGTCATTGACTGTCATTCTCTCATACAAGTGGTTGCACCTACATTTTCACTATTTCGTCTCAGACTCTGTCAGAATCTCTCTCTCTCTCTCTACTCGGTACACATCTTGCTGCATTATTTGCCATACAAAAATCCACGTTCACCAAGGTCTTCAAATCTAAGAGTTTGCATATGAGGCTGAGCTTATTTCTAGCCTCTTTTTGACTAGTAAAATGGAATAGGTCGCAGACAAAAGCTACTACTCTATGCCATCAAGGTTCAAATGCAGTCCTTCTGTAGGAAATCTGCAGAAACAAAGGTTCTTCATTCCTTGTCCTTTCTGCTTAAGCAGATGAAAGGAAGAGAAGACACAATTGGGAACTGTTTGAGTTCTACTAAGATTTGTGTGTAGAGAAAGACAGGACCGAACTTTCGCAACAAACTGAGTGAATCTCTAAGAGATCGCAATCGCCAGACACTCGGTCCTCTGACTGGAAGCATAGTGGCCGGATCCGTCAAGAGATGAAGCCGGCTTTAGATCGCCTTAGACCCTCAGAATCTGGAGCCATGAAGAGCAGGAGAAAACAGCCATTGTCCATCTTCAGACTTAGACCATCACGACCTGGAGGTATCCTTAACCTTCGGCATAATTTGAAGGAATCTCTAACAGATCACAAACGCCAGACACTCTGACTGGAAGCAAAGTGACCGGGTCCGTCAAGAGGTGAAGCCAGCTTTAGATCGTGATCATGAAGAGCAGCAGGAAACAACTATTGTCCTTCAGACTTAGACCATCAAGACCTGGAGGGAAGGAGAAAGCTCTCGTCTACCATCACCGGGAGCTGGAGGGACGAAGGTGAGGACGAAACGATTGTCCACCTTCAGACCTAGACCATCAGGATCTGGAGAGAAGGAGGAAGCTATCGTCCACCTTCAGACTTAAGCCATCGGGAGCTGAAGTGACAAAGAGGAGACGGAAGCTATTGTCCACCTTCTCAATAACAGCGACCTTTCCTTTCAAAGGAGATACCTCGAACTGAGCACCTTGGGGGTCAGCCAGGGAAACATATGTCATAAAACGTAGACCATTGTTAGTCCATTGATCCATTGTGTATGCGCATCATGGTCTACGGACGAGGTGGTGGCACAACATTCCTATTCTGGACTCAGGTGACTGCTGACTGTTGGCCTTCTGCCATTATCATCAAACCTAAACAAGTTCCTCAATGGTCTCTGAGGTAAGGAAGCATCTCATCTACTTATCTCCTCTCCCAACTTCCGTCCAGCAAGAGAGAAACAAAGACTGAGCCTTGTTGTTCAAAAAGCGAAATAACAAAACCTCAAAACAAATCTCAGATTCACTGATTACTGACGCAAGACATGTTGACTTCACTGGCAAGCATATTTCAACAACCTAATCAAACTGAGCACCATCGGACTCAATCAGCATCACCGCTTTATCAAAAACGCCATGGTTAGCGACCGAATATGAACAAGATCCACGTGGTAGCACAACAGGTCTACTCAGGCCTCTGGCCACTCTTATTAAGCCTCTAAGAGGTAAATAAAAAAAATGAAGCCATCGCCTTCCCTACATCTCAGCCCAAGCCTAACGAAAAAGCGGACCAAGCGATCACGATTCTTGTTCAAAGGGAGACAAATCGATCGCCCATTACGACCACTCAGTGATCGTGAACACAAGACCTGCTCTTGATGACAGACAATGTGACTTCAGCTCAGACATAGACCGACGCTACAATGTTCGCTGGCTTGAAGGGCTACTCGGTGATCTTCTCTAAATCCGACATCCATACCAAGCCACAACAGATCAACACACAGTCTATAAAAAAAACCCCAATTTCTCAACAATCAAAATTCCGCAACAAAAATAAACCTCGCTCTAAAGACCACATCAACGTGCTATCGCTTCAAGGGCCACTTCAACCAAATTTGACTCGAAAACAACGGAAATCTAACCTCTATTCAATCCTCAACTAGACTGAAAGATTATGCAAATATGCTTACAAAATATTTGTTGTTTCTTTTCTCATTTACAAACTCATCGCAATAAGTTAGCGTCAATAAATTACAAATTTGTTCAACGTTTCAAAGAGATTCTCACTAAAATCGTTACCCGTTTGCAAGTGCGTAAAAAAAACATATTCTCTTCTCTTGCTTTGATTTTTGTTTTAGTGTTTCACTTAAAATCTATCATTTCTTCTCCTCGGTAATCATATCATTTTTTTTGGTTTTATTTAAACTTAATAGATTTTCAATAGTAGCTATAAGTATTATTTACATAATTAATTTATTTTTTTATATATTTTGTTTAGTACACACTTTTAACTAATTTTTGCTCTTTTTTTTTTTCACTTAATTACGAATTAAATTGAGTTTAAATCTTGTTCATATTTTTTTTTTTTTGTTTGGTTTGGTTTTTTCGTTTTCGTGGTTTTTTCTTATTCATTTATTTATTTTATACACTAAAAAATGAAAAGAAAAAAGACGGGACAAATTTAACTAATTTTTGGTTTTCACTTACATGCAGGTATTCGTATCGTATTTTTTTTGGTTTTAAATTTACTCTAATTTAAAGAAATTATTTATAATTATTGTCTAGCAACTTAACAACTGGTATTGCATTCGAAGAGAAAAAAAGGAGAATTAACCTCAAAACAGAAACAAAAAAAAATCACTTGAGTCTAAGTCATTTACTAACTTTGTACACAGAAGTGGATGTCAACAAAATTCTTCACTAATAATCAACTTTAACCTTCAACAACAATGTCTGTTGCTTATTTAATTTTTTTTGTTTTCTTGAAATTCGTAGGTACACTTTAAGGAGAACCTCGTGTGGGTTCCCCTTCTGTCTTTGCCTCCCCAGAACGAGCGCAAATTGTTCCTCCCTTTCGTTTAATAAATTTTAGTTAGTCTTAAATTTTAACTAAGCTTATCGAAGAACGAACGAAAGACGGAAAAAAAACTCATCGAAAAAAGAAACAAATAATTCGTCGTGATTATGTGAGAGTCTTGGGCGAACACACTTTAATATCACGCATGGGTGAGGATGTAGGTCATCAGGAGCATGATGAAGTGAGAGATGATTATGGACGATGGTGTGAAGAATAGCACGGCACCACGCCCACACTGCTGGATCTCGATCTCCTCCGGATGGTAGTTTATGCATTTCTTTGGTCGTCGACGCTTCTGTGTCTCCTGAGTTTGACGGCGGGTACTGCAGGCGCCTGAAAGTGCACGGGTGTGTTCAAAAATGCACCACCAACCCTAGCCCCCCCTCCTTTTCAACTCACCAATGATGCCGCTCTCTTCCAGGGGCTCGATGTCCAGCTGCTTGGATCCACACGGACACAGGGTGTCGACCACCAGGAGAATCAGGTTGCTGTGGGGAATCTTCTGCACGCTGAATGGACGCTCGCAGCCCGACACGTGACAGTTAGTCAGTTTGCCCTGCAAGACAAGAGCACTCAGTGCCAGATGCCACAAGTCACTCTCTTACAAACCTTGAGTGGATTGTTCTGCCCGCCTTGGTTGAGCCTCTCCGGCTGCAGGACGTACAGATCGGTCTTCAGGTCGCACCTCCTCGCGTGTTGGGCGTCCGGGGACGTCCGCGGTCCCATGTGTTGCTTCTGCAGCTTCGGCGGTGGGGTGGCCTGCTCCTGTAAGAGAAGAGAACGCACGTTAGGGTCACCGAGGTGGGCGGACGGCTGTAAACGAACAACATCGGGCGTGGTGAACTCCTCCAGTTCCTCCAGCTGGTTGTAGTTGTCCTCGAAGGGCTCGTAGTCGTCCGGGTAGGTTGGTTCCTCAAAGTTGTCGTCTTTGTACGAGTAGTCGTCCTGGGGCCATGCCCGGATCTGGCTCGGCAGCATCGTCAGCCAGGTGGTGCTCAGCGACACGATGTAGTTCATCAGGCAGGAGGCCAGGCGATGGGGTCGCGTGATGCCGCCGGCTGCTGTGTAGGGGTTCTCCGCGTCGGAGCAGATGCCCTGGTAGTCGTTTATCGTGACGCGCTTGTAGATGCGATCCTGGACCAGGGAGTCCATGATGGTGCCGTCGATCTGGCCGAAGAACTTGCCGGTGTGCTCGTTCTCCTCGGAGATGATCACGAAGCCGTTGTTGTCGAGCACGTAGCAGTCGAGGTTGTCCGAGGCGCACGTCCGCTTGCACCCGGTCATACCGGTGCACTAGAAAGAGGAGAAACACTGAGTGCTCGCGAATTCGATTGGCTGCTGCTGGTGCCTTACTGCCGATGTGATGTTGATGAAGTGCTTGGCCAGGGATTCGTGCTGGAACTGCAGGCCGACCACGGCCGCCGGGGCCTTGTGCCCGCGATGCTCCACGAAGACGGCGTGAGTTGCAGTGACCAGGGTGGTGTTCATCTTGCCCGAGAAGCCCGCCTCGAAGGGGACGCTGTACACAAAGCTGTCCTGCTCGACGGTGTGTTGGTCCACGGCTCGCTTGTACCATGACATGTCCATTGCGCGGGCGTTCTCCTCGCTAAAGTGTCTGCGAATGATGGGAGATCGGCGGATTAGTAGGGATTCAGGGCGAATGCCTTTGAATGAGCTTACGGTTCGGGACTGTCTTCGGAGCGCTTGATGTGATCAATCCAGCGGAGTAGTCCAGAGCGGGTGGCCACGAATGAGGTTGCAACGCTGAACTTTTGGTATCCTTGCCTGAAATGAATGATTGCCAAATGATCAGAGGGGGGAATTGGTCAACTGAACGTCGAGCGACTGGATCAAGCTGTTTACAAGGATTCTTTGATCTGAATTACCTTTTACTAGCCGGCTATGAAAGAGAGCAAAGCGAGGAGAGAATAAAGGGTACGAGAGAGAAGTGCGCGTCGGAGTAATTCTAAGGAGGCACTGATGAGGAGGGGATGTGCCGACAGTGGGTACCGACTTGATGTGGGGAAGAAGACGTCCTTGGTGCAAGCTAGCTGGCACTGAATGGGGCTTGAATGAGTTTCTATTCTGAATTTGTGTGACGTGACGGGTTTATGAAATGTTTCAAATTGGGATTGAGCACAATTCCTCAGTCGACTTATTTTAACTTGACTTAAATGTTATTTAAAAGGGATCATGTCGATACTATCGTGACGGGACGCAAATAATTTTCCAAAGGAATTTGAGAAAAATAATTTTTTTGCTCCTGAACACCATTCATGATTATTATGAGAGTTTGGTCAGCAACCGCAGACATCGACATTTTCTCTTGAAAAAAATTACATTAATTACATTTTTTATGGTTACCATAGTACATCTCCCAAATGCCTCAGCGGCCCCGTAAGGCCCACCAACTGCCCACCACTGTACACTTCGTGGTAATGTTCGCAAAAAAATATTGCAACGCATTTGCCGACATCGACAGAGGGAGCCTAACTAATCCCTTAGCCTAAAGGCCACGTCTGAATGAAGATCCGTCATGCATGCCTGTAACTACAACAAGACGTTTTCTGAAGCTCTGAACAGTTGATCATACCAATCGAAGATGGTTTAATGGTAGAAGGTGCCCAACTGCGAACCAACTACAGAGAAGATTACACCCATTGCATGTGTTCTTGGCGTCATTACTAGCCACTTCGGTAGTGGAATTCACTTTAGATAAGGTCTGCCACACAACGAACTCATAATCGAGCAAGGAAAAGTGCGTCCACGGTGGGCGTATGTGGAACTTTTTCGGAATAGAAACCAACCCACTCGACTCTGTAACGTATGTGGAACAATTTCGACAGCAGATTGCAAGTAGATGCATGCTGTGGCGTATGTGGACAAATGTTCTGCGACAAATCGCATGTCGTTTTTACGTACATATGTAAATGCCCTGTCGTACCGTCTAGTCAGATAGTCACAACTTGAGACGTGACGCCAAAGAATATTGAGTCCATACTACACACAGTCACGATCGTAACCTGCCGTGACGTGCAGGAAGCTAAGGGCAATGCGAGTCTCAACATTTTGCCACCACATTGGTGACGAGGTCTAAACAGATTAAGCATCTAAGGGAACTTAGTCAAAGAAGAGGGTTGCCACAGGTCGTGACGTGAAGTGTTTAAAGGGATTCCACTCTTTCTAATTCGAATTGTCACGGGATATCAAAATGTGTTTAAGTTAGAGGAAGTTCGGCTTCGTGAAAACCAATATGGCTCGCAAAAAATTCCAGTTAGGGACAAATTCGACTTAGGGAGAATCCACTGTTCACCTCTTTCGTCATGTGACGTAAAAAATGTCGGAGACAATGTGAAATCGATGTGAATGTCTTCGGAAGGTCAATCCCATTGAGATCTCTCTGGTCAGAACACAGTCTCGCTCTTGTGGGTCCCTGTACATATGGGCATCTAGACGAATGACGAACTAGCTAAAAGTGGCGTTACTATGTAAAATGTTTCTTCAATGAGCTACTGCTACCACTAAATCATGCTTCAAAGCCAACATTGCTGAAACCAAACTAAGAATCTCGCCACCAAGAATTAACTGCAGCTTACTAGTAGGGACCACCACAGGCCACTGCCTGGTGGGCCGCTATACTCACCGACTAGGCCTGATTCCCACTTTCCAGAGAAATACAAAAGCTGCAAAGACACAGAGGTAGTTCAAACTCTCGAGCGTCTTCTCTGTTTCTGCCCTGCCCTGCCTTGGCCGAAACGCGTTGTAAAACTCTAGGCCAGCCATTCTTCAAATCATTAAGTGATGAAGCCGCCGTGTAAACTCAGCATCTCATAAACTTTGCAAAGACCAGTGGAACATTTTGCCTGAATAAGGCTACACTGGACTTCAACCAGGTATACTCTGTTTCGTGATCTATGGACCTCCGGGTCTATGGATCTGAAGTAACTCTGGACCCAGCAACCTCACTCTATGCTGGGTCCAGAGTTACAAGGGCATGACCGGCAATGAGGTAGAAGGAAGAACATGCTAGGAAACAGGCCGAATGCGACCCATCCCAAGTAATCCCATGCTTCTATCCACCCCATGGTGATATCAAGAGTAAAGTGAACAATAGAATCATCTAACTAAGTAATGAACAGTGGGACTATCTGCCTGTGAGACCACTGGGATAATAGCGCCAAAACGGACATACTTCTCCATTGTAGCAAAAAACTGCTGCGGGTGTTAGTCGGGGCGTTAAGTGGCCATAACCATCCGAGATACCATGAACAAAAAATGAGACTTACCCAAGACACAATATGCAGATGCTGTACGGACGAAGAAGGAATTGAGGATACTACCCACTACCTTTGTCACTGCCCCAGTCTCTGCATACTGACAGAGAACACGGGGAGATTTCTTCCTCCAAACTCTCTAAGACATGACAGATATCCCTCTAAATTGTATGTACAGGTTTGTCAAGATCACTGGATGGCTGGAAGGAACAGCACAACATCTGTACACTCGGAGGCTTCCACAACAATAACGAGTAGGACGATAGAAGCTTTACACCCCCATGGGCATCACAATGGGTCCAATAGAGCCTAAGTGAGAGGTGGCCCCACCAAGTCTATCCATAAGCCTAACCTAAGCCCGCATAGAATTGATTCACGTCAAGTGACGAAGCTGACGATATGATTCTATGGGAATGGAAATGGAAATCAGTCGCGACAACTTGTGACACGGAGTAAATTTTTTGAATGAATGGCTAAGAGCTTGAAGATCATATTAACGTATTCGTCACGTGACGCCAAGTGATGATCAGACGTAGTTTTTGAAGGTAGTACATAGTAAGTCATAAAGTAACGTGACGTGACGAGAATGCATATATTAACGTCACGTGACGTTAACACATCTTGAAGTGAGTGTGCGTCTAGTGTTTAGTCTTGTGAACGATATCGAGTATCGGGAATCCAGGGGAGCCGCGAGGATGTGTTATGGGAGTTAAAGTAGCTACAAATATAGCTCGTGACGTGAGCGCGTTTTGAAGAAAATAGGTGTCTGACAACCACTACTCCATAAAGTGACGCATTTTGTACTATTTGTCTGGTGTTCTTGGTTCTGTCTTCTAGGCCACGTTTGTGAATGGCATCTCCTCCCCCTACTTACAGAGAATATATGAGAGCATCTGTCCCCATCTAACGAAGATCAAGGGTCTGAGAGTTCTCGTCCAATGCAAGGGATCTACCAATACACAACAAATTCACTTTTTTTTTCCACTAAAGTCTAGCAACAACGAAAAAACGGGGTGGTAGATATGAATCCGATGAATACGTTTACCATGACAATACAAATGACATCCAGCAGCTATTGCTAAGTAAAATTAGAATGTTCTTTTATAAAATAGTTTACCTTTTCAAAATCGCCATTAATGTGGCAATTGGACTGTTTTTTGTAATTTTTTAGTTTTTTTTTTTTCAAAAAAAAATTAATTGATTAAAATTTTTTAAAAAAGTGCAAATATATTCAAAAAGGAAGAAAGTGTCATTAATTCATAAAAAAATAATAATTCAGTGAGTGCCGGTGAAAGAAATGAAAAAAAGGAAAAAGTAAAGAAAAATTGTGTGCTATAGTGCGTGGAGTAATTTAATTAAAATTTAATTTATGGTGATTTTTTTTTCAAATAAATATGTGCTTATGTCAAGTGATGACCGAGGTGACTATCAAGCTTTGGGCGTCATTTGTTCTCATTTTGGCTTCCAGTTGTCGGTATGGTCCTCCGGTCTCTCGCTCAAAGTTCGATAGCCACCCCGGAGTGGTCAACAAATGAAATGGTCTACACCCTTCTCGAACAGCCCCACGGAAACCCGAGCACTTACTGTTTGTCCTCCTTCCCGTTCGAGGGTGTCGTTGAGTTCTTCTCCATGCCGTCGGTCACCATGGCATCGCGGACCAGACTCTGGATCAAGGTTCGATCGCAGAAGTACGGCTCAGCCTTGCGAGAACCTTGTCCGTTCAGGTGTTGGCCGAAATGGCCACCCACCGGTGTCGCACCGTGCATACTGTGATGCGGCTGGGGTGACTTTGGACGAACCTGTGAAGAAAGAGAACAGAGAGTCCATCACTTCTGCTGGGGGTAGTCGATTTGTTGTAACTTACGGACATCCATTTCCAACCAGGCCTACCGGCACGGGCGAGGAAGTGCAAGACCTGCTCCTCGGGCGTGGCAAAGCTGGGCTCTTGCTCGCGCGACGAGGTTATCTCGCCGGAACTCTCACGTTCCTTCTCCAAGTCACTGACGCTGTTGTACTCGCAGTACACCCAGTCGGGGTGCACACGCCAGTTGTCCCCCTTGAAGTATTCAGTCACTGAAACGACGAGACGAAAACGTCAGTCAAAGTCAGTCACTCGGTACAGGCGGCGGACTTACCATTCTTTCGTGAGTGACGGATCTCCTGCTGGGAGACCAACTCGTGGCTGCCGTATTTCTCGGGGAGCACAACGGCCAGAGTGAATGGGGTGTCATCGATCGGACCGTAGAAGTACCTAAAAGCAGAGATTCAAGACTTACGGTCGCCTACCCCGGTTAGTCAAGAGTCGCAGCTTACCTCTGGGTCCGCGATGAGACGCGCTTCATGCCATCGAAGTGGTTGAGGATGGTGAACTCGGTCTCGCCTTCCTTGGGCATGACCATGTCGCTTCGCATCTGAAAGAGTGAGAGAGAGAGGAGCACGGTCAGTGAAGGTGTCGCCAGCGGGAGCCGCCATCACTTACATCGTAGAGCAGGTTCTTGTTCATCTCGACTACCTCGTGCTCGTTGCCCATCTCTGTTTCCGGCAGCTCCAACTCCGTAATGTCGACCGACGTGTACTTCGGCCTCAAGTGATCGATGTACTGGTTGGCGTCACTCAAGGGCCGCAAGTCCGGGTGATACAGTACCCTTCCATTGTTATCGACGATAAACGAATAACCATTCGGTCCTAACTTGTGTTGTGGAATCATCTTCCGGATTTCCTCAACGGGAACGTCGGTGCCCACAACACCTAGCAGATTGGCCACCCTTACCGAATGGTTACGTCTATCGAAGACCGGAGTTGAAACTGTCGTCACCAGGCGTCGTTGGAACTCGCTGTCGCGGCCGAGGCCACCCGACTTCCCGGCCATGAACACCGGGCTCCAGTGGACCGGATGGTCGGCCTGGTACATGATCATGGGCCGAGCCATCACCAGAGCGTAGTCGATGACCTTCTCGCGCGCCTCCTCGACCGAGTTGATCTGCACGAAGAAGCCCTTGTTGGTGCACGCCATCTCGTGCAGGTTGCTCCGGCTGCTCGAGTCCTTGCCGATCAGGTAGGTGAAGATGCGCACGGGCATGTGCGGCCAGTTGTACTGCTTGATGATGTCCTTGTGGTTCTCCGAGGTGCCCTCCGTGATCAGCATGATCGCCTGGTTGCACTGGCTGCCCTCGCCGGATTGGTTGTACTGCAAGAACGGCGAGTCAGATGAGTCTGCGATCCCGTGCGTCGGCGGGCACTTACCTTGTGCAGGAGACTGAAGGCGTGCTCCAGACCGGCGGTGAAATTGGCGGTGTCCTCCAGCTTGATGGCCTTCACGGCCGACTTGATCTCCTGCACGTTGTCGGGCGTGGCGCGCACCATCTTGTCCTTGAAGCACGGCACCGGGGTCTTGACTGTCTCCGTGAACGTGATCAGGTTGACGTAGTCGTCCTCGCCGAGGGTGTCCAGGATGTTGAACGCCGTCTCGGTGGCCAGTTCGAAGGCCTTCTCCGACACTCCCGATGAGGAGTCCAGCAGGATCATCTGTTGGAACAAAGAGGGTGAGGTGCGCTCGGGCGTGACGATGGGCGGCTACTTACGATATCCTTGGGCGATGAGGCCGCTTGGACGAACCAGTTGTGCGCGCGAAAGTCGTGGATCAACTTGCTGCCCCGGGAGCCTTCCGGTGGCCAGGCGGTGCCGGGAAATCTGCGAAGGAACCCGGTTGACGAGCCAAAGTACTGCCACGACAGGGCTGGGTCGCGCTCGAGGTTATTCTGGAAGAGCGGGTCCAAGTGGGCGCTCCACTGCAGAGCGGCCTTCACGTCGCCCTCGTCCAGATCCACGCCATTCGGCACCAGGATCGAGCTGAGACTGAGATTCACCGGCAGACGCTCGAAGCGACGCATAAATCGGATGTCCATGTGCCGGGCGCCGTCGGCCAGCTTGCCGTCCGAGTTGTATTCGTTGATCCGGCGGGCGTCATAGTGCTGCGTTGGGGTCGACGACGAGCTGTGACCCTGCGACTCTAGCTCGGAGAGTGCTGCTTGCTCTGCCGAGTCCATGATGCGCTGTGGAGAGAGAAGGGGATGTGATTAAAAGCAGGAAGTGTGTGAAAGAAGGTCAGGCATGTTGGCTGAGGGCCTGCTCCAGAAAGAAGAACACGAAAATTCACTCCAGACGCCCTTCCGAAGTTGCGAACTGAAACTGTGTCCAGATTAAGTGACTACCCTCCCCCAGTGCCTACACCTGTTATCCTGTCCGCCACGCCGGATACCAGGGCTTAAACTTCTCCTCGTGAATGCCGAGAGAGAGGCGGGCAAAAAAAACGCCTGAAAAGTTTCATAAATTGACTCCCAGACAACCCTTCTCTCTGGAGGTGTGTCCGTAATCACATTACCATATCAGAAGTTAGTTACCACAGCACCGGGAGTGCGGCAACTTGCCACCGACTCTGGACTCCGGACTCGCAAGCAGTTGCACTTCTTTTCGAGTTTCTTTTCGTTTTTTTTCTGCCTCAGTTTCATCCCGATAAGGCTTAGACGGAGTCCGGGTGCACAAGCAACAGCAGGAGAGGATACACCGGCACACAGAGGTGGTAATGTGAAGCCAAGGATTCACTCACGCAGTTCGGTGTTAAGTTCCAGACACACACACAGAAGCACACGCGGCAGGATGCATGCATTGTGGGAACCGCCGCCCCCAATCGATTGGCTCTTCTGAACGATTTACAATTCTTTTGTTAGAAGTGAAGGCATTCTCGCAGATGACTGGTGTTGAACTGTGTGCGAGAGATGGCCTCCATCTCCAGCCAGTCATGTGGGGAGCGCATGGACTCACCGACACAGACAGACAGGCACCTGTCATTAGGAGCGCGCTAAAAGTAAATCGCTGGTAAATTGATGGTGCTCTGCCGGCGATGGATGGAGTGCGGGAGTCTCTTTGCACACGGATTGATGTATCCTGATTGCTGTTCTCAGTTGAATAGGCCGCTGACGGGCGGTGAGCTGCGGAGGTGGTGGGTGAGGTGGGGGTGTTGTGGGGTGAGTGGCTTTAAGGTGGCTGCCGTTTGAAGATGAATAGTAGCCACACGGCGGGTTTTGTGGAGGGAATCATGGTGGACGTGGATTTGAGTGGCGAGAATGGATGGTATTGCGGCGACAGGAAGCAGAGCGGGGAACAAGGAGGAATGAGCAAGGCCCTAGCTCAGGATCGATCAAACCATGTGGTGGCCGGTAAAATAAGGTTCATTTTCGAGTCAATTTCCGGACGATTGCCACGATCACAAAGTTCTGGTGAAGTGCTTTGAAAACACCGGTACACATTTGGTCGATTGGTGCAATGTCAGTGCAAGAGAATTTCTTGAAGAAATACTCGCCTTCGGCGAGAGACTGAAGGTATGCATCATGTCTTGATCCCAGTTTCGACAGATCGCTGATTTAGAGCTCCGAGCCAGTCATGGTGTTCTTCTGAATCGATCGGAGATGAACTGCGAGCACCAAGCTGGTTTAATGGAGCCGCTGTGGCAGTTTGAAGATGGGCCGTGAAATCCATCAGAAATGCCTTACTAACCACTGCTTGGATTTTGGGGTCAAAATCTCAATGTTGCCGGACTCCCCCCAAACTCTCAGGATCTGTTAATACACACACCAGATCATGGAAAAAAAGGTGCGCAAGTCATAGGCAGCCCTAGAATTGACGCCGTGGCAGTTGAAAGTGGAGGAAGATGAAAGGACAATGAGTCGTCCGTCAGATGATGGTCTTTCGTCATCACCTTCCATGCCATGCCAGAATTATTCCACACTCGCCGTAGTGTACAGACTACTCAGAATTCCTTGAAAGTCTGATGCTTAATTTTGAACCCACATACGCCACAGCATGCACAAACTTGTGAACCTTTCCCGAAAATGTTCCACATACGCCATCGATATTCCTCTTAGTTTTGGATTGAAAATGTTCGCTAGGATCAAGTGGGTTGGCTTTTATTCGAAAAATGTTCCACATACGCCCACAGTGGTTAGCTACTCGCTTATGAGTTTGTTGAGTGACAGACCTAATCGTAAGTGAGGTCCACTAGCCTAGCGGCCAGTTACTTAGATATCAGGCAGACGAACCATGAAGAGTCTGAGCCTGAGCATTTGCTGCCTTTCATCGATGATGGCCCTGGGCACGCTACTTCCAGTCATCAAGGCCAAACTGTCTTACATCTCTGTACCGGAGGTTCGGGCTTCCTCTCCTTCTCGAACCAGGAGGCTCGGATTCGAAGACCCTCTTTGCTGGAGCATTGTTGTCCATTCGCTCGATGTGGCCTAGCCAGTGTAGCTGACGGATTTTTGCCTTCCGGACTAACTGCATCCACATCCTTGTAGAGCGATTGTGTCTTTTCCTCCATACGGCTGCCTCACAGACAGGACCATATATTCGACGCAGAGTTTTTCTTTAGAAGGCTCCAAGGAGCAGTTTTGCTTAGCGTCCAGCTTTCGGCTCTATTAAGCAGACAAAGTGACCGAATTATAATGTTTTTGTAGAGCATGACTTTGGTCCTTCGAGTGAAGGAGTTTCGAGCCCAGTTGTCTTGACAAACCGAAGTAGCATCGGTTGCCAAGGGCGATTCTACGTCGGATCTGCACTACGATGTCATTCGAGGAGTTTACGTTTGCTCAAGGTGCCAGTAATGACGTCAATAACTACCGTGACCACTTGTCCTCCTTTTTAGAGAACAGTTATCTTATTCGGTATCTTGTCCTTTTTATTTTTTCTTCAAGAGGACAGTAATTTGTTCTCTTTTTACTAAATTAAGCTGTTAAGGTGATTTTTAAGCCGTTTTTTCAATACAGTGTGGGCAAAATACAAGTTTCTTTAAAAGAAGGACCAGAATAACATTTTTTTCGCAGTATCGCATTCTGTGACCCCAATTTTTCAGTACCTCGTTGATGGTTTGGCGCTCTAGCTTACTGATCTCTTGAATGATATTGGCCTTACGTGCGTGAGTCACTTCACGGTTCTTCACAGCTCGGAGGCAAGCAATTGCTATCTTGTTCTTCTTCTTTGATTGGCACTCGAGTCCTGGGGTGGAGCTAGACCCCAACATGCCTCTCGATCCAGCACGATCTTTCGCTAGCTGCCTCCAGCTGCTCATACCAAGTCGGTTGAGGTCCTTTTCCACCTGTGTGCGCCATCTCGTGCGAGGATGTCCTCTGTTGCGCTGTCCCAATGGCTCGGCATCGAAGACTCTCAGGTTTGCTATAGCGAAGACTGCTAATTATATCCTGAATAAACCAGGGGTCGACCAAACCCAACGTTGATTCAAAACGTTGCAACCTTATTTTCGAAGAAACATGGTCCAATCCACAGCAGACACATTCTCATCCGAGCGCGCTGTACGCCGTCGGAAATCATGAGTGTGTCCGCTAGCATATCAGTTTAACGAACAAATTTGCTTACAGCAGTCGCGGTGGGTGCTTCAACGCGACCTCACCTTCTTTTTAAAAAGCCTCCTGTTTGGGCTGCACAGCACTCACTTTGAAAATTAATGTTCATTATAATCGTTTCAAGCTTGAACTACGTTTGGGTTCATTCGCAACGTGCAATTAAGTAATAGAGCCCTCTCTCGAAGGACCCAGTTGACTGTATATAAGACACTGATCATCCCAGTCCTGCTAAACGGTGTGGAGGCATAGACAATCTCGAAAGCGGATGAAGAAGTCCTTGGTCTCTTTGAGAGAAAAGTTCTGCGTTCGATCTTTGGTCCTGCTTGCGTTGACGGGTTCTGGAGGAGAAGAGTCAACCACGAACTGTACGGGCTGTACAGCGATATGAGCCTAGTCAGGCGTGTAAGGAGCATATGGACAACTCAGCTCCGGCTCGAAGACTCGAAGGCTTGAATCCGAACCCGTGGTGCAACGACAACAGAGGACACCCGCGTTTACGGTGTCGCACCCAAGTGGAGGAGGACCTCAAACAGCTTGGTGTGCGAAACTGGAGACAGCTAGCCAGAGATCGCGCTAGTTGGAGAGACATGTTGGTTGAGGCCCAGGTCCACCCCGGACTGTAGCGCCACACAAAGAAGAAGAGAAGAAGATTAGATAGCCAATTTTTTGCAGTAGGTACTAAATTACTTAAGCGGCGGCACTTTTTTTAAAGCTTGATCAAGTCAATGAAAGATTGTCCTCATACATGTTTAAAAACGGTCACGATACGCACCAATAACTGAGGCAAAGTGTGTACTCATCTCGGACCGTAATTGTTTCGCAGTTGGGCACCTTCTACCATAAAACCATCTTCGATTGATGCGATCAACGGTTCAGAGCTACAATAAATATCTTGCAGTAGTGACGGGCATGAATTATAGACCTCCACTTGGACACCCCTTTAGGCTTAGGGAGGAGTTAGGCACCCTCTGCCAATGTCGACGTCGGCAAATTCATTCTAAAGTTTCTGTGTCGATTAAACCACATTTGAATACATTCCCACACAGTGTACAGAGGTGGTAGATGGGACTAGGTACCACTCCTCCAACAAGCGTGCAGAGTCCTCTAGAGGGCAACCAACAAACGTCTAAGGATTCAGTCAAAATGAGCTGAAAAATTTCAAGTTACAAATAGACTCTCAGCCCAGCCCTTGTCTTTGCTTGACCGATGAATTTTAATTGAAAATTCCACGTGCACGACAAGGATCCCCCGAACCAGAAAAAAATGTGCTCACAGCCAGTAATTCCTCGCAAATATCCTTAATCGTAAACACTCCGCTTACGAGACTTGCATCCGCAACGAGTGCACTCGCCACACTCATCGGGCGCTTGCTGGTCGCGGTGGCCTACATTCCATTCCGTAAATAAAGTCCACGACGCCGCCAAGGAAGACCAGCACGTAGGAAGTGTCACTAAATTGGAAGGGTATTCCCAAGAAGACTCATTATGTGAGGAGGAGGTCGGGGCGTGCAAAGGATCTTTTATCAATAGCGCGACCCAATTTCAGACGGTTGCGCAAACCTCGCTGTTGCACATTTCTTCTTTTTTTTCCTTGGGTGGTGTCCCTACGGAGGACAGTTTCAATATTCCGGTCATTTATCCCCGACAATGAGGAGGAGAAACATTTTTTCTTTTTCTTCTTCTCTCATAATGACCCGATTGCTGCTCGCCGTCCCTGTGTCTCTGGCTTTCTGTGAGTGAGCGAGCGGCTGTGTCCCTGTCGTGGCCAGAAATTAATTTCATTCCGAATATTGTTGATGATAATCTATTTGCCAAGATGTTACGACGAAATGGACAACACTGAGCTGAGGGGGTCGGGTGAGTCCTCGGTTGAGTCCCCGGCTGAGTCCCCGCCATGTGCGCACAACACACGATGATGGAGACCGAAGCGAAGGAGTGGAGTACATGTGTGCATCACAAACTTTTCATTGATTGATTTTTTTTTCTCGCACATCCCCTTCATGCTTGCTCAGCCCTCATCCCTCATCCAAACATGGTTCGATTTCAGGCATCCCTCAACTTCAGCAATCAGTCGTCGTCGTCGTCGTCGTCCTTGAAGACGGAAAGAAAAAAAAGTTTGTGCTCCCTTTTCCGCCACCATCATCTGTCCTCGATTCAGTGTGGGAATGTGTGTCATTAGTTGGCAAACACCATCCCCGTCGTCAGCATCAACATTAACACCGTATCCGTATTCATTACCATTATCAGCGACAATTAGTTTTCGGTTAAACGAAATGAGGCGTGTACACCTGTCCGGCGAGGGATGGCGGGGCGGAGATGATGTGTTAAGGAATGTCCTGCGGTCTGCGCGTTACATTTTGCTGAATATTGATTTCCCCCGTGGAAAGGTGACGACAGCGAGATGGGACCGGTGTGTGGTGGCCCGGGAGTCATTAGCCGCCGTCGAGCTGAATGGTAACTGGTGGCACTTAGTGAACTGAAATCACAGCGATCACGCGAATGAAAGGGTTTCGTGTGATGGTCGTTTCCGTTTCAGATGGAAGTCGACGATACGAATGTCATTTGAGGTCATTGTGTGATGGGGGAGGTTGGGTGGGTGGGTGGGTGGTGGGTTCGTGATTCGGTGTTCCACGATGACTTGTAACTCATCGCTCGTTTTGGGGTTACTTTGGAATGAGCAGAGCAACCCGTTGCTGTTCATCAAGTCGCCCGAATTTAATCTACGGTGCCTCCGCTCTGAGATAAGAAGCCGCCCCAGACTGGGCCCATCCACCAGACTCGAAAAGCTACCGCGCCGCAGCGACTGCTGCTAAGCCGTTTAAACTTTCAATTACCACGAGACTTCATCCCAAGCTCTCTCTCACTCTGCCGTAAGTCTCGTGATTAACTCATGGTTCCCTCCTCGAGGGTGGCTTAAGCAAACAACCCTCTCTCTCAGGCCACCCCCTTCCGGCAACACAGACTTGGAAATGCATGGCCACCTTACATTACAAATGACTGTGTGGTGCATCGGAACCTCGGCAAATCCCATTGTCTGGGGTCTCGGGGTGCAGTTAATTCATGGGATTAGCATCGGATTAATTGATTATCCCCACCAGCCTCGTCCCCTTCCGCCTGAAACATGTTCAAGGAGATGGATTTCACGGATGATATTGAAAAGGGATAACACACGCCAACACAGACTCGCTCCTCTTTTTCCCGGCAAGACAATAAAACTTCCCCAACCAGTGTTCCGCCGTTGCAACAATTGGTGGTCGGATGGACTCTAGTTGTCTGCCAACACGCCTCCCCTTTGATGTGTGCTCCTCTGGCTGTGAACTCCAGAGCGGCAGTCCCTGCCTGCAAACGAGCGCCTCTATTGATTTTGTTCAAATGTCCGAAAAAACGATGTTCCTTTTTTTCGCTTTCACTCAACAGAAGGATTATGTTGCTCCTCGTCTGCCCCGAAAATTTATTCATCCTTTCATCTTCTGGTGTGTGTGTGTTGGGGGGCGGGGAGGGAAGTTTCCGTGCGTGGTTCAGACAATTTAGCTCCGGATAAGGTAATCTCACGAATTGGACACGATTAATTATTCACTGGCTCAACCACTGCGTGGGTCTGGCACACTCGTGTTTCGAGCGTGGGACGTGTGGGATTAAAGGACACTTTCATAAATTGAAAACTGTCCTCTCAAAGGCCAGAGGTCATCTGCTCCATCCCACCCACCCACACGCAGCTTCTAATTCAAAAAACGAGGATATTTTCATTAATTGCACACAATTAACCGATAAATTACAGGACATTCCCAAATATTTGTACACATCCACATCGTCGTCCAGTCTGAGATCCCCCCCGGGGGGAGGGAGCCAGAGGGCGGTACCCATGATTGATTCTGGCCGTGGTGGTCGGCAACCGCTCCCGTAAATTGGATTAGAATGCTACCAATGGCGATGAGGTCGATCGGTCGGCGGGAGTCCTTTTGTGTTCCAATTATATCCATACTCTCGGAATCCTTTGGTTTTTGTGTGAAGTTCCGGCCGATGGGTGGGCCCCCCCCCCACCCCCCCCCCCCACCCCCCCCCCACCATGTGTAATCAGGAGCACGTGGCATTGGGCATTGTGTGCACATTTGAGTCTGTTGCGGTTGGACGCGGTGATCCCCCATCGATCCATTTGTTTGCAGTGACACGGTGAATTTGCGAAAACGGATAAGTGAATTAGAGAGCGAAAGAGACCAGCACACGCGGCTCTACGGGGGAATTTTGTGCCGTGAAAAGGTGCCGATAATTGGATTTTAATTGATGTCAGTGATGTGGTTTTCTGTGTAAAATAGCTTGTGGAACATCCGCCGATTGGCTTTGGGGAGGTCGCCGAATTGACAGAGTTGTGTCGGCGCGAAGGGACTGTGATTGAATGTTTGAGCTAGGTTGTGACACTCAATCCGACTGGAAGAGATTCTCAGTTTTTTTCTGGCACTTCATTGAAGACTTGTTCAGTGGTGAAGTTGAAGAGCCCTTCACAGATGAAGGATTAATAAAAACGAAGTGGTCGAGATTAGTCACAAATCTAAGGATTGGTGGCCCATTTTGAATGAATGAGGTCTTGGTCTCACAAGTGGTACCTGATGGTGCCTTCTAGAGAAAGTCTTCAGTTCACGAGTTCTCGATTCTCTTACCACGACTGTCACAGTCAACAACCTTGGGCTTGTCCTAGGTCCACCGTGGACTGTGAAACACACCAAACAGAGCTTGAACCTCTTCATCTTCTTCTCGTCTACTGAATTTAAGCAGCAGACTCCTGATGCATTCTCAAAAATTACCTGATGCTCCTTCATCACCAAATGTGACGCTCAGACCACCTAGCTTTCGCGCTTTCCATACTCTGCGACTGTGGTCCGTGGCGTTGTGGGTATGTGCGTCGATCCCAACCTCAACGTCGTAGGTTCGATTCCTGCTCTGTGCGACGAAAACAATTTTCACGGCCCCACCTCTTTCGAGTTGCTGACAATGCTCAAAGAGTATTTCCTGTCGCAGATCGCAGATCGCTCTAGAGACTGACCAGGTTTCCCCGGCATAGAGCAGGACAGGGATGATCAGGGTCTTATACAATGTTAGCTTGGTCCTTCGTCCCTCTTAAGCCCAATGAAACAGCGGCTGGCAAGAGTTATTCTGCGCTTAATCTCGGTACTGATGTTGTTCGTGCTTTTGTTTGGCTGAGGGCCAGGTTAATCTCGGGCTGTAGCGCCATTAGAAGAACAAGTCTTCTAAGCATCGCTTCATGTTAGCTGCCGTGTTGCCTGAACGCCTAAAGCCAATAGTTAACAACCTAGTCAGTCCATGCCAGTGTGGCTTTAGAAACATCCCCCATTGATGAACTATTCGTAATACGGCTTACGCAGGAGCAACAGATCGATACCCACTAGCTTTTCAACGATGCCCACCATCTGATGGCCGAGTGCGACTGATGGGTTTATCGGCAAATGAGGGCAAAACCGAGGAAATGCTTTCAATGAGAAAGGACTCCCAAAACTGCCGTCTCGGGCAGAGCGTCGCGATAGGCAGATATAGCCTTGAGGTAGTCAAAGTCCTTGCCTAGGCGCTGCAACCAAGCGAAGAATAACAATTGCAAATCACTGCTTCTTGGGCTAAGAAAGTAATTAATGGACAAAGCCCCTCTCTCGAACAACCAAAGTAACACACTAGAAGACCACAATCGTCGCAGTCCTGGTGTATGGCGTACAGGACACATGGCCTTTGTCAAAAGCGGACTAAGATGCTCTTGGTTGCTTTGAGAGGAGTGTGTTATTCGAGGGATTTTTGGGCCCGTCTGCACAGATTGTGACTGGAGGAGGTGATATAACGACGAACTATAGGAGCTGTACAGCGACATCGAGCTAGTCAGAAGAGTGAAGAATCGAACTATTGAGACGGCTAGGTCATGTGGAGCAGGCGCCAATGCTCCGTCCCGGAAAGTCTTCGAATCCATCCCCAAGAGACGGCGCAGTAGAGAATATATTAGAGAATAGAGACTGGAGACAGTAGACAGACCAATGGTGGCCCGTGGCGTTGTGGGTATATGCATCAACCCCAACCTCGACGTCGTAGGTTCGATTCCTGCTCTGTGCGTCGAAAACAATTTGTACGACCCCACCTCTTTCGAGTCACTGCCAATGCTCAAAGAGAATTTCCTGTCTAGAGAAAGCTTCTCAAACTTGGCCGTTCAGAGTCGGCATAAAACTGTAGGTCCCTTCCACTCGTAAAAGAAGAATAGCACGCACATCACGAGTGGTTGCTGAGAAGCTAGGCCCTGGCCCTCTATGGGCTGTAGCGCCACCCATATTATTATATTGTACTCTGCGACTAAGGTTAGGTTAGGATAGTAGGCTGTCATCAAAATTTCCAAAGCGCTGAGGGCTGAGACTCATTATTGGTCCATTATGACAGCTTTTGTCAGAGTACAACCACTGATGGTGATCTTCTGTCCCGCATGATCCACTAAAGGCGTCGCGGGGGTGAGCCACGCACTATAGATCTCCAAGCTCTCCAAGTCATCAGTATTTATTCTCAAGCTAGTTTTTGGACTTGGTCCAACCACCTAGTCGTGGGTCTGGAAAAGAGTCGCCATCCTGATGGAATCGCATTAAAGGCACACCTCGAAAGTCGCGATGACATTCGTGCCACGTTCACCAGCCCTCGAAGCATAGGCCTTTCCGTTTGGAGAAGCAGCTGCTCAAAATTGAATCATGTTCAAACCCGAGACTCCTCTCACTAAGGGCAGCCACTCAACCAACTGCGTCATGCAGCCGTCCTTCGCTTTAGTTAACCTCAATGTTCCACTGGGGCAGGATAGCCTCACAGCTGTCGCTTCTTGGTGGTGATCTCTTCGATGACTCTGTTGATCTCTGCGTAAGCCTCTTCCCTTCCGCATACAGCAAATTTTTTTGTTTTTGCTGGGGAAGTCCACCTTTGTCTAGAGTTGACAAAGCTTCTCTCTAGTCCGCCTTATCTTGAGTACTCTCATTCCTGAAGATTGCCAAGTTAAGGGGCCCTGCATAAGCTGCATGGATGAAGAGGAGGAAGAGAATACTCATCACCTTCTCTGCTCCTGCAGTGCTCTTGCTAGTCGTAGGTGCCCACATCTAGGAGCCTACTGCTTCAGCGGCCGCAATGAGCTAAATAGTGCCAGCATTGGACAACTAAATCGGTTCATCAGCAGCACCAAGTGGTTCCAGCGTTAGGAGAAGTCAATCGGCGTGTTATCACAATGGGCCTACTCTGGCCTAAGTGGGACTGCTCAGCCACTACTACCTAACCTAACCTAAGGGGCCCTTTTGACCTTGTGGAGGAATTCGGCGTAAGAAAGTTCGCCCTTAAGTGCTATTCTTTAGCAGTCCTGCATAAATTCTTTACCTCTTTCCTGTTTGGCGTCCTTTAGACTTTACAGCAGCTTTTGTCTCCCGTTTTTGCGCAACAGTGATTTTTCGCTTTTTTTTGCACACCTTTTTTTTGTTTTTTTTATAATTTGCTCGTGCTCAAGGGGTTATTAATACCCTTAATTGTCCGGGGTCAAGACACAGCACGGGAGGGAGAGAGAGAGAGGAGGTACCTCTGCACATTGGTCTTAAACATCTGCGGGTTGTAATCTATGGGGAATATTGAGCTGGGAGGAGCATTCCATATTCGTGTGGTGCGGCTAAAAAACGAGTCTCTAAATTTCACTGTGCGTCCGAAAGTAGGCTTAAGGGTAAACTGATGTGCATTCCTGGCGAGACGTGTATTGCGGGTGAATTCAAGGAGAGGAGGAATGCAGTTGGCTAGCTCACTTGAGCATCGTTTGACAAAGAAGACACGGTACGTCGATGTTCAAGCGAGTCTAGTGAACCCGCGATATCGTTGTCCCCTAGAAGTTTTATCGCTCGCTTTTGGATTCCATCTAGTAGGTGCAGGGTGGTCTTGGGGGCACCAGACCAGATATGAGCGTTATACTCAAGCTTAGGGCGAATATACGCCTTATAGATTAAAGCCAAATCAGAGGGGGTGAAGTATTTCTTGCATCGATTAAGGAAACCTAAACATTTCGCGGCATTTTTGGCGACCTCGAATATATGATCGTCCCAACTAAGTGTTGTGTTGATGCACATACCAAGGATGGAAAGTTTTCCGGTTTCGTCGATGCAAGCGCCATTCATGGAGAATGGCAGCAGACAGCATTGAGTTTTGGAGGCATTGAATTCCACTCTGTTGTTCTTACCCCAGTTAATTATGCTGTCCAGATCAGAATTCAATGTGCTTGACATACGCTGCCGTTCCAATGCTACGTCCGAAGGGCAGGGTCGTGAATTTTGGAACGAATATGAAAAGCTGAGGGTGCTGTCATCAGCGAAGGAGTGGATTGGATTAGAAGTGGCAGACAGGAGATTATTTATAAAAATGCGAAAGAGTGTCGGAGACAGAACAGAGCCTTGGGGGACACCAGCATTTATTTTGTGGATATCAGACTTGAACCCATCCAAAACAACTTGGATTGAACGGTTCGAAAGGTAGTTTCTAATCCATGGAAGCAGAGATTCATCAACACCATAGGCACGCATTTTCGACAAAAGAGCTTGATGCCAAAATCTGTCAAATGCTTTAGAAATAGCAAGCGCAACTATCTTGCCTTTATTGTGCAAAGGTTTCACTTTTCAGTGAGTTTAGCTACCAAATCACCAGTGAACCTGTTGCTGCGGAAGCCATACTGTCGGTCATTAAGAAGCTTCCGCGATTCAAGATATTTCAACAGCTGACGATTTAACAGCGTTTCCATGACCTTAGGAAGAAGGGACGTAAGTGCTATGGGTCGGCGCGAAGTGGGTGACGAAGATTCGCCCTTTTTAGGGACGGGCTGGACAAATGCTGTTTTCCATCTACTCGGAAAGAGACCTGAAGAGTAGGATAGATGAAAAAACTTACGCAGTGGTTTTGCCAGCGAGGAAGAACACCTCTTCAGAAGTATGGGGGGGAATACCATCCGGGCAAGCGGATTTGTGCACGTCCAGATCTTTAAGTACTCTTGCAACTGCACTTCGGTCCTTCTGTCTTGTTGTCTTTGAATTTCATGCGACCCAGCGCTGGTTTGGTCATCGAGCATTTCATTTCATTTACAGTGCCTTGAGGTTCTCTAATGGCTAGTGAGGGAAAAGTGGCTGACTGCCAGCATGCAGCAATCACACTAAGGTCAGTGTAGACAGAAATCGTGTTTCTCAAGCGAGTTGCCGTGATGAAGACTGCAGACTTCATTGCTTCTCCATCTGAAATAGAGGACGCGGCAATTATAGAAGAAGTGCCCTTCTTTTCCTCGTCTCGGCAGATTGTGCTCAAGTCGTTGTAGGGCCTAAGCAATCTAATGTAGTGAGTTACAATGTCCCCGTGTCCAATGATGATTCCGATTAGAGTCCTTAATGTCGGCCTCCTCGTCATAATTGTTATCCTGTGCCATCCCACCTGCGTTTGGTGTAAGCAACTATTTCAAGGTTGAATAGATGTCTTGCAGGAATGGCTGGGTGCATGCACATGCATGTTTGGTAGATCTCTACCTGCAAAGAACCCTCTCTAGCAAGGTCGTTCACTTCACACTTTTCTGGAATGTTACACTACCAGGAGCCCCTCAAGATGAATGCTAAAATGATCGTCCGAAGTTCAGATAAAGCCTTCAATTCTGTGCTATCGGTGCGAATCGAATTACACATCGAACGCCTGGTTTCTTCTTCAGAGCAGACTTATGCCGCTTTGATTCCTCAAGACATCCTGTGGTTGACGGAAATCAAATTCCACATCGTCATCGTCATCATATGCTCTCAGTACGACGTAGTTCTGTTTACCCTACGAATTAAATTGTGACGCCTCCTGAGACTCAGTCGCCACCACAAAAGAAATACCGACAATTGCCTATACGATCACGCTAAAAAAAAATTAGAACGAAACAAGAATAAGGCAATATGAGGAAGCTCCTGTGACCAGTAGAGGAACGACGTGGTAAAGTGCTAAGGTCGCCAACCAAATTGATTGTTAGACGCCCTAGACCACTTTTGAAGACCACATCTGTGAAGATTAGCAGAATGAAACAACAAAAGCCCTCTTTGCTGACACAAGTGTGTCCTGTGACTGGCTTGACTCCAAGCGTCAAGCTGTGTTGCCTTCGACCAGGCATTCCGAAAAAATTGTAACACATGCATTCTAGGAGATCCCAAGAACAAGTTCCTATCGGCAGCTCCTCACCGGCTCATCTATGCCAACGTTATGTAGCTGTCTTCAGGCCCTCCACGGATCCGTGGCAGAGGCGAAGGCTTTGCGATTCATCGATCCTTGCCGCCCCTGATTTAAGAAGACCCATCGCCTGTGGTTTCAATCGTCAAACGAGGGAAACAAATAGCCTCGGGGACACCTTTAAACTGAGACAACAACTTTTCGGATCGAAAATTCGTTCGTTTCCATTCGCCGCCTGCGGGACTTCGGCAAACGAAAAAAAAAGCAAAGAATATCCCGAACATTGAAAGCTGCCTTCCCTCCATCGGCAACGTCGCCATCCACCGCCTCCCCCGGCAACTCAGTCCGGGTAGATTGATTATGTCAGGACGAAAAGGAGAAACACATCAAAAATTTGCTTCCTTGGTTTTATTTAACTTTTTTCTTCTTCTTTTTTTTTTTGTGTGTTCTGTTGAGTCGTGCTCCTGCGAAGCTCTCACGCCATCACACGAATCCACTTGATGGCCTCAGGCCAAAGGGTTGTGTACAACGATGATGATGGCCATCATGACGATGACGATGGGGGAAGCAGAGAAGACGGCAGAGAGAGAGAGCGGGAGATTGAAAGTTTCGGTCCTGATTCGTCCTTAGACGACTACTCTCGTCCGATGGAATGGGAACGCGTGCCCTTCGGCATTTTTTTTTTGCGCCCGAAATCAGTTTAGCGATGGAAACTTTCAATTTACCATCAGATTATATCGTTTTCGGATTTTTTTTTCGTGAAAGGATACACACACATTTTTCAGCACCACCAGAGGGAGCCGGGTGAGATGAGAAGACACGACACAACGATGAGGACGTGCGCGACGGACAAACGGAACGATGGCGAGAGTGATGGCGCTGCTGATGCTGATGGTGTTGATGCGGATGATGGTATCGGTTGTTGGACACTGGATAAGGGTGACACTTAGTCCGGGTCCTTTTGACTCGTCGTCGGTTTGTGCGCCCCACACCCCCGGGAGATATTGATTTTGGAGAGAGAATACTGCCAAGTGAAAAGCAAATACCAAATAGAAGAGAGAGAAGGTTGGAGGAGTGGAGAAAAGGAAGGTGTTTCGTCCTTATTTCAACTCAATGTGTTACTTTTTTATGTTTTCTCTTCGAAGGGGGGAATGGGTGGTGTTGACTCAGGAATTGAATGGAACTGGAGAAGGACATTAATTTTGTCGTTGTTTCTTGCTTCAATGGAGAGGGGGGGAGGGGTCAGTGGGAGTCCTGGGACTAGTTCAAAAATCGAAGGGAGTTGAATTAGATTTTGGAAGGCAACGTCCATTTTGTGGGATGCCTTGTGATTTGTATAATAGGTGGACTTGGCTTGCCTGGACATGACGCCACAAAGCACGTCCACCGTTTAGATGACTAGGACTTGGACGGACTTGAACTGGGCCTGTGCTGTCAGATGCTCTTCTTGATTGGAACCCTCGATTAAGAATGACTCTAAAAACTTGGCTACAACCTCAATGGCAACATCACCATTAGCTGTACAAACCACACGGACGAATGCCTAGCCAATACAGTGCTCATCACAGACTCCTGAGGTAGCAGACCACTTTAAAATCCTGTCATCTCTTCAAATTTTGTTGAATTCCTTGTGATTTGTAGGATCTATAGACTTGACTTGACTCCAAGCAGGGACCCGACGCCAGAAGGAACCCGATGACAAGGACGAAGAGGTCGAAGAAGACCATAACCAAGTGAGTAGTAGCTCCTGTATTCGCTTGTTTGTCTCGCGCTATCGTATGCGGTTTTCTCGAAATGATTTTTAGCTCTCTTCAACTCTTTCCCAGCTGTTGGGACTTTTGCTCTATTGTTCGGCGCCATGTACTTCTCGGACCACCCGCTTTTCTACCTCAACCACCTGGGTCTGTGATATCATATGCTCCACTTAGTTGAAGCTCACAACCGCCTCGAAAAAGAATTTGACTCCAAGAAATCCCGCGGGAGCATACAATGACAACAACAGCATAAGCTGCATAAACTACAAACATTAATGTCTAACCAATATAGTGGTCATCGCATACTCCTGAGGTACGTCATCACTAAGGTCCAGTAATGTCTTAAAATTCTGTTTAAATCTGTGGGATATATGGGCTTGACTGGACTTCTAGCCTGGGCACGACGCCACAAAAAACATCTGCCTTTCAGGTGTCCCCGAGAAGTGGTCAAACAGGCCCTGAACTAACTGCAGCTAGATCTGCTCCTCTTTGTTGAAGCTCAGGGCCGCCTCGAACAAGATTATGACTCCAACAACACTCATGATTGCCTTCAACAGCGACATGTGCTCTACAAACCTCAAAGACGAATGAGTAAACAATACAATGCCTAACACAGGCTCCTGAGGTACTCGACAAATATAAAGTGCAGTCATCTCTCTGATTTTTTTGAATTCCTTGCGACCTGTATTATATATGGACTTGACTGGGCTCCGAGCATGGACGCTACCTTGTGGTGTATCTGATAAATGGTCGAACAGGACCTCAACCAATTGGAACTGGGTCTGCGCTGTCAGACGCTGACTGAAGCCCAGATCTGCCTCGAACCAACACGACCCATTATGGCCAACAGCAGCATCGTTCGCAATGTACACCCAAAAACGAATGTCAAACCAACACAGTGCCCATCACAGACTCCTGAGGTACCAGACCACTTTAAAGTCCAGTCATCTCTTTAAGTTTTGTTGAATTCCTTGTGATTTGTAGGATCTTTAGACTTGACTTGACTCCAAGCCGGGACACGACGCCACAAAGAGACTGTTAGGTGTCTCTGACAAGGACGAAGAGGTCGAAGAGGACCAGAACCAAGTGAGTGTTAGCTCCTGTGTCCCCTTCTGATTCCTAGGGCATCTACTACTCCTTTCTCGCAATGCGTTTTAGCTCTCTTCAACCCTATCCCAGCTGTCGGGACTTCTCCTCCTCTGTGCTGTCAGATGCTCCTCTTGGTTGGAGCTAAGGGCCTCCCCGAACAAGAAGATGAAATCCCGTGGAAGCTTCCTACTTCAAAGACAATAGCAACATCAGCAGTACCTTCAGACCGCAAAAACAAATGGCTAACAAATGCAGTACCCATAGCACAGTCCTAAGGCAACCCAACAGTTTCCACTCCCGTCGTCTTTTTAAATTTTGTTAAATACCTTGAAACTATGGACTTGACTGGACACCCAGCTTGGCCACGACGCCACAAAGAACATCTGCCTTTAAGGTGTCTCCTAGAAGTGGCCAAACAGGTCCTGAACCAACTGCAGCTAAACAATACAATGCCTAACACAGGCTCCTGAGGTACTCGACAAATATAAAGTGCAGTCATCTCTCTATTTTTTTTTAATTCCTTGCTACCTGTAGGATATATGGACTTGACTGGGCTCCGAGCACGAACGCCGCTAGTTACATCCGCCTTTCCGTTGTCTCCGAGAATTGGTCGACAGGGCCTCAACCAATTGCAACTGGGTCCGCGCTGTCGGAGGCGCCTGTAAAATGAAGCCTAGGTTTGCCTCGAACCAACACAACCCATTACTGCCAACAACTTCACTGACAGCAGCACCATCCGCAGTGTCCACCCCAAAACCGAATGCCAAACCAACACAGTGCCCATCACAGACTCCTAAGGCACCCCATCACTTTAAAGTCCAGTCATCTCTTTAAATTCCAGCAAACTCCTTCAATGCTCACATTTCAATGCCCCCCCAACCCCAACCGACTTGCATCCTCTCCTCTTTTTGTCTTGTTGCGAATTCTTTCCACATAACACTCGCACAGGATATGCATCATTTCATATGAATTTCAGTTAATTACGCCTGCTCAACTCCCGGGGTCTCCTCTGGAACAACAAACCATCCGACGCACACACACACGACACACGTTGACGGCTCACACACATCAGTCAATTTTCGTTAAGAGAACGCCACATCAGAAGCGCAAGGAGCGCAAGGCGAGCAGCAAAGTAATAAACCCTTGATTGCACTACTAAATGCACCACAAAGGAGCCATGTTGCAACCCCTTGGTTGGTTGGTTGGTTGGTTGGTACACACAAACAAAAGCGTACACACCCGTCCCCTCCAACCACCCCCTTCATTACTCTCGTCCGTCTCGTAGATCCTTGCATCACTTGTCAAATGCGAGGGAAGTGCTTTCGCAACATGCTCAGCTCATGCCGGTGGTGGAATCAGGCGCTGAAGCGCTGAAGCTGCTGTCTTCTGCAAAAGGAACTTCTTTCCGATTGCTGTTCGCTGGGTGCAATCATAAAGTTGCGCCGCAGTGGTTTGGGGTGCCACTTCCTTTTCCATCACCATTTCAGCGTCTCTCTCGCCAGCATCATCACCATCGCCATCGCCATCGCCGTCGTCGCCGCCACGGTCGTCGTCGTCATCAGCCATGTGACAGAGCACACTACACCAGAATGCACTCAGCCGTGGGTGACGGCGCGGGGGGATACTTGGTCGGTGTGTATTTTTTTTTTTGCAACAATTTGTGTTGTGGGCGTGGCACAGTGTGCCACCGGAAGAAACAGCAAACAGATCATCATGCCATTAAAGTGCAATTTGTTCCTCGTCCTCGCCGGCTGGCTGGTCCTGGCTGTTGTGTGTGCTCGCTATTGTCTCCCATGGGCTGTCCGATGTCTCGTCAGTGTCTGACGTATACCCTCATGTCGTCCTGTGGTGTCACAGGATTTTTGAATGAAGACATTTCCCTCTCTCTCTCTCTCTCTCTCTCTCTCTCTCTCACTCTGACTCCGTCTCTCCGTCGGCGCATTGCCCCCTTGTTGCGTTCGTTTAATGGCTCGCATACAAGTTTGCCCACCATCCTGCGCCCACGCTCGGTGAACACTTTGACTACGTCTGCCGGCAGCGGGTGTGGATGGGTGATCTGCGATACAAAAGAATGCATTTATGCCATCAACCAGAAGCACGAAGTAACTTCTTGAAGTTGAATCCGACTCCAATGACATGGTCTACACTTCGATTCTTTAAAAGGTCCTCCAGTGTAGGAGGGAGAGATCTGTGCAGGGAGCGGGAATTGTTATTGAAAGGATGTGTCTATTGAGGGGCGGCAGCGGTTGTCGTTCGAGTCGGGATGGGGCTCTGTTCATGCGGAACTTGGGCTTGATTGAATGATGTGCATTGACATTAGTTGGCTGCAGTTGATGATGTGTTGCTGGCGGAAGATGGAGTGTGGTTCAATGATGAAGACGTGCTCTTAGGGCGCCCATCAGCACGGGGACGTCTTGCTTTGAGTCTCCGAGTTGAGGGGAAATGCGAAATTAGTGACTTTGAATTGCAATTCTGAAAGGCATGGCATTTGTGACGTGAATACGGGAGTGGCAATGTTTGGAACAAAAGCACCATCATTTGCGAAGGGTTCTAGTTCTGTCTTGTCAAAGGTTCGGGAGCAGCCAGCCTGTGGTCCGCAATTTTGAGGGGGTCCGCGGCGGCCTTTCGTCTTCATTATCATTCCACTACAGCTGCATGTTGGGAGGGGTCCCCCGAAAGATAGATTCATTGCTGGTGGTCCACACAGAAGCTCAAAGGTTGAGAAACTATGCTCCAGAGCGTGTCATTGTGTGGATGCCTTGCTTCAAGTCATACGCAATGACTGCTAAGAATGGGATCATATGGTACTTAGCCACTTTTGGAAGAGCAGAGAGTAGAATCTTCTGATTGAAGGAAATCAAGCCTCGTTCTTCAATTGTTACTGCCCATAGGTCAGACGCATGACGCAGGTCCTTGTGATCAAAATTTTGCCGTGAACTAGGCCCATTGTGATACCACGCGGATTGACTTCTCCTAACGCTGGAACCAGTTGGTGCTGCTGATGAACCGATTTAGTTGGCCAATGCTGGCACTATTTAGCTCGTTACGGCCGCTGAAGCAGTAGGCTCCTAAGTGTGGGAGCCTACGACTGGCAAGAGCACTACAGGAGTAGAGAAGGTGATGAGTATGTTCTTCCTCCTCTTCATCCATGCAGCTTCTGCAAAAATCATTATATGGTGCACCCATCCTGCGAGCATGAGTGCCAATTACACAGTGCCCGGTTATGACTCCTATAAGGGTCCTTACTGAGGGCTTGCTGAGTCCAAGTAGACTGAGTGACCGTTTTAGGTTAAGTGATGGCCAGATTTCTTTTGTTTTAAGGCAGGTGGTGCCTTCTAGCCATTTGTCATTGGTGGTTTTGATTGTATGGTGAACTTGGTACCTAGAGAACAGACTAGGGCTCGTTACTAATTAAGGCTTCACGAAACGTTTAGCATAGACAAGAGGAGAAACGGAAAGTGGGCACTCAAGGCTTGTCGTCAAGTCAGTGGGCACTCAAGGTTCATATGGGACTTGAGCGCCCAAGCAGATCGAGCAGCATTAGGTGCACTCAGAGACCTTGTGAATCTCCACAACTTACAGGCCTCCAAAATAATATATTTTCCCGCTCCAGACCATTGAGCACGATGGCATAGCTTCAACAATAACCACTCGTGTTGAATATTTTTCTGTTCTCTCAGGATCCCCCTTCGGGTAGGAATCGTAGAATATATCCGAGGTAAGGCATGGCCTTCGTAAAAGGCGACTAAAACCCCGAGCTAAAAGCTAATGGTTTACGAAGTAACCTACTCCCTTGCTTGTCAAAATGATGGTTTCAAGCTCGCAAACAAAGGAATGAACGGTAAGTTTACAATGGCGGCCAGTCCTGGGATGTTATGGCATCCTACTGGTAGCTTGACCAGAGGCTATAGTCTGGTGCCACGGGAGATCAGGTTTCCGTCCGTGAGATCCCCATAGATTTCTTCCTGATCGCTTGAGGTTGGCCCCCAAGCGGGAGCATCGTGGTGGCTGTGGTTTAAAACCCAAAGTCGCGGGAGAAGTGGAGATACACCTGCATGTCAGGGAATTAATCGTGTCCATTAAGGCTATGGGCATTTGCGACTCTCCGACGTGAAAGGTATTCATCCAAGTCTATGTGGAGTTGCAGAGAACAACCGGTTGCTACGACCCAGAGAGCAGCAGAGGTGTTAGATGGGCCTCGCCACCCTACCAAGGTGAAGGAATATGTCCATATTGAGATTTCTACTGAAGGTGCCTCATCCAGCGTCGTAAAATGGTCCAAAGATTGAATGTCTTCGTGCTATAAACCCGGCAGGTGATCATGTAAAACACTTATTTCTGTTCTCTCACGAGTGAAAAGGATCTACCGTCTGATACCGACTCCGATGGGCCAAGTAGAAGTTTTCTTTTAGAGAAACAAAGAGGGGCGGGTCCGTGAAAACTATTTTCTCGTACCAGGAATCGTGCGTCACTACACCCTCATCATCGGTGAGTTCTCAGAATTCGTGTACATTTAAAGAGCTTACGGGCGGCAGTTCCAACTTGCACTCCGAGAAGCTTGTTGTCAAGTCAGAATGCATTCACATATCCAACGGTGGCCATATGTATCGAAAGCCAAGCAGCCACCTAAATTATTGCGTCCTTCACAACGCACTCTGGAATGCCGAGCCAGGCTAGTACCCTAACCCCCTCATCTGGATTCCAAGTCCCAGCGACATCATAGGAGATGAGACGGCCGACGAAGTGGCTAGGCAACGATCCCCTTCGACGAACCCGATACGATATCGCTGTATTGTTGGCGGTGTCTATAGAAGGCTGGGGATTATGCAGGAAGCCTTGGTATCCCACACAACTCAAACTGTCGCAGTTGCAACAACGCAGCTAAGAGGGAATATAATAAATGTGGCGCTACAGCCAGCTAGGCAAGGATCTGCTCTTCTGGGTTCGCTGGTTCATTGGAAAGGATGTATATGTCCCAACACAAGCAGTTATGGCTAATATCTTTACGCACTGCCTTAAAATCGCTAACCTCAGATGGGCCAGAGTGACAAACTGTGCGACAGACATCAAGTCGAACCAGCCAATATGGCCTGAGTATGGACGTCCCAAACGAACGATCTCCTTCGACGAACCCGACATGATATCCCTGGATTGGTGATGGTCTCTACAGAATACCGGTCGATACCAGATCATTCCGCAAGACAGGGTGTCCCACATAACTCCAATTGTTGCTAAAAGACAGCTGGGAGGGGATACCTTACTAAAGGGTGATTTTTTAAAAGCTTTAAGAAAGTTTTTCAAAAAAAAAACATAAAATTCAGAAAAATGTATGAAATCTTGATTTGAATCGCTGGTACGGTCCATATAATTTAATGTTTGAAGGTTATTTCATGCAAATGTTGACCTTGACTGCGCCTCAAATGGTCCATCCGCGTAGTCCAATTTTGGCATACTCTCTCCAACATTTTGTCCGGTATCTCACGAATAAATGCTTCAATGTTGTCTTCCAATGCGTCAATTGAAGCGGGCTTGTCTGTGTAGACATGGGCTTTAACATAGCCCCACAAAAAAAAGTCTAAAGGCATTAAATCGCCAATCGACCGGTCCCGAACGTGAAATTAAATGTTCACCGAACTCGCCTCTCAATAAGTTCATTGTTGCGTGTGGCATGTGGCACCGTCTTGTTGAAACCACATGTCATGCAAAAAAAGTTGAATATCATCTCACGGTACCGCTCACCATTCACAGTTACGTTACGATTCGCATTATCTTTGAAGACGTACATTCCAATGATGCCACCAGCCCATAAACCGCACCAAACTGTGACTTTTGTTGGATACATTGGTGGCTCTTGCAATGCTTCTGGCTGATATTCACTCCAAAATCGACAATTCTGCTTATTTACGCACCCATTGAGCTAAAAATGAGCTTCGTCGCTGAACACAATTTTTCGGAAGAAGCGCGCCATGAACTTTCTTAACAGAGCACATAAGACGATTCATGGTTAAATTGTAGACCAAACTGAAGAAGTTCGACAGTGAAACAAAACACGAAACGTGAGTCAGCTTACTAAACCAGTGTTGCCAAAAAGATAATAGCTAAAAAATCACCCTTTATGTACCAATATCCCGACTTCTGAAGCGACTCCATCAGGAAGACGACCGCTTGGCAGGCCCAGGACGAGGTGGTTGGGCCAAGTCCAAGAACTCGCTTGGTCGTGCTTAGGCATAGATCCTGCTGTGTTAGATTCGATGGCGGAGGATATGGTGGCCCGGAAGATCTCTAGTGCGTGCTTACCCCCGCGACCACGTTAGTGGATCATGCGGGTCTGAAAAATGATGAAGATGACGATGGGTATTCGCACGGAAGGCAAGACTCACACGATGCATGATGGATGTGGAACGCCTTTATCAGTACTTTCACGCCCAGACGTCTCTTCTGACCTCGACACCTGATAACACTTAAAAGTCATTACTTCTTGGTCACCCCATCAAAGGCTCTTCGAGACAAGACCAAGTTGTTCATGGGGATCTACAGCGCTCAACCATCTTAGGCGTCTTGGGACCGTTAACGACAAGCAAGAGTCTTTTCGTTGCACTGTCTGTACCCACGAATCGAGGTTGAATCTGCACTCCCAGATGCCAACAAGTCAAAAAGGACCTGAGACCACAGAGAATATTTCATGTAGGAACCTAGGTCGTGTCTCATCTTCAGGACTAGGGTAACGATGGTCTAGAACAGAACTTCTTGGCGAATCCGTCACTGGTTCCATGAAAACGGTTCCCTTAAGACATCCACATTCCATAGAGGACCCCTTAAATGTGACGCCCTCTCCCTCTTCTCACAGACATCGATGTGCCCCCTAGACACGTCCTCCCAGACCTCCCAGATCTCCCAGAACCTTCCAAAGGACCCACCTTCAAACCAAGTTTATGATTCGTTATCCTCTTCATTGAACCAATTTGCTTACATCACGTAATCACCCAAGTCCCTTGTTAGACCTCTTTTGCATACTTACCACCCCCCCCCCCTCCCCCCTCCACCCTTTCGTAACTTTCTCTACATTTTTTGCATCCCTTTGACATGGCATCCTTCGTGATGAGCCACGTCACACGATAAAGGCATTTTTGTGCGTCAAACTCTTCAGGTTCCAATCATGTTTGCCGTCGCAAGCCCCCGCAATGCATGCAAGTCCCTCCAAAAATGGCGGGTGGCGGGAAAACGATTCAAATACCAACACAAAACTGCAAGAGGATATTTTCGGTGACTTTGACAATTGAAAAGTTTTCTTCACAAGTAAGCACCCACTGTGCAGCGGTGGCTTGGGTACAAATTGAACCGAAAGCAAGGACCGAAGCAACCGCACGACCACTGTGACTCTCAAAATCCCTTCGTCCTGAATGAAGACGAAGCACAGATCCTTAAAAACAAAGACAACTACTTGAGAGAACTTCTTTCGAACAAAAAAAAAAAACAAACCAAGGACTTTGTCGGTGCAGGACTCTTCTGCTTCTTCTGCTGCTCCTGCTGTAGGCAGGTGACTCCAAGGGAAACTTTCCCCTCTCTCCACTCCCTCACACGCCCTCGTTCTTCCTTTTTTGTTGGCGAATTATGTCTCACGCTTCCACCTGTCTGGCGGGTGGATGCGATTTGGTGGCCACAGGTTCTCCGGCGAGGACTGCCGAACAAAAGTAGCTGGCGCAGCACAGCACCCCCCCTCTCCCTGCCCCCTTTCCAGGTGCTGAATGAAACTTTATGTCTTACTCGAGCAAAAAGAAACCAACTTAGTTCCATTCAGTCACTCACTCACTCCCTTCAGTGCCACGGTTGGTTCCACAGTTGCCCCTTTTTCTTTGTTTGCGGCGCAGGCCAGAGTCGTCCTTTCCCGGCGAAGGAGCCGTCGGGAGTTTATTGGTCGGGCTTGCCTTTATGTTTCAATGCGGTAAAGTGCGGGGGGGGGGGGAGAAGTAATCGGCTCAAGAATTTATAATTTTGTATGCAACTCTGGTTGTGTCCATTTCGGTGTAAGCGCCCACGGCCGGGGGCAGGCAACTTTTCCGCTCTGCCTTACAATGGGAATTGTAGATGTTTTGTAACCAAGCAAGGACGAGAAAAAAGGGTTTTTTTTTGGAGCTTTGCGGCTGCAGCTGTCATTATTCATCGTTTTTGTGCGGTGTTGACCTTACGGTCGGGGTTTTTTTTTTTGGAAACACAAGAGATTTATCACAAGACGTTGTGGCTGAGGTGAGGAATCAATTTTTGAGAACTAATGCTCCGCCATCGAGGAGACCTTGAAGACAATGGATGCGCTGTCATGAGGTTTATTCAACTCGATGCTGCAGAGGAGGAGACGCGTAGCAGACGCCGGAGGCACTGTCCGGCTCAGAAACGAGGCAGGTAGTTAAAATGGCTCTGCCGGTAAACGTGGGTAACACCAAGCACCTGCTGTCTTCAAGAAGAAAACACACGACATCGACGCACGTCTTGGATAAAGATTGCCAGAGACTGTGTCTACCTTTGCAGACATCCACCAGGATTACCAGAGACTGCGTCTAACTTTGCAGACAACCACCAGAACTGAGATCAAGCGCAGTAACAACTTGTCGCCTGCTATTCTATGGACTCAGAGAAGGGTCTTCCATAAAGGCAACTCTTTTTTCAAGCCATAGATCTTTCCAGTCTTCCTTTGTAGCCTTGTCAGGTCTTCTCGGTCCCTTTAGGAGTGTGATCTTGAGTATAACTCTTGCTTCAATCCATTCTGGAGAAGAAGACAGGACCATGAACTTGACATACGTATGAGCCAAGCCCCGACTTAGAATCTAGGTGACTAGGCCAGAGTTAGAAGACACTGGCTCTAACATGAACTGCCTCTGCCTCCTGGCCAAGAACACAAAGCAACAGAAGAAGGTCACCTTCAAGAAGACGCACACAAGAAGAAGGTGGACAACTGAAGGGCAGCTAACTGAAGAGGTTTGTTCCACATATCTGCGTCGGACGATAGCGTTGCTTCAACTTGGGCACAACGCACCTAGGGTCTGTACAATCAGATCTGTTTCTTCTTCTTTGGTTGGCGCTACAGTTCGTGGTGGACCTGGGCCTCACCCAACATGACTCTCCATCTAGCTCGGTCTTGTGCTAGTTGCTTCCAGCCACGCACGTGCAACTAATTTAGGTCCCCTTCTAGCTGCGTGCCCCACCGTAGGCGCGGTCTTCCTTTACCGCGTTGTCCCTCGGGGTTGGAGTCGAAGACTTTCCGGGCCGGAGCATTGGTGTCCATTCGCTCGACGTGACCTAGCCATCTGAGACGAGAGATTCGAACTCGTTTGACCAGGTCGATGTCGCCTTCAAACACCATCCGTACATACGGGACCGAAGATTATTCGAAAGACTTTTCTCTCGAAGCGCCCAAGAATATCCTCGTCCACTTTAGTTAGTGTCCATGCTTCTGCGCCATGCAGCGGAACTGGAACTATCAGGGTCTTATATAGAGATATCTTGGTTCTTCGAGAGATGGCCAAGTCATGGATTCAAAGCAGATAACCGATGCAATCCTCTACAACAGCCTATTAATTGTTATTGAAGGTGGTCTGTGAAGGTCTTGCACAGAAGTCATTGAAGACGACTCCAATTCACTTCGCCCGTTTGTCTTTTGTGCAGCTGCAGGTAATGCTACACGCTACTACGCTTTAACCTACAGGACTTCTTTTGCGGCCATGTCTATGCGGGAGCATCCAAGTTGCCCGCAAGTCTTCTTTTGTGTGAATTTGTAGACTGCTTGAAGGACGAACGATTCACAAGAAAGCAGAGGAGATCTTATAAGAAGAGCTTTTTTAAGATGTCTACGAGGGAATTTTTCACCGACAGAATAAAACGTCCTGTCCCCTATTAGAGGAGTCGTATGACACGAGACGATATGGTGACGTTCCTGTTTTATTTGACTGAATCTACTAAATATCCATTTGGTCAACTGATGCAGCTTATCTCTTCTGAATTGTCCACTTTGAAGTGCACAATAGTTCTTGTCCCTGTTCATATGCGACAGAAATTGCAAAGAGTCGCTTAGCTTCAACTGATAATCACAGTTTTTAGAAAATGCTTTCCTGGCATGAAAACAATCAATTTGCCATGAGGAATTCTCATCTAAATTGGCTAAACACGAAAACGAAGAGCAGTACCTACATACAATCCCCACATCCATCCACATCCCCCCAATCCATACATCCCATTTCAAGACAAATTTCCACTACCCCTTGTTGAAACAAAAAAATGATCTCATATAATCCCACACAATCACAAATTTGGAGAGCCTTCAAATAAAAATCATCAAACTGTCACCAACGTCAATTTTGCCCACAGAAAGAGACGGACTGTGAAAACCCAACTTTCTCCCATTCGCCATATGCATCCATCCACCCAATCCCCATAGACTCTCGTCCACACGAGAGCCTGCATCGCGATGGCGTCATGCACCCAAGCACTCTGCGCAGTGCAATGTGCACCAACCTGTCGCGCACCACTGCGGGAGCTTTCTCTTTATCTCTTGTGCCGGGCATGCATTAGCTTGCTCCCTATTGGCTGGCGACCAGCTGCATGCGAGAGTGGGAGTGAGATGTAGGCGCATCTCAGTGTATGGCGGCAAATGGCGATAGTTCATGGCCATGACTCGAGCGAGAGGGAGTGAGATCAAATGTTAGCGGGCCGCCATTTCCAATTTGCACTGATCGAGTGCGAGTGAAAGCAGGTGTGACCGTTTAGGGAAGGGGTTCGTACATGAATGTATGCTTAGTGTGTGTGTTTACGGTGGATGTCAGTTAAATTGTTGGATTTTTTTGTTCAATTAGATGGAATATTTTCGGATTTTCTTTGTTTGAACATTTTACAATCTTTAGCTATTGTGTACCAGTACCAGTATCAGGATGTGATGTTTTTTTTTTATTTTCGTTACACATTTACAGGTAACGACGTACATCTGTCTTAATAATTAGAGAAGAAGTGTATGTAGAACTAATAGTGGCATCGACTGTAGTAAGAGATGTTGTAGTAGTCATGAGGCAACTCGCGTGGACTGAGAGGCTGCTGGTTAGGTGGACTTTCAGTGATTTTTTGTTACAGTCTAACCTAATGAATTGCTCAGGAAATTGATTTCGCATTCTGTGTCTCTGGTACTGTGTCTGTGTCTCTGGCAAATGGGAGCAGTTTTTTGTGAATTTTTTAGGTTTGTTCACAGGTGTGGCGCACTGGACTCTGGTTGGAAGAAGACAAACACTGGCTGGTGTATTCCCTTTTCTTTTATTTTCCTCTTTGCAGGATCTGGCTGTTGACTACACGAGTGGAAGTCGACAGGGGCTTGGGAGTTTAGAGATGTTATAGAATTTAATTGAGTATTTGTGCATTTTTTTGTATCAGTTGTTGGACTTGTGTTGCCAGTACTTGAAGTAGAGTCTATTTGACTTCCCTCGACTTGCTGGTGATTTGGGGAGACAGAGTAGATTGAGCTGGTGGAGGCCAGTCTTATTTCAGGGATCACTTTCAACGAGCGGATCGATGGAGTTATTGGGGCGTATTGGCACAAGTCTCGAAAGGATCTCGGAGACTGGCCCACTCGATCGGACTGGACGTACTGGCGCACAGTATGTTACGTCTACTTTGTGGAAAGTGCCATGAACGCTCTTGGGATTGAGATACGGGGTTTTTGGGCGGAGAAGTTCGGTGGTGCTAAGTGGCTAGTATATGATTGGGAGGTGCGCTCTTCTATACAACAGGTTGCTCACAACGAACTTACTGTCCCACCGACTGCCTGTTCCTTTTCTCCTCTATTCCCTCGTATCTCTGCCTCTGTCTCTATAGTTTAGAAATCGTAGTCCAATGTTGCGTTTTGTAGCATATTTAGTTATATTGATCGTAGCATCAGTAGAAGTAGAACAAGTAGTAGTGATTATTGTTGTTGGAGTAGTAAGCAGTAACAAGGCACATCCCAATGATGACGTGAAGATGCAGAGTCGACAGCGTTCTCGCAAGGCGACTTGCTCTTTCTGAGGGAACCTTCGGGCGTCTTGCCAAAACTCCATGGATTTCTGTTTGTTTCTAGATCGAATTGAGATTGATGTTCCTTCTACAGCTGTCGTGCCACAAGTGTCCTTCGATTTCTTCTTTCTTTCAACACGCCCGCAAATCGTCAATACCCAGGTTGACGCTTGAGAGCCGATACTCAGTTTTACCGAAAATGACTTCCAAATGTGTAGCAAAGCACTCTCTTTTGATTTACCCCATTTTGTTCAATGAAAGAGCACATTTTTAAATCGTTTTCGGTAAAAGGCTGTGCTCTGTTACCCCTTGTCATTATGCTCACTCCCATTTCTCCAGCTCCTTCCCTTCGTACTCCTCGTTGTTCTCCTGCTCATCCGTGTCCTCCTCGTCCTTGACGTCCTGCACCCCCTCCGCTCTTTTTCTCCTGCTCCACCCCTTATCCCCTTCCCCCACCCCACCCCACCATCATTGTCATTTCTGTAAATAAAATTCAATACGGATTCTGAGTTATTGCCGCAATAAATCACAACGACCCGAAGTTCGATATCCCCACCAGTGGCCACCAGCAGCACCATCACCCCCACCATCCCCCACCGTCGTTCCGCCCCGCGCTGCCGTAATTTCTTTTAACCCCATCATTCCACAGATTGTTCGTGAACACTTTGCACTTCGGACAGCGTGCCTATGGTCGGGCGCATTGCAACGTCCGATCGCCCGTGAATGTCCATTTAAGTGGATCTCATAAATGCAATGGTCACCGCCACCATCCTCCGCCCACCCACACTCTACAGGAATCCTTAAGTGGTGTGTTCTCAGTTCTCAGGTTTTTAACCAGGAGGAGGAGGTGAGACAGCGCCCGATAAGGACAACACAACAAGGCGTGTGTAGGACATGAGTAAAATTGTTTTGAACGTGCTCTCAGTGGGTAGTGGTGGACTGCAGCTGTTCCCCCACTGAAAACGAAAGTCGTCGAAGAGCTGCAGAACCCAGCAACTTATCGAAGGAGATGTCCTTTACTTGTATCCACCCAAGGATCTTTCCGTTCTTTTTGGACTACACCATTTCTTTTGCCCCTCTCCTGCTGGTTAGCAGAAGTTTTTCTCCTCTCTGATTACAAGGATGTGAGATGTTTTGAAATTTCCAAGTCTTAAGAAACTTCCCCCAAAGTCGGAGTGAACACATGTACCGCCCTGAAGAGGGCAAAAATTATAGATTTACTGGCCCAACCAGACCTCACCAAACCAAACCGACCGGACCGACCGGAACTATCTCTCTCCTAAGGAGAAGCATTCAAGTGAAACCGAGAATCCTTTTAGATTAGATCAAGCTCTCTGTCTCTGTGCTCCTCCCTGTGACTCCCGTAATCCCGTCCTAATCCACCTCGTGCGCCCACACATCGCATCGGCCGGCGGCGGGGCTAGGTGATGGAAATGAATATCCTGCCCGCTCCCGGGGTTCAGTTAATTTCGTTATCGGAGCACACACACAGAGGGCGGGGCAGCCACCGCTCAATGGACCGTAAAGGATGGTGATACGGAAAATTTGTGTGGCGCTCAGCTCTGATAAATAAATTTATAAATTTGTGGGATGATTTTCGAATTAACCGCAGGCGGGGGCGGGATGTGGCTCTTGTTTTTCGGGACCTTGGATGTGGTGTCCGCAATTAATCATGCACGTCCTGGGAATGTGTATTGTGAAGGAGCGAACCTCGCTGCACCACAAGTCGGGTGGGTTGAGGCAGGGGGTTGGCAGCAGACAGCTGCATAGCTGAACTTAGATTGATGGTGGATCGTGGTAAAGGTCGTTTGTAGAATTTGTACCTCGTCTGGTCTTCGCGCAATAAATTCCCTCTGATCACAGTGGCCCTCCCACCCCATTCCGGCATTCCATTCCATTCCATTCCATGCCATCACTTGAATATTCAACTGGGGAATTCGTCAATCACTGGACTTCTCAAACAATTCCATTTACTGTAATTGCCTGTCCAATTAATTCAAAAGTTCCCCTCCCCCAGGACATCAAGTACGCTCTGCAGAGAATAAAGACGGCACAGGCCCCCCTCTCTCTCTCTCTATCCCAGATGCACGAGCAGAGACGTGCACATCCCGGAAGGAAGTTAACTTTAATTGTCCACCTTTAAACCTTCCTGACGCCGCCGCCGCTGTCCTTCCTCTCGGCTGCCCTCGTTTTGGGAAAAGTCAATTTAAAATCCACACTCTAAGTGGGCGCACGAGTGCTGGAGCGGGAGAGACTGATCTCTTGAGAATTTTGCACTTGTCACTGGCAGAGTAATGGAGTGAAGGGCACATCACACAGCACATAAGGACACGACAGGACATCACTTTAGTTTCGAGTGAAATTTGATTTTATCCAGCCCATGGTCTCTCCTCTCTCTCGCTCTCTCTCAGTATAGCATTGTCCTTAATGCATCGGTGTCCACTTCAATTGCGAGCACTAAAACGAGAATAGTCATCATCGTCCTTCGACATCATCATCGTTGCAGTATCCCTCATCGTCGTTGAATCTCGGCAGAAATTGTAAATGGACTCTCGGTGCCACGCCCACTGCCCACTGGCTGCCAGTCTTGCTTGTCATTCTGTGTCCTGGCGTGTGTGTGTGTGTTAACCCATCTCAAGTGGGAGCCGCCTGAGTCTGAGTCGATAAAGCCAACAAAATTGATGGCCGATGAAAGTTTCGCCGCGTCCCTGCGTCTGTGTGTGTGTGTGTGTGTGAGGCACTTAACTGGAACAGGAAATTTCCCATCAAAATAAAGACGAAACTCTGGCTGGTGGCGGGTGGCCGATGGCTCAGTGTGAGATTGAGTGAGGTGTGGCGCGGGATCCTCTAAGTCAAGTTAAGTGCATTTTTTTCCGCCCCCTCCCTCGGTTTTAATTGCAATGTGAACAGAGCATTAAATGCCTTCAAGTATTGTGAGGCGCCACACACACTCGCACACATGTGAAAGGATAATGGACAATAAAAGTTAGCCTACCGCTCTTCTTTTGGCCAACAAATGTGCTCTAAAAGTTCTGAAGCGCCGGCAAAAAGAAACAAAAAACCGGACTTTATTGCCCGACACTCAAAGATGGATGCCTGTGTGGCGGGGAGTTCAGTTCACAAAGCAGCTGAAGGTCGCTGGGATTTGATTTTCGCTTTTTTTCGTTTTTTTTTATGGATCATTGGATATGGGGGGCTACAGGCTACAGGCTACAGGCTACTGCTGTATATTTTATCGTCATGATTTTGTAATTTTTTGCCATGTTTGAGGGAATTTTTTGCACATAAATTTCCCGAAAGGGATCGCGCCTGAGAAGGGTGCTCGGCGTGTGGATGGCCATGTGTGTGCTCGGGGAGCCCTCGGGATGGATTTACCGGAATGAGCTTGTCGGGGATAAACAGTTTTTGTAACGCTCAGCAATGAGACGTTATCCCTTCGGGTAATGGCGACCTTGAGTGTGAATGAATTCTGATGAATTGGTGTGTGGGGGGGATGGAGCGGAGGCGAAGGACGAGGCCGGGTGGTTGGAGGAAGCTGGACGATGGTTTATGACTTTCGTGCGACAATTTTGACTCGCAGCGTCTGTGGATTTGTGGGGAATTTTTTGACGTTCCTCCAAAGTTCTCCTTTGAGCCAAGCCAAGGTGCTCCTCCTTTAGAAGTTCCTAAGTCATTCCTCTAGTACATGCTCCTCTATTTTAAAAAGCTCTTCTTTGCCAAGGAGCTTCTCCAACCACGACGCTTCTCCAGCCACGACGTTCCCCCAAGCCAAGGCGCTTCTCTAGCCACCAAGCTCCTCTAGCCTCGACGCTCCTCCAAGGCAAGGCGCTTCCCCAAACCAAGGCGCTCCTCTAGCCACGACGCTCCTCCAAGCCGAGGCGCTTCTCTTGAACCGACGCTTCCCCAAGCCAAGGGGCTTCTCTAGCCACCACGCCTCTCTAGCCACGACGCTTTCCAAGCCAAGGAGCTTCTCCAACCACGACGCTTCTCCAGCCACGACGTTCCCCCAAGCCAAGCCGCTCCTCTAGCCACAACGCTCTTCCAAGCCAAGGCGCTTCTCTAGCCTCGACGCTCCTCCAAGCCACCACACTCCTCCAAGCCAAGACGCTCCTCTAGCCACGACGCTCCTCCAAGCCAAGGCGCTCCTCTAGCTACGTCGCTCCTCCAAGCCAAGGCACCAGTCCAACCCACGGCGCCACTCCAAGCCACGACGCTCCTCCAGGCCGAGCCGCGTCTCTAGCCACGACGCTCTTCCAAGCCACCACGCTCCTCCAAGACAATGCGCTTCTCTAGCCACAACGCTCCTCCAAGCCAAGGCGCTTCTCTAGCCACAACGCTCCTCCAAGCCAAGGTGCTCCTCTAGCTACGCTCCTCCAAGCCACGACGCTCTTCTAGCCACGACGCTCCTCTAGCTACGTCGCCCCACCAAGCCAAAGTGCTCCTCTAGCTACGCTCCTCTAAGCCAAGGAGCTTCTCTAGCCTCGACGCTCCTCAAAGCCTCAGCGCTCCTCCAAGCCAAGGCGCCACTCCAAGCCACGACGCTCCTCTAGCTACGTCGCTCATCCAAGCCAAGGCGCCACTCCAAGCCACGATGCTCCTCCAAGCCACAACGCTCCGCCAAGCCACGACGAGGCTCTAATCCAAGGCGCTTCTCTAGCTTAGACGCCTCCCCGTTACAAGCTACTAAGGTGCTCCATTTTCAGGCGCTAAGCCAAGGTGCTCTCTGTACGTTAAGGCACTCCTCCCTTAGACGTTCCTAAGTCGCTCCTCTAGATCAAGACGCTCCCCTTTGCCAATGATCTCCTCTCCTGAGGCGATCCACTACACCTGACCACTTCTCCAAATTCAGACGCTCTTTTCAGTCAGACGTCCCTCTAAGTTCAGACTCCCCCCTTAGTTCAACCGTTCATCAGAATCCAGGAACTCGTCTCAAAAAATCAATTGCTCCGACGCAGAGATTCATTGCTGCGCCATCGCTTCCCAGTCGTTCGCAACAAATGCTCCTTACGTGAGCACAGACGACCGTCCATAGACCTCACAGATCTGTCCTAGTCCCGAGCAGGTGATGGCGAACGCACTTCCATCGAGAGGGGGGAGCCTATAGACTCAATTAAAGGCTATAGACTCTCACCACGGAGACCTGTAAGCAAAGCAAAAAAACGACGAACACGAAATCAAATAAAAAAGGGAGATGCTCCAGCCCCTGCCCCGCTCCAGCTGCAGCCCCACTCATCCAATGAGAGTCTAGGGGGGTCTAGGGCATGTCTAGGGAGGGGTTGATTCAAAATTGATAGCCAAATTGCTTTGGGAGGCAATTTCCTATTTTGTTTGCCAACAGCGCTGGTGTGTGTTGCCTTTCCCCTCCCCCCTCCCCCACTCTGATGGCAACTGTAAATCTTTATTCTATTTCACCACCCATTCAGGTTATAAATGAGGTCAACTATTGGTGTTGTCCCGGTCCTTTTTGTGTTGCTATTTATTTTTTTCTCCTCTCCTCTCTGCACACGCCGACCAGTCTCAGCTTGGGGGACGGCATAACTTTCATGAGATCATCAGGATGCCGATGGCGTATCAAATATTTTCCTCGGCCTTTTTTTTCGCTTGGGCGTGTGTCCTCGGAAGTTGGGGTCTCCTGCTTCTTGTGATTCTTCGCCTTTTGTCATTTGCTGGCGTAGTTGTTGATGGTGGTTTTGTTATTCCAGAGACGGTCCGATTGGGAGAGACGGGAGAGATGTCTGATGATTAAAAAGATAATCAAAAGGATGTCGGGTCCTTTTGCCTCCTCCCTCATGTGGTGGGGTTTTTTTGTTTTGTTTTGAATTCTAATTTGTGTGCAGTAAGCAATTTGAAACAAGAGACGTGTGTGTTTTTTTGGAAATCGAATGTGGGTTCGGATTAAATCATCCTGGGAGGGTTAAGGAAGTGAGTTCTTCGTTTTTTTGTGGTGGCTCTAAACTTGTCCAGACATTAGGTAGCCGCTGTCCCCTTCAATCAAACTCGATTTATGATCAGCCGCCTCCATATGTGGGTAGGCGTCACCTTTTTCATTCATTGCGCCAAAAGCTTTGCTTCAAACAACAAGCCTCTCTAGCTGTAAGTGGGCCACATAGTACTTAAGGTCAGACTTACAGCTGATTTTGGTTCAAGTTCCCCGTAGACTTGACCGTTCTCTTTCGTGTTGTTCCTCACATTATTCGACGAATTCTCTTTGCTCCGGAGACATAATCTCCAATCACTCCACATGGCCTCGCAGCCTTCGGAGCCAGATCCGCACACGTCTGAATTCACCCATGTTACTTCACAGTCTTTTAAGTCCGTGGTGTATTGCGCCCCCTTGCTATACCTGGGACTTCAGAGCTATCTTGAGAAAGCTTGTGGTCTCTTTGGGAACTCTTGAGAGTCTTTTACTGTTAATGTGATTCTATTGGCCGTTTGTTGCTCCTTGGTGGCTGATTTGGCCAGTCGACTAGTAGGTGGATCATGGTCTCCTTTCATGTTCACAGTGTCTACAGTTTTCTGAGCTGCTATGTACCATTTTGTACACGTGGTAGTTGCACAGGCAGTGGGCAGTAAGTGGAACAAATAGTGTCCTAAGGCCAGGCTTGTTTAGGTTCAGAGCCTCCATGGTTCTTCTGGAACCAGCGCTCATAAATTTGTTGGAGTGCGTAAGTTTCACTTGGTTGTTCCAAGATTAGATGCGGCATTTATTTGTCCAGTTGTTTCTTTGTGGTTGAATCTTAGCCTCCAGTGGACCCCTTAAGGCAATCAGTGGCCAAATACATCACGTAGAATGTTTCTGGAAGATATGGAGTCAGTTTACTGGCTTTCTTCTTCAAAAGATGGCTCTGTGGCTCTGATGGCTGTCCCATTGACGCTTGTCTCTTAACGAGATGGTCGAGTATTTTAACACGATACTTTAGTTAGCGCCGGTAGTCTATGACGTTGGAGAGAATTGAAAAGCTGACCAAATCGCAAGAAAGAGTCCAATTCGGTTCCCTTTTCAGATGGCGACCGACCATCCATGCTCATAGCCACTGCAAGGCATCTACTGAAGCTTGACAGGCTTGCCCAAGCAAATCGTAGTTGTCACCTGGCACAGGACACCTAATAACAAAGTAACTCTGGCCGACACTAGATCCAAGACGATCGCTTAACCTGATCAACATGTGCAGCCCTACTCTCAGGTCCCGAGGGCATTGCGTCATTCATACTCCGTTCCCTAAGTGACTTCTGCATGAGCTGCAGAGATGAGGCGATGGAAAGTGACCCTTGTCCACTCGTTGTGCAACTGTAGCGCTCTCAGCCTTCTGGATGCCTGTTAATTGAATACCTCAGCTGAACTAAGCAACGTCAAAGTTGGTCACGCTGTAAAGGGAAGACCACGCCTTAGATGGGGCACGCATCTGGAAAGGAACCTCAATCAGTTCAATGTGTGTGGCTGGAAGCAAACTAGCACAAGACCATGCTAGATGGAGAGGCATATTGACTGAGACCTAGATCCACCTCGGACTTTATCGCCAGCCAAAGAAGAAGACGAAGACCCAGCAAGGAATCGAAGACGAAGAGCACCTAGAACAAAGCACCTGATCGCGTTTGTTATGCGAAGTGCACCTAAAACAGATCAATGGTAGTCCCTCCTGTCTGTGAACTCAACTAAGCGTCTTCAGAGCACAATCCCCAAAAAAAACACTCCACACCTTGAATCAATCAGGACTCGATTTTTTATTCCTTTTGCCTCTCTTTTCGCAAAACGAAGCGCTTCCTTCCAATTAACTGATAAGCCAGACTATTCTAGTAAATTCCCCAGGAATCCGAAAAACGATCTGAATTCTCTGTGCCCTTGTGTGCACAGGGGTTTCTTCATCAAAGGTACAAATTTGAGGAAAAGGCATAGATCCGCGTGGTAGATCAATGAGCCAATGGTGTAGCCCTGGTGTAGCTGCCATCCTCTCGAACAGCAGTCAGCTACTTCAACCTACCTTCTTACTCAATCGCCGCTTGAACCCAAACAAACAGCGATTAGCAAGAGTTGGTGTGTAGTTGATCGGCGGCTTGTTCTATTTGCCGGTCGAGCCGAGGTAGATGAAGTCCCTGCACATTGTCACGACAAATTTTGTGGGTCCTTCCTCGAAGACAGGGCATACTTCGGTTCGATCTCGTCCACCATCTGACTCAATGTTGACTAATTGATTGGTCGCTGCGTCAAGTCATGTTCTGCTAGCAGTTGAACTGTCTACTGGGAGATCCTACCTCTAGAGGAGGACGTTGAATTGAGCAAGAGACAACAGAGGCGGAAGAGGAAGTTTCTGCACATCAAAGCATGAAATTCATCATGTCTTCTCAGCGACGTTGAGGGAGGTCTTCTTCATCACCCGGCACAACATTTATTCATTCTTTAGCAAGGACTGTGGTTGGAGTTGCAGAAAGAAGAAGAATCTGCTACCAGGCTTTCCCAGTGCCGGCTTGCTCTAGAAAGAATGGAAAGGGCCTCTGCTGAGTGGGGCGGGATTAGACTGTACACAATCAGTAGGCGACTTCCTCGAGAAGGAAACTTCATCGTCGGCCTACGAAAGTTCCCATTTTAAGTCGAAGATCGCAGACTCACGGCTGTCGTCAGCTGGAGGTTATATCAGACTGATGCGACATCAAAAGGCGGACCAAACGATTTTTAAGAACGTAGCTAGACAGTGTGGTGTTAGAATTGTTGCTGAAGGATAAGAGAGAAGCTTCAGTCGCAGGAGTCGACATTGGGACCTATTCACTTTACAGGATCAATGAAACTTGTTGAGCGTCTCTAGCCGGTCAGCAGATGTGACGGAATTGGTGGAATCGAGGACTTAAATATGAGAATACACTGCATGGTCGATAGCCGACTGCACCCATTCTCTCGGTTGAAATTACACAAATTAAGGAGTAAGAAGGGACGCGCTTGTTTTGGAATGATCAGCTCATCGGTTCTTATCACCTCCCTCGCACACGTTTAGTCTGATGCAACAAGATAGAGGATGATTACGCGCCCTGAGACCGCCGTACTGAATCGGAGGAGGCCTTCCTTAGCTCGTTGTACGACGGAACGGTCGTGGTTGAGTCGCCCATCCACAGCTGATCTGGCGATGTGATAGAGGAGCGGTACCGCATTTTATTTTGGGGGGACGAAACCTTCTTCTCCCTACTAGTGGTGATTCATTCGCTTGGAGTGTGCATATACACCTCGCTGTCACTGTCAGTCATTTGAAAGAGGTGAGGCCGTGTCAGTTAGTTAGTCGTTTGTCCGTTGCGGTTGACGCTCATACTTCCCACGCCACGGCAAGCCCATCACTGTCTAGCCATCGCCTTCGAAAACCCCTTGACCCCCTTTCAATGTTGCACCACCTCCAGTCTCAAGTGCTCCCCGCAGCAATGCATCAGCAAAATCGAAATCCCAATGAATTCACACTCCTCTCGAACTTCACCCGAAATCCTGAAAAAAATTCCATTCGTCTGGTCGCCCCATCCCGCCATGGCAACAATTTTCGATTGCAAATCCATGCCACGCAGCCAAAGGACTACGAACGAGACGCACCCCCTTTCGTCGTTGATTTATGAACACGACCACCCACGAGGCAGACTCACTATGCTGGCCGCACCCACCTCTCCGCACGTTTAGCACCAAGAGCAATTTATCAATTTTGCCATTCAATGAGCCATGACCAGAGCACAACCAGAAGTCCTTCAATTTCATCCGACTCCCCATCCCCCCCCACCCCACCCTCGCCCCGTTCGTTCGTTTAAACGTTGCGCGAGTCATTGAAAGCACACTCCCGCCAGGGACTTGAAAACTTCAAGAAGAAAAGCACACAGAAAGCAAGAACATCCATCTCCAGGAAAGGGATAATTTCGAATATCCCTCGGCTGGTGGAGGCACCATCGCCGCCAGACCAAGAGAGCGGGAGAGAGTGATAAAATAAATAAATTGGAATCTCAATTAATCGACACATAGCCCGGGGAGTCTCGAGCACTAACAGCTCCTCCTGCTCCCCTCCCCCGGTTATCCTTTCGTCCGTGTGTTTGTGCATCAATTTTTGTTTATCAATTTATGTGAAAGGATGCCTCTCTCTTTCCCTCTGACTCTCCCTCCTTCTTATGGTTTATTTTATTTTCATCGCAGACACTCACCATCACAGCGTTCTTCTTGAAATCCATGAAATTCTTCACCTCGGCAGCCAGTTCACGCAGCAGAATAATGCCATCCTTGCGCTTCACTTCGATGTCGTTGTCCTTGTATCTCTGTAAGGAGACAAAAAAAAAATTCTAAAAGCAGTACATTACAACTTTGGGTTATAAAACTTTGTGCGTTGATTAATTTTTTAGTGTTCCCCCTGAGCGCGGGCGGGGAGGGGGCTCTAAAATATCTGGTGTCATAAATTTTCCCCGGATACTCGCATAGTGATGGGTCATGATCCTTAAACTGATTTAAATTGATGCCTGCTTTCGAAACTGATGCTAATTAAAAATTCGAATAAAGACAAAAAAAAAAGGCGACACTGTTTGACAGAAGCACAGGCAGACAGAGAGCGAGGACGAGTCGAGGTGATTCGAAATCCTTACTCAATTACAGACACATCCTGTTACGGAGGGAGGGGGCGTATATTTTCATAAATATTCATCAGTTTTTCGCCCCGACAAGGATGAGGACGGGATTAGAAAAATAAATTGTGCAATAGTTTTATATAATCCCCAGAGGGGGGGTGGCTTGTACGCGCCAGGATGTCCAGGGTACCGGGGGTGGGGCTCTACTTGGATGGAGGAATCGGGGGGGGACAGAGAGAAATGACAAATTATACGGCGAGAGGTTGCAGAAAATTATTCATTGTCTTGAGACGGAACGGATTAGCTGGCGCTGTGTGTGTTGTGTCCTCTGGGTAATGACCTTTCAAATGCGAGCGAGCAGTTCATTATGTTGTTTCTGACGATGAGACAACAGAACAGAAGATGGTCTAGAGGATGCGCACAGGAGAAGGAGAAGGACTATGGTGCGCGAAATTGTACAGGGCCCACGCAAGTGCAGAGGGGCCTCAGCCAACTTGGAGGCAGCTGACGAAAGACTGTGCCAGTTGGAGGAGATTGTAGGTTGAGCACCTGACAGAGACAGACCCCCACTGTAGCGTCGTGGAAAGACGAAGAACATCGCGCCAACTGGTGAAGCTGGATGGTTGCGCCCCAAACCTCTAAGCTCTACTTGCAGGCTTGTCAAGACCACCGGATGACTGGAAGGGACAGCAAAACATCTGTACACCTGCAGACTCTTGTGACATAAACGAGTAGGACGATGGAAGATCTTCACCTCCATGGGCATCACAATGGGTCCAATAGGACCCGAGACGTGGCCCCACAGCCTCTACCCACAGACCTAACCTAAACTAGGCCTAAACCCATCCTGAACTGCACCGTCAAGGAAAGACGAAGAAGATCTTGCCATATGGAGAGACTGATAGAAAGACTGACTTGGACGAGGTCCCTGTTCATAGCAGACTGTAGCGCCGAAGAAGAAAAAAGCAACAGGGACCATGCCAGCTAGAATTCGTTTTAGAAAGTTTGAGAAAGGTAGGAACTGAGCGCCTAATCACCGCGGCCTCTGACGGGCCTATTGTGATTTCCTCCATTAAGAGTTCACGCGGAAAGTCTGAGTACATGATGGAACTTAGAATGATTTGGGTGAACTGGCGGCTATTTTCTCTGCTCCAAGATAGTGGATGTCGACTAGGCAGTTACGGTATGTGTTCTGCAGATTTGTCACCCTCGTTGCACATTTTGCAATAATTACAGACAGTCGTGCCGCTATCCTGGCACTTGACTCTTACATCGTCAAATCTAAGCTTGTTTAGAAAATTCTACAAAAGAAACTGAGCAGGAGGAACAGGGTTAAACTTTGCGGGATATCTGGCCACAGAGGGATAGAAGGCAATGAAATGGCCGACTCCCTCGCTAGGAAAGGAGCGTCCGAACCTTTTATACAAACGCCCCGAACCCTTCGGCGCTGTAGGCGATCATGTCTTCAGGGAAGAGTTCGAGGTACTAGAACGAATGAATCGTGCAGTATCCTGAAACAACGCTCATAGCTTGAAGCAGACCAAGAAACTCTTCGGTCAACCGAAAGACGTTTGAGGCATGTACCAGAATGAGCAAGAACAGCCTCAAAATCCTAACAGGGAAGCACCTAATTCAACTAGGAACATCAGAGGAAGGTCTGTCAGACTCTATGGAGATTCTAACGAAATTCCAGTGAGCCACTGGGATTATGTGAGACACCAGCCCACAAAACAAACCCACAAAAAATTAGGATATCTGCCTAAGTACCTCTAATCAGAGAAAGAATTGAAGTGAATACAACCAACCAAACGCGGACGACATTGACGTGACTGGTCGAACTCAGCGAGCCGTCAATGAAACGAAGGCGAAAAAATGGGTTTAGAGGTGAATGAGGGCCAAACAAAGTATCTACTGTCATCAACAAACGACGCACAACATCGACGACTCTATCAGAACGTCACCACAGCCAGCTACACCTTCGAGTAAAGGACTTCATCTACCTTGGCTCCCAAGTTAATAGTACGAACAAGAAGAGTACCGAGGTTAAACGCAGAATTACTCTTGTCAACCGCAGTTTCTTTGGACTCAAGGCAATCGAATAGTAGAGCCTCCTCTCGAAGGACCAAGCTCACATTATATAAGACATTGATCATGCTCTATGGCGCGGAAGCCTGGACTATCTCAAGAGCGGATGAAGACGCACTAGGTCTCTTCTAGAGAAAAGTTCTGCGTTCAATCTTTGGTCCTGTCTGCGTTGAAGGTTTCTGGAGAAGAAGATAGTCAGACGTCTACGGATTTAGTGCCTAAGAGAGCTAGGCTGTGTTGAGCGCATGGACAACACTGTTCCAGCCTGAAGAGTCTTCAACTCTGAACCAGAGGGACAACTGGCCATAGAGGACTACCACGAAGCCGATGGCGCACTCAAGTGGAAACGGACCTCAACCAACTTGTGCCAACTGAGTGCGAAATTGGAGGCAGCCGCCTTAGCCCTCGTGCCAACTGGAGGGACTTGTTGGCTGAGGCCCATGTTCATCCCGGACTATAGCGCCATAAAAAGAAGAAGAAGAAGAAGAAAGGAAACTGGCTTAAAGAATCTCTTCCACCGTTGCATAATAGGAGCGTGCAAAAGTTGACGTAGCTCGCTAAGGATCGTGCCAGCTGGAGAGGCTTGTTGGCTGAAACCCTACAAGAAGGAGAAGTTATTGAACGTCATGCGAGTGTCCAGTAATGGTTGGCCATGTCCATGAGCCAATTATTTGTATAGGTCTTAGCGGTGGTAACGAGCTATATAGTGGCAGCATTGGCCAACTGCCATACCAACTGGTTCCAGTGTTAGGAGAAGTCAATCCGCGTGGTATCACAACGGGCCTAACCTGGCCTAAGTGTTACTGCTCTTTAGCAGACAGCCACTACAACCTAACCTAACCTAGCGGTGGTGTTAGGTCGTGATCGTGCCATCATTAATGTTGATGCGGATCCTTTTGTGGCTAGTAGGTCAGCTCTTGCGGTTTCTGTGCGACCGCCATGACCTGGTATTCAAATGAGGGGCATCGGCTAGAGAGGCGTTTTAGTCAAGGCCACTAGCCACTAGCATACGGAAAAAGACATTTTGAACAAATGAACAAATGAACATAATTGACAAATGAAGTTCCAGACAAAGACTCAGAGTTGTTGTCGTTTAAGATTCATTTTTAATGGCAAGCCAACCACCATTTCAACTCGAGTCAAATTGACTCATCACTCATCAGAGTCTGCGAACACAGCTCTTTTTTCAGGGAAACAGAGATCACGGGATATTTCCTCCTCATCCGGCGCGATTTTTTCCAGAAATTAAAGCCAGCCTGAAGGGGTGTCAATTCGAGTGAAGAGCGGTGTCGTAAACCACTTCATTTATCTTGCTGCTGCTGTGAAAGTTACGCAGAAAACTGCAAACACTCTCATGGGGTTTCTGAAGGTCTCTTGATCGCCGTCGGAATTCAACTCATCCCTGGAAGTTCATTCATGAAGCTCTTGAGTATTTTCTAGCTTCCTTCTCTTCTAAGAATGCCCTCGCCATGTTCTCGTAAAACGTTCCTAAGAAACACACGTCTTGACGATAATTTGTGCTACTGAGTCTGAAATTGAATGTACTCTACACAGGTGCGATCTGGAAATACTGTTCGGCAAGCAAATTAGACGATAATTTGTGCCCATATGTCTGAATTGGAACGTACTCTAGAGAGAAGGGGTCTAGAATACTGGTCGTGTCGTTGCTGTGTCAAAATTTTAACGATCGCCAGACAGATGCAATCTCGAGCATTGTCAGTCAAGCAAATTTGACGATACAACGTTCAGGCGTGCTATAGAAAGGTGCCTCGATAGCCTCCGGAACCAAGGATCGTACGCTTTAGCGGTCCAAAGATGTCTGCCTCCCGTACTCAAGACGTGAGGTCATGATGATGCTAGAGTCGATTGAGGAAACGGGTAGTTTTTATTTCTCGTGCAATATAGCTCAATTTAATGGACCTAGCCTGTTGTTTCATTTGCAACTCCACATTGACTTGAATCAATATACCTCACGTTTCAGAGTCACAAGAGCCCATCGCCTTGATAGACAAGATTCATAGACATGCAGGTAAAGGCTGCTTCTTTATGAGCTCTGATTTTCAACAGGCAATGAATCACCCAGCTGGTGACCAGTGGCGTTGTGGTATGTGCGTCGATCCCAACCCGAGATCGTAGGTTCGATTCCTGCTCCGTGCGACAGAAATAATTTTCACGGCCCCACCTCTTTCGAGTCACTGACAATGCTCAAAGAGTACTCTCCTGTCTAGAGAAAGCTTCTCAAACTTGGCCGTTCGGAGTCGGCATAAAACTGTAGGTCCCCCCCACTCGTGAGAGAACAATAGCCCGCACAACATGAGTGGTTGCTGAGAAGCTAGGCGCTGGCCCTCTACAGGCTATAGCGCCACCCTTCTTCTTCTTCTTGTGGCGCTACAGTCCGGGGTGAACCTGGGCCTCGGTCAACAATCCTCTCCAGCTGGCACGTTCTTTAGCCAGCTGCCTCCAATTTCGCGCGCCACCCGTACTATATAATGAATCACCCTTTATATCTCCACTTCTCGCCGCAACATTGGGATTAAAAGCACAGTCAGCACGATACTTCCACTTGGCCACTTGGAGACATTTGCGGGTCTCATGGGTTTGTACCTCAATTTCCGTGGCACCAGACCGTAGCCTATGGTCAAGATGCTGCCGATAGGATGCCATAACTTCCCGGGACTGGCAGGCAATGGTAAAATGATAAAAAGCCGAGCTCTGACATGGCAAGGAATATGTAAAGATAAGGCACTTCCCATTTATTCCTTTGCTTGCGAACTTGAAACCTTTATTTTTAGCAAGCACTGGAGGAGGTTGTTTCCTTAAACCAGAAGCTCTTAGCGCAGGATTTTAGGCGACTCGTACTTTTATTCTACGACCTTTACCCGAAGGAGGAATAGATGACTGGGCAGTGGACAGAAGACAACCGCGCTACTCACTCCGTCCAGGCTTGTTGGTTGATGATCAGGTTCACCCCGGACTGTTGCACCAAACAAAGAAAACCTTAATTTGTTGGGCCTCACCATTTTCCTCCCCCAACTCCTCTCAAGATGCTCAGACCGATTAGATCCCCCCTCAGAGGCTCGCCTAAGTCTAAACAACCTTCCATCGCCAGCCAGCCAATCAGCCAACCCACCAACGACTTGTCACAACACTCAAGTGCGCGAGTCATAACCTTTTCCCCATCCCTCCCCCTCATTTCGGTTCACATCATCACGGCCACCATTGCCACAAGGACACTATCGCTAATTGAATACGAAACGAGGCGGCCCTTTTGTGCCGGCAAGCTTCTCCGCAAATTAGCCAATTTGATGACAGAACACACGCACACCCTCACAGCTGGGCGGGTAGACGAAAACCCATAAAACATTCAAACAAATGAGCGTTTGGAGAGTTTCAAAGTCTAGCGGTGACTCATGTGAAACTGAAGTGAAGAGGATGGCGCGTATTCAAAGGAGATGTGCGGAAGGGCGGTGGGTGGGGTATCGTTACTCGTCGCTTTCATCTTCCCCCTGGTTTGAAAATTACAATTTTTTTCGCCCGGCGGTGTGTGAATGTGGAGCCCACCACGGTGTCTGTTTTTTTTTCGGGGGGGCGCGTTCGACAATCTCCCACTCTGGTCCCACATCCGGTGTTGCCTTCACTGAGAAACACCGACAACAACAGCAACTCAGGTACATATCGAATTTGTGTTTTGCTTGTCATTTGTTCACCACGCCATTGCGTTGTTGTGAAGAGGTTTGAGGTAATCACGCCGGGGACACGTTATCGTCGTCGTTGTTGCTGTACAGCCCTCATCACCACCCACCCTTGCCACAGCAGCAGCAGCAGCATTTTCAGTGACTGTAGGGTGTCCCATGCAATATTCATTCATTGCCCTTGGTTGGACTTAATCATTTTACTCCGAAAAACCAATTTTGTGTTGACTTCGTTTGCGTTCTCGGCGTTTGCATTTGCGGTTGACTTTGGTTTTTCAGTTTTGTTTTTTGCGGGTGTAAAGTTCATTTCCGGTTTCCTGTCTGGTCTGTCTCCATTCTCGCTCTCTCGCTCTCTGTGTCCTGTGTTGTCTTTATTTGATTTTATTCAGCGGTAATTGCGTTCGAGGTGAGGATGGTTCGGCTTTATTTTTTGATTGAGTGTGTTTTTAATTCAATTGGGTTTTTTTTTTTGTGCTGGACTGTCTCTCGTGATCAAGTGTCTCTACAAAATTAACTGAAAATCGCCTCTTTGGCGTTTGCCTCCTTCCGAGTACCCCCACTCAACTCGGCAACTTCGCGCGCATTGTTCTGTTTCCTTTTCGGAATTAATTAGTATCCAGGTCCATTTACACTGACACGTACAAGTGTTCCCTTCATTTTTCACTCAGTCCCTCCCCCTCCTTTGCCACTCACCCCAAGCGAACGAACGAAATGAAGAGACAATGCACGAAGAAGCGTCTCCTTCGGTGTCCTTTGGAGCGAACCAACGGCGAACCCATTCAGGATAACTCCGGCATTTAAAACGCCCAAATTATGTCAGCCTGATTATGACTACACAGGGAAGGAGGAGACGGAGAAGGAGAGGACCGAAAAAAAGCCTGAAACTAGCTCCATTCAGAGTGCCTTAGAAGAATTACCGTTCTTCTTAATTTGCCCAGCCTGCCTCCGTTTGGTGTTTCTTTCTGTGCTTTAGACACGCGAATTATTCCCGGTCCGTGGGGAGGGGGGGAAGGTGGGCTCGTACACAAATTGAATAGTTTAAGGAAGTCTTCTGACACGCCTCCCCCTCCCCTCACACGGTGCGCACTACAACTCATCGGTGGTGTCGCATTGAAATCCTGTTTTGGATTGCGACTGCCTGCTGCTGCCGGTGCTGGTGCATCGTCTTGGTGAGGACCCCGATTCGGAGTTCCATCGCTGCGCCTCACCACCCCCACCGTCATGCATTACGTGAAGCGGACCAGTTTTGTTTCAGCAGTCCTTTGCTATCTAATTCCTGGCTTCTCACACTGGGAGCGGGAGCGGGAGCGCGGTGGGTGGTGGGGTGAGCGAGAGCACTCATGGGCTACGCTGGGGGAATTAAATGAATTCAACTCAACGGTGTGTCGTGTGGTTAGGGGTTGGAGTACGAGCTTGAGCGCTCATAGTGTTATCCTTGCACAATTTAATTACTAGGCACTCATAGCTCTTGCATTGTACACACAAATTGAAATCATCCCTCACCCCGGTCCACCGTTGGGGAAAGAAGAACGAGCGAGAGAGAGTCTGGATCGACTGTGTGCGACACAGAGAGAGAGAGAGACTGGGAAGAAGAATGACATGGACAAGGGCGGGCGCTGGGTGCACTTGGATGTTCAGCGTTTGGGTGAGAATCCTTGTCTATGCAAATATTTATGTCTGGCCCTGTCATTTAACCAGCAGCGTTACATGGGTAACATAAATTATTTTATTATTTAAATTTCCTCTCTCCATCCGTTATCAGGGATATCTGATCGTTGTATCCACAGATTTTGTGTATGCCCATGTGTGTGACAGAGAGAGAGGGAGTGGGTCCCGAAAAGTTGTGGCCCATGGGTTGAGAATTCGATAAAGGAGTGTTTTTGTTCTCGAAAATGCCAGTGAGTACTTATCAATTATAAGAGATCCACATCGTGTGGGTGTGTGCGACGACGGCTGAGTGGAGTGCCACAGGGGAGACTGCTTTGTGCTTTGGGATGGAATAGTTTGAATTTTTTGGAAAATGTGCCATGATTGAGGGAAAAATTTGCGAAATTCACTGGGATTTAGGGAGGGCGGCCTTTTTTCAAATTTTTATAGGAGGACGTGCGAGTTTTTTGGGAAAATTGAAGAGATCCTCTTGCAAAACTGAGTTTATTTCAGCGGCTCACAAAGCATCACAATCGACAGCTACAATAATGAGGTAGTGAATCACTTAGTCTACCTCGGGAGCAAACCTGAACTCGGGGACGAGAATAACACGTAGAATAGCCCTGGCAATCGGTGCTAGTTCGGTTTGTCAAAGCAACTGGGCTCTAAACTCGTAACTCGAAGGACCAAAATCATGCCCTACAAGACTCTTATTCTGCCAGTCGTGCTTTATGGAGCTGAAAGCTGGACGATGAACAAAACTGTCGAGTCGAACTGATTCTTGATGCCTTCGAGAGAAAAATTCTGCGTCGGATAAGTGGTCTCCTCTGCAAGGAAGTCGAAGGGAGGAGAAGACATAACAGCCCACTCCAAGTTGGGAATATGGCCTAAAAGGCAGAAATATGTCGGCAGCACTACCTTGGCCACATCGACCACAAAGAAGAACAAGCAGGACAGTGGCTAAAGACACCAAAATTCCAGCAAAGAGGGTCTTCGAATCCAAGTCTCCTGGTTCGAGAAGGCGGCGAAGACCGAATCGCTAGGTTCGAGTAGAAGACGAAGACGAATCTTCGGTAAGGAGACCAAGTCATCGCGGGTGTAAAACAGCTTGCCCTTGAAGACTGGAAGCAATGTGGCCATGACCGTTGAAGGCAGCTAATGCTCAGGTTCAGACCCTCCCCTCAGACACTAAAAAAGTATCCACGAGACTGTATACAGCAACGTGGTGTCCTTCTTGAGAGCTCTCTGGCGATGGCTTATTCATGATCGGCGTCGACATTTCGGGGTTTCTTCGACTTTGGGGATCTGGGTGTCGATTGAGTGGCAAACTGCTCGATCGTTTAAATCGGCAGGGAACCATCTCAAGTTCGTACCAAGTGCTTGCTTTACCTCCTCGTGGTGGTCCCCGGTAACATGTGCATTCGATTGGACGTGTGCCCATGGCTAAAATTGCAAGTGCGAAGCTTTAGACATGAAAGGAGCAGTGTAAGGATGTGGCAACCCGAAACCGTCTAAACTCGGGCTAGCCCGCATTGGAATTGAAGCGAACCGAGTTACGACACGATATGACTCGGTTTGGCATCGACTCTAGTTGACTCATCTCTGAAGTAGAGCCTCTCTTTCGGTGGTCAGCTCTGCTGTCTTGCCTCCCTTTCGGTGGTCAGCTCTGTGGTCTTGCCTCTCTTTCGGTGGTCAGCTCTGACGTCTTGCCTCTCTTTCGGTGGTCAGCTCTGTGGTCTTGCCTCCCTTTCGGTGGTCAGCTCTGCTGTCTTGCCTCTAAAGAGATTGGCAGAATAAGAGTTTTGTGGACCATTGTCGAATCAGGATTCGTGGTCCCTGTTGTTTCGAGCACCGATTACCAAAAACGATTCTGCGTCGGACCTCCTCTAAGTGACTTCTGTGTGTACAAGCTCCTTTAACATGAATATGAGCGAAGCTACAGCCCAAACTTGACTAGGGTCTTCTTCTTCTTTTTTGTGTGGCCCTACAGTCCGGGGTGGACCTGGGCCTCAACCAACATGCCTCTCGAACTAGCGCGATCTATGGCCAGCTGTCTGCAGTTTCGCACACCAAGATGGTTGAGGACCTTCTCCACTTGGGTGCGCCACCTTAAACGCGGGCGTCCTCTGTTGCGTTGCCCGACAAGTTCGGTTTCGAGGATTCTTCGGGACGGAGCCGCTCTACATGACCTAGCCACCGTAAGCGTTGGATCCATAGATGCTCATGTCGCTGTGCAGCCCGTACAGTTCGTGGTTGAATCTTCTTCTCCAGAAACCTTCAACGCAAACAGTACCAAAGATCGCACGTAGAACTTTTCTCTCAATGAGACCAAGGACTTCTTCATCCGCTTTCGAGATTGTCCATGCCTCTGCGCCGTATAGCAGGACTGGGATGATCAGTGTCTTGAAGCGATTTAGTTGGCCAATGCTGGCACTGTTCCGCTCGTCTCCGCTACGCTCCTAGGTGTAGGAACCTACGACTAGCAAGAGCACTACAGGAGCACAGAAGGTGATGAGTGTTTGCTTCCTCCTCTTCATCCATGCAGCTCTATGGGGCACCCATCCTGCGAGCACGAGTGCCAATTGCACAGAGCCCGGTTATAACTCCAATGAGGGTCCTTAATGAGGGCTTGCTGAGTCTTGGTAGACTGAGTGACCGTTTTAGGTTAAGTGATGGCCAGATTTCGTTTGTTTTAAGGCAGGTGGTGCCTTCAAGCCATTTGTCATTGGTGGTCTGCGGCGCAGTAGAGGAAGACCGCGACTCAGGTGGCGCACGCAAGTGGAAAGGGACCTCAACCAACTATGCGTCCGAAACTGGAGACAGCTAGCTAAAGATCGTGGTGGCTGGAGACGCTTGTAGGTTGAGGCCCAGGTCCACCCCTGTACTCCTGTAGCGCCACCTTAAGTAAGAAGTAAGTAAGATCTGCGAGGGGAAACTTCTTTGAGTTCTTCACACACGTAGCCCATGCAAGACGATTCCTTGAAATCCCTTTAACTGCAACTTGACTGTCGATTTATCGCCTCCCTTCGAAGTCGATGCCATGCAGAAACACATTACATTTCCAATGCAAACATGCCCGTTCGCTGAAGTCGGATTCTTGCACTCGCCACTCCCTTCTGTTCCTTTCGAGGAAACAACATTTGCTATGTTCAGCAGCAGCATCCAAGGGCGAAGCGCGCAGACGACGAAGGAAAGCAAAAGGCAACAGCGAGGAAAACCAAATGAAAGAATTGTTGCCAACTTCTCGTGAGGTTATGATGTATTTCTCTTCACCTCCCCCCCTCACTGCAGCGCGCTCCTCCTCGCAGAATGGTGACAGATGAGAAAGGAGGAGAGCCGAAGGCGAACAGAAAAAAAAGAAAAAATGTTTGAAAAATGATCTTTTTGGAGGCAACGTCTGGAATTATTGCGTTTGAATTGGAAAACAAGATGTTTTCTTCGAAAACGAGAAAATCCAAGTCAAAGGATAACAGGGGGGACCGTGTGTCTGTTACGAGATGGATGTTTTGTCTTGAATGATGTATTTCCTTGAATGGCAGACGACACACTTGAGCGTGTTGGAGAGAAGTCGAGCAAGTTTCTGAAGTACTGACGACGACACACGACGACAACGACAACGACGACAACAGTTTTGAATCAAAATGATGGCTTTGATGAAATTTTGTAACCGCAGCAAGTTAAGAGATGAGCACTCAAAAATGTAGATTGGAGGGCGAGGAGGGGGTGTAAATGGAGTTTTTTGCCATCCGACATATATCGAGCACATCACACAATCCTCGTCGAGTCCAAATTGAGATTACAATGAATCCAAACTAGATTAAACCACGTTTTGGCTTCACTGCACAATCTCACCCCCTGGCAAGCAGAACACACACAAAAATCGCTTGTGTATTCACAACATTCCAACCACCACTGGCGGACAACTGTGACCCAATGTTATGCCTACATCCTGTCAGGCAGTGAGTTCCATCCCCTCCCCACCACCCACACAAGTGTATGTCCTTTCGTTGGAAAACAAATAAGGTCTTCAACGAAACCACTTAACTAACCCAATAACAACGCTGCCAGACATATTGCGTGTGCTCACGTCCATTTTTGCTTGCCTCTGTCAAACCTTCTTCTTCTCCTCTTTCCCCCCCCCCCCCCCCCCCTTCATTTCCATTCCATCCCGACCGCAGAAACCACGACATGACCTTTCCTTTTTTGCGGCAACTTTCCCTACGCTCCGATGAATGCATAATTAGCCACCTATTGCTCTCCGTCGTTCGGTCCGGGAGCGTTCCTTCCATAACTCAACGGGGGGAGAGGGAGCACTGGAGAGAAAGGACACAAGCAAGTGCCACTGAGGAGAAAAAAAGGAACGAGCAGAAACAGTGAAACCAAACCAAACAGGACGACGTTAAAAAATCCTTAAAAATGTGAACAAAATTCCACATCGTCCCTTCTTCCGCTCCCGGTGAGTGAGAAATTTAATGCTGTCGTCTGTCCATTCCCCTCTTCCAGTGGCAACGAAGGCGGCGTGTGTGTGTGTTTGTGTCGATGTCCTTCAGCTGCAGAAAAATCATCTCGAAGCGTTAAGAGTTGAAAATTCCACATCCTTGGCGGTTGTGGAATGACTGAGTGCATCAGCACACCATCGCCAGCAGAAGTAGCAGCAAACCATCAACATTCCATAACCTAATCCTTCTCCTTCATTGGTTATTCATGCAACGGAATATCACCTTTCCCAGCACCCACACTCGCACACACACACACACTCACCCTCTAAACCACCGCATCACCATAATGTTCGTCCTTGGAGCAGGACGTTGGCGAGATAGAGTTTCTTATTCCACATGATCCACTCGTTACTTTCTTGAGGTGAGAACGCAAGGGCCGACCCTCGTAAAAAGGCAACATTTTGTGAAAAGTCCTCATTACAACATTGAATTACATTCAGAGAGAGAGAGACTAGAGCGAGAGGCAGTGGCACCGGATGTGGGAAGCGTGGAAGCTAACCTCCTCACCACCCACCCACTAGCACTGCTGTGCGTTATGAAGAGGTCGAACTATCGCACAATGAAGAGGCGCGCACACGATGTGGTGACGACAACAACAAGGCGAACGAGCACAGACTTCACAAGTGAGAACGTGTCAAGAATGCTATTAATTCACAGGTTGAGCGATATGATGCAGGAGCGGAGCTGTCGACAGTCCTCGTGTCGTGTGTCGTGTGTCGTGTCATGCCGAAGGAAGATATGCGACAGATGGTGAGATTCCAGTGAAGTGACCCATTTATTCTGTTACTTTGCCCGGTCTTGGGGGAGTTTTTTTGTTCGACGAGAAATGTGCAACGTACAGCTCTGCTTGTTCATTTTCTTCACAGAATGTGTGACAAGGTGGCAACCTTGTGGCGTGCCATTCGTGAGTGGAAATTGAAGGAATGGGAAGGCCTGCCGAGAGATGATCCAGTGGTGAGGTGAAGGAATTTCATTTTGTATCGATGCACTTGGGCGACTTTTCAAACTTTGATTGGATGCGAAGTTTTGTCATTTCTGCTTCTTTTTTTCTTGCCTTGACCTGGAAATGGGAAAGAGTGTGTGTCGGTGTGGGAGGTTCATGGCTTAGTTAAGACTTCTATATTGATGCTTGAAGTGGTGGTGGCAGATTCAGGGCGAGAGTGTCCCGGATGTCGTGTGAAATGCGTCAATTAGTGGGAAACAAGTTCCACATGATTAAGGCAACTCTTCGTGTGATGTCATGGGTCCAACTTGGAGCCTTCTTCTTCAGGTTTGGGCTGTAGCTCAACCAAAATACACTCAAAAATTGTTGGAAACCCTTGCACAGCCTTGGGCCAGGTCTTAAAAACTGCCGCAGCTCATGTCAGGGATTGACAGTCTTACAACCCTGTTTAGTCTAGATTGCTCGCAGAAATTTAGTGGCAGACTAAGGCATGAAGAGCCAAAGATTGCCAAAGAGGCCACAGGCACACAAGAACAGCCATGAATTCTTGGACAACAATGATTTAGAGCCAAAGATTGCCAAAGAGGCCACAGGCACACAAGAACAGCCATGAATTCTTGGACAACAATGATTTAGGTAGGGAGAGCCTTCGAATGCCATGAAAAAGGATGAGCATGGTTGAATGGAGCAGTAGATGAGGACTGACATCCGACATATAGGACGTACCCAAGACAACTTGGTCAACTGATGGCTCAGGCGCCGACAACACACTAGTCAAACAGTCTGATGTCATGGGTCCAATTTGGAGCTTTCTTCGAGAACTTTGCTTCAGGTTTGGGCTGTAGTTTGACCGAAATGCACACAAAAATAGATGGAAACCCTTGCACAGTCTTGGGGAGGTCTTGTAAGCATCCACAGCTCATGTCAAGGATTGATGGTCTTGTAATACAAAGTCTCTCTCTCGCTTGGGGCAATTAAGGGGCAGACTAAGTCATGAAGTGAAGATTGTCAAAGAGGCCACAGGCACACTAGAGCAGCCACGGAGGCTGGGAAAGCAATGATCTATTTAGGAGGATCTTTGAATTCGAGCATTCTAGAGAATGAACATGGTTGGTTAGAGCAGTAGACGAACGATTGACTTCCAACACATAGGACGTACGCAAGACAACTTGGTGGACTCATGGCTCAGGCGCCGACAACAGACTAACCAAACAAACAACCTGCCTCTGAGACTAGCTCCGAAAAACACCTTTCACCTTCGTTTTCCGGATCGAAAACCATGGGAAGAGCATGTGGCAGCAACAGATGGAGAACTCTCCCTGTATACCGACGCAGGGGTCTTCTGTGACCAATTAGCAAAATCACTGGGATTAAGAGACGAATGCAGCGACTTCCAAGCTGAAGTGGCTGCGTCACACGAAGCATATTTTGCGCTATAAGAACGCTATAAAACCAACAAATCGATCTCCATCTCCTTCGACAGCTAAGCGGCAAAAAAAGTCCTAGCTTCGATGGTGGCGCGTGGCGTTGTGGATATGTGTGTCGAACCCAACGCACTTGAACGTCGACATCTAAGTTGGGTCCCTGGTCTGTATGAAATTTTCACGACTCCACCTCTTTCGGAAGTCACTGACAATGTTCAAAGAGTACATTTGTCTAGAAAAAGCTTCACAGACTTGGCCAGTCGGAGTCGACGTAAAACTTCTGATCCTTCCTCTAAGAGAACAATTGCACGAACAACATTTGTGGTTTATGAGAAGCTAGGCCCTGGTCCTCTACGGGCTGTGACGCCACCTATATATCATGACTTCGAAGCTTGTCAGGTTTTCCAGACAAAGTGTCAGTGAGAACGGTGACTCTGTGCTGGGTAATGGAACAGGCTCTCGAAGAAGGGATCCGAGCTTGGAGTATCCATGACAGTCCCTTACGCTTTCACGCTGCCCAGGTCTGTAAAAGAAAAACTAGAAAACGAAGCCTTTAATAGAGTCGAGGGCTCAGCCTGGCAACTGAAGGAATAGCAATAGCAAAATAATCGACTGATCAGTTTTAGTCGCAATGAGGTGCGAACACGGAGTGGGTAGAAACAAAATTCCCAACTTTCTCCGTCTCTCGTTTATCCAACCCAACTAGTACCTAGGCGCAACCCTAGGCTTCTATGTGGTGACCTACCCTCAGGGAAAAAAGAACAGCATGCACCGGCGTCACAGACGCTCTGCGGTCGACACCAACACACCCAAAAACGACTTCAGCACACAGTGCCATTAGGCTCAGAGAATCTGGGCGCTGGATGGCCTTAGGACACAGTAACATTTTAGACCTTTTCCCAGTGAATTAGTACAGCACTCCACGGACTTTACAGGGACCGCCCTGTACTTAATTTATCACACTGTTTTAAGATCCGAAAGAACAGCACTGGTGTGTTCTCAGATTCCCCCAACATCTCCAAAGCCTACAACCTGTCAGATTATTCCAAAATGTTGCAAGCGGAGTTTTTCGCTATCCCGGAAGCTTGTTGTCAGGCAAAATTTCACCCACATATGCTCCCAACACAAAGGTGGCTGATAGCTAAGCTGCCACCATCGCACTCTCTAAACTTTAAGAGGAATGCCGGGCTGATCTAGCATCATTAGAAGGTCAGCTCAATATATCACTCATTTGGGTAACTGGTCATAGTGACATCCCAGGAAATGAGAAGGCTGATTAACTGACTACGGAAGGTTCCTTTTTGCAAAGCAAGTATTTTTACGTCTGCAAGCGGTGAAGGCATACATCATTAAACACTTCTTTCAGATTGCTGACCAAAGTTGAGCCAGATCTACGAACTGTGCTACATCCTGGAAAACCTGGCCCGAGTATAATCGATCCAGAACAAACGATATCCTTCAGCGAAACGACATGATATTGCAAAATTGGTGGCGGTCTGTACGGGACACCTGTTGATAGGAACTCATGCTGAAAAACCAGGTATCCCTCACAGCTGCAACAACACTGATAATAAGGAGATCTCATCTATCACATTTCCTTTGTAACTGCCCGGCACACGCTAAAGACAGACAGTGAGCTCTGTCAAGCGCCTTCTTCAACTCATTTGATCAGATTTCTACAAAGAATATTAGCGAACTGATAAACTTTAAAAATTATCAGCCGGGAAGGAGAAGGAAGATCCCTAAACTGCGGTGGCATTAAAATGGCGCGTAGTGTTAAATAGGTTCTCATGAGAAATACCACTCTAACCTAGCTACCTGCCTTTCAAGCGCAGGAGGATGGTTCTGGTAGTTCGAATGTCTCATGGGAGTAGTAAGCACAACATCAAAGGCGCTATGGACCCAACTAGTTGGTGTAAACGAGCCGCGGCCGGAAGGTCGGAAGGGCACCCACCTGTTTCGGATCTGACAACCCCAGCCTTTATGGCATTTCGTCGGATGTGTGCACGGGGAGGTGCTTGCGCTCATTTTTATCGTGATTGCCGCACAAATTTGGAGCTAATAGGGAGTTGGCGATATAAAATGAATGAGGAGGGGAATCAAGGTCTCTCTCTTCAATATGGAGAATTCGTCTTCTTCCGTGGTGAACCTGGGCCTCGACCAGCAATATAGAGAAATGCTGTAGAAAATTGAAGCTGTTTTCCTGAGTGAAACTGCCCCTGACTTTCACAGATTAAGGGACTTGTGGCAGCAAAGCCTAGACAAGGTGCAAGGATCAAGGCTTACACTCAAGGCAGAAGTGAATAATCAACGCCGTAAGCCTCGAGTGGTAGAGAAGGTCAGACAAGACATTCCACGACTCAGCTCGACGTGAAGGAAGGAGACTCCTCAAAGAGGATGTCCATGGGCACTAGTGGTCTCTCTAGGGGAGCCATCTTAGCTTCTCCTCATCAGCTCCCCTCTTTCTAACCACCGCTTCACAGCCGACAGAAAGGTGCTTCTGTTATGAGCGAATTCAGCTGACAGCGGCGAATTGAAATGAACGATTTTGTTAAGGACACGATAACGGTGTTTAGGCAGGATGTTCTTGGGAGTAGTTCATGGCAGTTAAGAGCAGTTCATAGCTTATGTTGAGATTCAGCGTTTTTTGATGATAATTGGTTAGCAAGCGGACTTCCCTCGACCTCTCACCAAAAGATGTCAGAGATGGGGTTGAACTGAACCATCAACAGTTCGCTTAGCAGAGAGGGGGTGACAAAGGGGAGCCTGTGTATCCATTGGGAATAGTAATGTGGGCTGGAGAGATATCATTATGATTATGTTCCATCAGAATGTTAATTCCGCGAGATTTCACTTCTGTTTGAAATCCACCCTCTCCCTCCACACACACACCCACACACACTCTAATTCTCTCTCGAAAGACATACAGCAATCATTTCTAGGAAAAATAATTACGCCAAAGGGCGCGAAGAAGAAGAAGGATAGTGGAGTGTGAGCGACTGTGAGTTAGGGACATACACTCCCCCAAGAGGGGGTTGGATGATGCTGAGTGAAATGAAGAAACATTAGAACAGGCGGCATAAGTAGAAGAAGAGTTTTATGTGAATGGTGTCGAAAGACGACGGTTTGGGTGGCAGGCATGGTAACGAGTTGAGCGAGAAAGATTCAAAAACGAGACGAGGCCGACACAACGACGACAACGACAACGACGACGACGACGAGAGTTGAATGAAGAAAATTTTCCATCTCGAAAGTAATTGGAAAAGTTCTCGTGAAGTTTTGCATGATTATGCACAGTTTTCGTTCGTTTTTCCTAACTTCACTCTGGTCTCTAAGAGGAAATCTTCCACAGAGTTATTACAAAAGTGTTCTGGGTGCGTGTGTGTGTGTGTGCACGTGTGCGTGTGGGGATGAGGGGGTGGATGGGACGACAGACATCTTCTGGCATTCTGGCACTCGGGCAAACGAGTGTGCGTTTGATGTAGTGATAAATTAAATTTCATATTTTAATTAGTATTTTCCATGCACGATAAACCAGGGAGAGAGAGAGAGAGAGGAAAATTGAATCTCAAAACCATTGAAGATCATTAGACGGTGGTTAAGGGTGGAGCCTAAGGACATTCGGCATGTCGTCGGTCGGTGGGGGGAGAGAAGCATGAGACATTCGTTACCCAGAAAACAAGTTTGTGGTTTCTGCTAAGAGGATTAAGTCCCAACGAAACCCCACATGAGATGGGGAGACGGTACAACTATTTTATGAGCCGCCCGAGAATACTATTCAAAGTAACTTCGTTCAGTTAAAGCCGGATTTATGCCAATGATATTGAAATTGAGTCGATTTTATGGGGTGAGGGGGGACAGAACCTGATGCATCACTCTCTCACTCCTCCTCGTCAGAGTTCTTCATTCCCACACAAAAGACTACCCTTCTACCCTTCGGCTGATGGATGTGCGCTGCTGGATGCGCGGTACATCCTTAAAAATGATTCACAACCACGTGTGACAGCTTTGACAGTTTTTTAAACGTCAATTAGAGCAGGCACCCATCCCAGACTCCACCTGCTCCGGTGCTCTTCCATGCCTGCCTTCAATCGTTTATTTTTCAATCCCCTTTGTACACACTTTCCTTTCTCTCTCTCTTTCACTCGGCTCGTGTGTGTGCTTGTTAATGAGCCGCATGTTGTTGGATTTCGCTTAATTTACCTAACTACACACCGCGATTCACCGAATTTAATCTCCTTACCTCTTCCCAGTGCAGGGTACCCTCACTCCGCCGTCAACATCATTTACGCTGTACGATGCCAGGAAGGACGCGGAGGACGGTCCCCCATGCAGAGAGCTTGCTGTTTTCTGTAATTCGCATTTAATTAGGAATGACATCGTTAAATGTGTCACTGCTTCCCTCGCCGCCGCCACCGACGCACGGGAGATGCTTAAGAGTGGCTCTGTGTGCCGGTGCGTGCGTGTGAATGCGTCTCCTTTCATTCACCCAAAATCGCTCGCATAAGTTTCTTATTATTTACTCTGTTTTTTTTTTTTTGCGCTCTCTCAAAAAGAAACGAAAGAAAACACATTGAAGCGTAAGAAAATTCCAAATGGATGGATGGTTGGTGTGACAGAGCCGACATGGCAGGTCTCATAAAGATGACACAACAACGGCAGGCAGGCAGATGTGAAGACAGGAGTGGAGGCATTGTTATGAGATGACATCCTTTTTGCAGAATTGACTTCATTTCAGGATTCTCGTGAGGCATGAGACATAAGTTTGAGTTTGCTGACAAGCAAGCATCTCATCTCTTGACTTTAACTCGTTCCTTTTGCCTTCAACGTCGCATCGCGGGCAGGGAGCGGCGTCAGACACAACGGAGGGAATATGCAAAGCAACCAACGATGGGGAAAATGTGCCTTTTCTTCGTTGTGCATTTATTTTGCCATTTTTTTCTTTTCTTGAGGATCTGGTGACGTCTTGTCTGCGTGTGAATGACTGGAGTTGAGGTGGGCTTTATAAGGGAAATTTTGGAGGAATGAATGGCACCAGGGATGGATGTGGTTGGAGAACTTGTTAACCACCTGATCCACCTGAGAATAGGGCTGACTTCTATGAGTCCCTGATGGAGCCTCGTTTTCCTTCGACCCTCCAGCCACCCTGATCAAGTTCAAACCAAAAAATAAGACGCCCTCCCCTCTCTAGCACTCATCCAGACATCAGATGATCCCCTAGCCAAGGTCTGCTCTTCCTCCTCCTCCCCAATGACTTACAAATAAGACCCCGAATACCAATCGAAAGAAACTCAAATCCCCCTACCTGATCAACGCCCCCTCCCAAAAATCAAGTCAAAACACACACACAATCCCTCTCGCGAGCATCCCCACACGCGGTGTCTCGTCGACGAAATCTCTTCTACACCTCTAATGACGGTGTAACCTTAAATCCCTCTCAAATCCCTACCCGTCTCGTCAGCATCACCTCCTGCGCCCGAAGCCTGGGAACCTACACGAGCGAACGAACGAGCCCGAAAACGAAGTCATTCCGAGGTTCGGAAAGTTCATGTTAACAAAATATTTAATCCCCCGTAATGTGTCGCGTTACAACTTTAATAGCTCCACGGGAACCACGCCAGAATCTACGCGAGTATCTAGTAATAAATTAAATCCACCAGCCAAACGCCGGGGTGACAGAGGCGGACGTTGGAAAACGTGGAAAACGTGGAAAACCGAAGAAAACGAACGCAAAAATCGAGCCGACGCCAACGGTTTGGGGTTGAATGAATAGTAATTGAAAACAACAAAGCCAGTCGTTCACCCCACCCACCCACACGTTCCACAACTAAAATCGTCGCACTCACCAACCTCCCCCGTCGACGACGCGACGGTTATAAAGTGAGTGAGCGAAGAAAAAAAAAACCCAAACACAGAAACGCGAAATTCGATTCTGCATTATTGATTTCACCTTCTGTTCTCCCATTAGCCCACCTCCTGGTCCTCCCCACCGCGTGCGGGGAGCGCGCGCGTCGTTACCACGCAAAGCCAGCCACCAGGCAGCCAGGCAGCGCCAACCACCAAGGTTTTCTCGAATTTCTGTGATTGTATCCCGAAAGCTTTCATCAATTGACTGTTCTTTTGTTGATTCCCAAAGTCCCAAGGAATAAGGGTCGCGTCACAGGATCAATGAAATGAGCTGGTGTTTCAGGGGGGGGAGACGGATGGAGCAGTGGAATGGAAACGGTGTACCTATGTTCGGGCAGAGCTATTTTGATTAAAAAATAATTTAATTCTCTGCCGTCTGCTTTGGGTGTCATTCGAAGAGAGAGAGCGTCGTTTTTCCAACCGGCGCGCAACCAAAGGTTTGTGACCTTTTTTTTCTTTCTCCCTCCTCCTGCGCCCCTCTCCCACCCATTTGACAGAAAGTGACAGAGCGGGACTGTGTTTGTATGGCAAGCAGAAGAAAAATCCAAAAAAAAAAAGAGTAAATTAAAGAAAATGGTGAAAAACAAAAATCAAGCGTCACTTTTGTTTTGTACATCCACAAGGCCGGGCCGGGCGGTAGACAAATCGAAATGGGGATACAACAAGAGAGCTTTCATCCCCCAGCGTGCACCCCGTTGTGTAGAAATTCAAAGTAAAGCGCGCCATGTTGCCCCCCATCACACTTGGCTGATGAATGTGGCGAGGAGAGTTCCAGTCGAAAGCGAGTGGCAATTTTTTTTTCCAAGCCACCGCATGAAGTAAACTCTCCACAAAGCTCGTTTTTGTGTGTAAATTGTATTTTGCCTTCAATTCTGACAAGTACACCGCAAACAGTGTTGCCGTGGGAGATTTCCATTTTTCGAGGAAAATCCCATGGTGGTGTGTGAATGGGTGTTGAAAAATTTGTTGATCATTCGTGGATGACACGAGGGTACTCCGGCTTGTCACATTGAGAAGAAAGAAAGTTCAGAGTTGCCGTGGCTCTGTACCCGGAGTTTTGTTTTACAAAAGTGACACACTAATGTTCTTAAGTCTGATCGCCCGTGCAGTTCTTATAATAATAATATGGGTGGCGCTACAGGCCGTAGGGGGCCAGGGCCTAGCAACCACTCGTGTTGTGCGTGCTATTGTTCTCTCACGAGTGGAGGGGACCTACAGTTTTATGCCGAATCCGAACTGCCAAGTTTGAGAAGCTTTCTCTAGACAGGAAATACTCTTTGAGCATTGTCAGTGACTCGAAAGAGGTGGAGTCGTGAAAATTGTTTTCGTCGCACAGAGCAGGAATCGAACCTACGACGTCGACGCACATACTCACAACGCCACGGGCTACCACCCCGTGCAGTTCTTAAGAGACGCCAAATTTGGTCTGATCTTGGGCATAATCATCATTTTCTGACCCTTACGGTCCCGAGGGCAAAGCAAGCACGGCCACTCGATCCTCCGCCATCCACTCTAACTGTCTCCGGACTTATGCCCAGGCGCCACCGAGAGAGTTTTTGGTCCAACCACCTCGTCCTGGGTCTTCCGATAGGGCGCCTTCCTGATGGAGTCGCATTTAGGGCACGCCTCGGTTGCCGTGACGATGGAGACATTTGTGTCATGTGCCCAAACCTTCGAAGCATTGCCTTTTCTGTTCGGAGAAGCAGTTGCTCGACCTTGAGTCCCGCCGACATCCTATCCCGGCGAATAATTTCCACAGCAGAACGAAGAAATCTCATCTTAATCGCTGAAGCTTGTATTATTATGCCTTCGGTAACTACCCACATTTCATGACCATAGGTGGGAGTTGGAACAAATACTGAGTTGAGAACCGCTGCCTCGCCTTTCGCACCAAGCTAGGCCTTTCTGATTACAGATCTTCCAAGCTGTTTCAGTATTGATCCAGTTCGCCTACAGGAAAGGTCAGCATTACCGAAGTTACTTGAACTTCTCCACCTGCTTCAATGGGACTCCACTCACATGTGGAATGCATTGAACAGGCGTTCTGGAAATTACCAGAACCTCTGATTTGTCCACCTTGGTCTTCATCTCAGCGTCTGCACATACGGCCATGCGGACATATATTTCCGTCTGGGAGGATGTGAGAATAACCAAATCATCTGTAAAGAACAGATGGCTTACCCTAAACTCTCGTCTTGGCTGCGTTGCAACATCCAATCCAAGTACAAACAAAGCAGAGGTGACAAGACGCAACCTTGGCGAAGTCCAACGCCCACGGAGATCGTTAATCCGGACACAACTACTGCAGTTTGTGTATAGCGACTAAAACGCCCTCAAAAGAGGACCAATCGTCTCACACTCCTGCGGGGCACTCCGGAGATTACCTCCACTAGTGGCTCGTCGTATAAATTTTCTGACCCTACAAAACATATGTAAATTAGCTTGGCATACTCACAATCTTTCTCGAGTATCATTCTTATCTTGGGCAAATTTCGAACTGGTCCAAATTTTGATAAGAACAAAAACCAAAAAAGGGGCAAGGTGAGACAAGAGGCATCCAAGGCCCCACATGGACTAACGAGAATCCATTTGCGAGTGAATATATATCACGTTCCTGAGAGACTCGTAGACCAACTGTCTCAATTCTTCTGTAAACCAACACCAAGTAGTGCCAAGGCAGCTGCCCCAGTGTCTCGATCTCTTGCGATGCTCTGCAGTTGGTATGTGCCCAGACCTAGTTTAAGACAATGTGCAGTTTAAGGCCGAGTAGAGGAACAGTCTCAACTCTGGAGAGCGTAAGGACGAACACATAGGGAACTTTAAGCTGATCCAAAATGTAGGCTAAACTACCAAAATGTTAGCAAACTGCCTTAAAAACCACACATTTTTAAAGTTGTATACATCCTTCGGGGCAGAGGCATGGACAATCTCGAAAGCGGACGAAGAAGTCCTTGGTCTCTTTGAGAGCAAAGTTCTGCGTGCTATCTTTGGTCCTGTTTGTCTTGACGGGTTCTGGAAGAGCAGATTCAACCACAAACTGTACGGGCTGTACAGAGACATGAGCCTAGTAAGGCGTCTACGGATCCAACGCCTACGGTTCTTAGGTCATGTAGAGCGAATGGACACCACAGCTCTGGCCCGAAGAATCTTCGGATATGAACCTGTGGGGCAACGCAACAGAGGACGCCTGCGTTTAAGATGGCGCACCCAAGTGGAGAAGGACCTCAATCAACTTGGTGTGCGAAACTGGAGACAGCCAGCCAGAGATCGCGCTAGTTGGAGAGGCTTGTTATTTGAGGCCCAGGTCCACCCCGGACTGTAGCACCACACAAAGAAGAAGTATACGTCTTATGTCAATTTTATCAAGTCGCCGAGCATGATTTCAGGCCCTCGTCAATTGACTTGATAACTTGCAAGGCTATAGGTGTGACTTACATACTTGCGTACTTTATTATAAAGTGATCTTAGGGCCAAATGTTCAATAAGAAGGTATCTTCCAATCTATAAAATACAGTAGGCCCGGACCAACACTAGAACCTTATGGTAGTCCACATTCGTTTCACAAGGCTGCCCCATTTGCTTGTGTGACCTTCTCACTCTCTGTTAACACTCCGAAAAAACTCCTCGTACACCAGTATGCTGCTGTCAAAAGAATCTCCCCACTCCAGTCGCAATGAATTGACGCGATGCCAGGCTCTAGTTCTCGTATCAGTGTCCATTTCCAAGAGAGTAAATAATATGAAAGGCGATTACCCACTTCACGGCATCCTGGTGCTCACCTCACTATCCTCCATATCTCATTGCTCCCATTCGCTCTCTCACTCTCTGCCTCTCTGTTTCTCTCTCTCTCTCGCCCCATCATCACATCCACCACTACTGTGCTAATGAAAGCTTACTCTAGCGTATACACAAGGCTACAACTCGAACTGAGCATGTGTCGGCACGCTGCCGCCTGGTGTTTGCTTTTCATGTGACCAAGTCCTCTTGCAAGGACTCCTCCAGGACGTTGATATACATACACATGCGTCGTGTGGGGCTGTGCATGTGTGTGGCTGGAGGAATATATCATCCAAGATATTTTTCGCGCAAAATAAAAATGCCACAAGACACCGCACGAGATATAAAATATTGATTTTCCTCGTTGACACTGGACACAGGATGGGGGCTTTGATTGGCACCGGGCCACACATCTGACGAGTTCATTAATGAGAGACAACGTTTCTGGGCTGCCCTTCCGCTCGTGGAGGACCTACTTTTAAGAAAACCTTCATTCGGTGATTGAATTACGGAAGATGGCCTCCTGCCCTAGCTGTTGCTCCAACAAGGACATCGCCGAACGAGAGATGCACGGTCCAATGGTGCAGATATCAGCAGCAATTTGTAGGTGTCTTCTGTGTGAATTCAGGTCGTCGCATTGTCATCGACTTGTGATTATCTATGGCAGAGGAAACGGCACACCGTGGCAAGGACACAACCAGCAGCAAGCAGCAGTCATCGTGACAGGTTAGCGGCAACAACGACGACGACGACGACGACGACGATGACGATGACTATGGCGATTGGAATTGTTATGCCGATGCCGTTGTGAAGGCGGACGGAGGACGGATGACAATGCCAACGGGCACATCTGTGCCTGCAATTGTGCAATTCAATTGCAGAGCCTGAAAGCTGGAAGTTACTACTCTCCTCGATAGCATTATTCTTATTATTTTCGATTATTGAAGGCGGATGCCAAAAAGGTGGCACCAGTAGGCGGACAAGGAGAAACTTTGTGAAAGGATGTCAAGGTGGGCATTGTTAGGTACTCAACTCAACTGATGGTTGGAGGCATTGTCTTCGCCATGAATGCACTGTGCAGGGTTAGCCCATTGAAATTGAATTTAACAAGCACTCGATGTGTTATGTCATGACTCTTGGGCAATCGAAAAGGGGAACTTGCTTTGATGCGACACAGAGGTGGAGAAAAAACAAACACACAGGATGTGACCAAAAATGTTGCCTAAAGTTCGAGGATTTTAAGTGACTAGAGGATTCCTTTACTTACGCTCTTGATGTCGTTCATTTTTGTAAACTGCCGTCCGAACTCCCACAGATCCACGCCAAACTTCAGCGCCCAGTTTCGAACTCTGAAAATGAGATAAAGCAAAAGTCCTTGCATTAGTTTCGTTCGCAAACAAAAAACAAGAAACACAAACCAAAGGACACGCCTCTTTGTGAATACCAAATGAGGGCCAGTGTCCAGTGTCAAGACAAAAAGGATATCGCTTCCCCTTGGTCGGGAACCACAAAAGATTTTCTCAAAAAAAAAGATTCAAATTCTATTTTCCATATCACCAACAAAGGAGCACAACACAATAGATGGTGTGTGTTAGAGATGTCCTCTCCCCCATCCACAGGACATACATCTCACACATATCCTTCAGATGGGCAGACAGAGGACAGGACAACAGCACGAAAACAGCAAAAAACTAAGAAAATATTCCCAAAACTCCAGAGCAACGCAGAAGTTTGCTTGTACTTTTGTGTGTGTTTTTTTTCTCTCTTGGCAAACTTAGCATTTTTCGATTCCCTTGTGAGAGGTGATGCCACCCAATGTGTGGCGAGGGGTTGGCCGTATGTAGCGGATGCACAGAAAAATATTTCCGACTAGCATCGCCACCACCCCAAGCTGTTCATGCGTCGCACATGCAAACAAAATCGACCGCTCCTACCTTCCGCTTTGGCATCCTGTGCCTCTTGGTCTTATCCTGCGTGCCTCTGGTTTTGTCTGAGCGTGAGTGTGTGTTTAGATATTTCATGCACATCACAGCACATCCTTGTGAGGGAATAATATAATAATATGCAGGCGGGCAGACAAACCCCCACTCCCCCGTCCCTCCCACACACACACACACACCGACAACACTAAACAGGATCAAAACTATACTATGCGAAGTATTTCACCATAAATCTTCGTTGCGCTCGTGGTTTTTGAACCAACAGCAAACTGCACTGAAACTGGATGCCCCGAGTGCTGTGAAAGCGCCAGGAGACACAACAACTGTGAGTGCGAGTGGATCGGAGCGCGGCAGAGTCTCTCCGGATATGCATTCAGGATATGCAAACGCATGCAGGACACATACGTGTGCGTGTGTGTGAGCAGTGACTCTTGACGGAATGAAATTTTCATATTCAATGCAACAACTGGTAAGTCAACGGGAAAACGGTGCCAGGGGACACGCACAGTGATATGCAATCGCTGCTTCTATTGTCCTTGTGGTTGCATTGAGATGTACTCACGAACTATCGGGAAAATGAACAGAAAATTTGTTGGAAGGAGTTTGAAGAGGGTGGTGGCCCGTGGCGTTGTGGGTATGTGCGTCGACCCCAACCTCGACGTCGTAGGTTCGATTCCTGCTCTGTGCGACGAAACAATTTTCACGACCCCACCTTTTTCGAGTCACTGACAATGCTCAAAGAGTATTTCCTGTCTAGAGAAAGCTTCTCAAACTTGGTCGTTCGGATTGGGCATAAAACTGTAGGTCCCTTCCACTCGTGAGAGAACAATAGCACGCACAACACGAGTGGTTGCTGAGAAGCTAGGCCCTGGCCCTGGCCCTGGACAGGCTGTAGCGCCACCCATATTATATTATTATAGCTTGAAGAGGGTGGGATGTGATTTTTTTTTTGTAAGGACAGGAGGTCGAGCAACAAAAATAGAGCAACCTTGCTACAGTGCTTCTGTCCAAAAAAAACCATCAAGAAGTCAAATTTTGGTTGATTTTGTTTGACTTTCCTCGGCAAAGGACCTCTTGGCAATTTGCTAGCAACTGTGCCCTTGTTTCTTTCTGCAATTTAAGCTCACTGTCATCTTGCCAGCAACGCCAAGAACACCGCCCACAAGTCTACATTGAAGTCTCACAAGGTGGTAGTCTGTCACCCATTCTTTTTCCCTCTTTAATAGGTTCGCAAGCATTGTTGTTCCTTGAACACCTATTCCGTCCCATTTTGTCCACCTCCACCTCGCCTACAAATTGCAACAAAACCACCCTTCAAGCTGTCAATAAACAGTCTTAACCCCGCCATTACAGCCGTCTCTCCCTCGCCAATCCCCCAGTCTCTCCCATCCAAAAGGTTGAATCAATTACAGAAGAAATGCCATAAGGACCCAAAGGAGCACACATAGAAAAAAAAAACTCCTTAAAAGCCCGGACAAAGTTGTGAAATTGCCCACTCTGTGTACACATCCACGGTCGGGCGCGGTGCGACGCAAGTCAGCCCAGTGAAAGCATTCACAAACATAAATTACACATTTCTGCTCGGTCTCCTTATCGCACCGACTGAATCGCATATCCTTTTTGATATCCATGCGCCTTACCCTGCAACCCCCGGCATAACTCCAATGAATGCACTTTCCCTCTGCGTATCTGAAATGTAATATTTCAACTAATATCCTTTTGGTTTTCGGTTTCCCTCCTCCCCCCACCACCCCATCACAAGCCACCGCGCACTCGTGTGAACTGGGTGTGAGTGTGTATCCTTCACAGTCACCCACACAGGCAAGGAAAAATCCACACCACCAGGATAGTGGAACTCATTTTCTTTTGGAATCCTTTCGCCAAACCACCGAAGGAACGTATCGTGTCGGCATCTTATCCTCGGCGCGGTGAATGCAAATAAAAAGGCATCAAAAACTCCTTATCCCCAGCCCCCTCCCCCCACAGCACGACTGGTGATGGGTACAGAGAAGAAGAGGATATTTTATTGGCGTCAGCACATGAAGAAGAAACCGCCATCGATCGAGTGGAAGGAGAGGCGCGTGATGTGTGTGCACGCCGCGCCGCCTTGCATATTTCCTCCGAAAGATGTTCCCTCCATCCACCCACCCACCCCCACTCTGGTGAGATTTGCGTGCATTTGATGAAGAATATATTTTCAACATGGCGGGAGGAGAATGCACACATCCGTTGGATCGCAAATTGCCAATTTCAATGCATTCGCAAACGTTTTCCTTGGCTGATCCTTATGTTCCCCCACTGTGTGTGTCATGTTGTGATGCTTGTGACGACGAAAAGTCGACGGAAATGAAAATCGTCTCCTCTTGATCCTTGTTCTTAGTGTGGGATGTCTTCGGGTGCCTCTGCGGGTGTGTGTGTGTGCGCGCAAACGAAGCAATAAAAGCAGAAGCAGCGCCTTTTGTCGGATATTCACCCAAAGCCGAAGTTTGTTCAACGACCATGACTGAGAAATGAAATGGATTTTACTCCGCCGACGAGATTAGACAGGAGGAAAAAAAAAACGCACACTCTCTCGTCGAAGTTCAGAAGTTCTGAAAACTGCCCTCTTTCTTACGTCGGAAATTAGAGAGGACGATGATGATTGAAAGGATGAACCAACTGTTGACTCGCCTTTGAATCCCGTGTTGACCCAGAAACCTGACTGAGTCAAGGCATCATCATTTATTCAATGTTTTCATTTCGACCGTCGTCGTTCGTTTGATGATTTAAAAATGAGAAGTCAAGGCATTAGCTGGAGGTTTTTGGGGGGAAATCTGTAGAAGTGTTTGAAAGGAGATGGGAGGATCGCTCTCTCTTGTCCATTCATTGTTCCTTGAATGGTCAAGGACTTGGGAGTACCGTGGACGGACCCTAAGACGATCTTCTCGCCAACTCGAATTTTTTCATCACTTTTTCATACAAAAAACATTCTATACGTCAAACTCGCTCTTAGTCGACCTTATGCTGATATGTTGTGAAAATTCGACTTAGGGTGGAGGGAGTCCATTGAATTTCTAGTGGAAGTGCAGAGGTGCTCACTGAAGTCACTCTCAATGGGTAGCAACGTGCTCTTTGCCTTGATGGATCCTTGGGCATTCCAACTGCTGCGCCTTCCTCTTCCTAGCATCACCCAGTCTCGCTCCACAACGCGTCTCTTATTCCTTGACAGCTTTGAACCAGAAAAAGAATAGGTGACAGTGGCCAGCCTTGTAGACTTACTTACTTACTTAAGGTGGCGCTCCAGTCTGAGGTGGATCTGGTCTCAGGTTAGATTAAGTTGATGGGCTGCCAGTACAAGTAGACCTTTGCTGCACCCTTGTGTTATCCAGTGCCGTTGATTTGGTCCCAACGACAAATGGTCACTGGACCAGATTAGAAAACCAGTCAAAAGCATATTAACTTTTGCCTTCCCTGGGATTCGAACCTGGACCTCCCATTTCCAAGGGCAGGCACTCAGCCAACTGCGCCATCTAGCAGTTATACCTTGGGCCTCGACAAAATAAGCGTCGCCAGTTAACTGGATCAGTAGCTAGTTGCCTTCAGTTTCGAACGCTAAGTTGATTGGGGACCCATACCACTTGCGTGTGAAATGCCAGCACACAGAATGGCCTGTCTCTAATAATAATAATAAAATGGGTGGCGCTACAGCCCGTAGGGGGCCAGGTCCTAGCTTCTCAGCAACCACTCGTGTTTTGCGTGCTATTGTTCTCTCACGAGTGGAAGGGACCTACAGTTTAATGCAGAATCCGAACGGCCAAGTTTGAGAAGCTTTCTCTAGACAGGAAATACTCTTTGAGCATTGTCAGTGACTCGAAAGAGGTGGGGTCGTACAAATTGTTTTCGACGCACAGAGCAGGAATCGAACCTACGACGTCGAGGTTGAGGTCGACGCATAAACCCACAACGCCACGGGCCACCACTGGTCTGTCTACTGTCTCCAGTCTCTACTCTCTAATATACTCTCTACTGCGCCGTCTCTTGGGGGTGGATTCGAAGACTTTCCGGGACGGAGCATTGGCGCGCGCCTCACATGACCTAGCCGTCTCAATAGTTGGATCTTCACTCTTCTCTTCTGATTAGTTTGAAGTCGCTGTACAGCTCCTATAGTTCGTCGTTATATCACCTCCTCCAGTCACAATCTGTGCAGACGGGCCCAAAAATCCCTCGAAGAACACACTCCTCTCAAAGCAACCAAGAGCATCTTAGTCCGCTTTTGACAAAGTCCATGCGCTATATACTAGAACTGCGACAATTGTGGTCTTCTAGTGTGTTACTTTGGGTTTTTGAGAGAGGGGCTTTGGTCATCAATTGCTTTCTTAGCCCAAAGAAGCAGTGATTTGCAAGAGTTATTCTTCTATTGGTTGTAGCGCCTAGGCAAAGACTTGGACTACCTCAAGGCTATATCTGCCTATCGCGACGCTCTGCCCGAGACGGCAGTGTTGGGACTCCTTTCTCATTGAAAGCATTTCCTCGGTCTTGCCTTCATTTACCGATAAACCCATCAGTCGCACTCGGCCATCAGATGGTGGGCATCGTTGAAAAGCTAGTGGGTATCGATCTGTTGCTCCTGAGTATGCGATAGTGCAAATAGTTCATAAATGGTGAATGTTTCTGTGCTAAAGCCACACTGGCATGGACTGACTAGGTTGTTGACTCAGTTCTTTAGGCGTTCACACAACATGACAGCTAACATCTTGTAGGCGAAGCTCGGAAGACTTCCTCTTCTAAAGGCGCTACAGTCCAGGGTGTACCTGGCCCTCAGCCAAACAAAAGTACGAACAACATCAGTAACCCACAATTACACGCACCAACCGCTGCTTCTTTGGGCTCAAGAGTCAATTGTGTAGTCGAGCCCTCTCTCGAAGGACCAAGCTAACATTGTATAAGACCCTGATCATCTCAGTCCTGCTCTATGGCGTGGCTGCCTCGACTATCTCATCAGCAGATGAAGAAGCACTTGATCTATGCAAGAGAAAAGTTCTGCGATCGATCTTTGGTGCTGTGATGGATTCCGGAGAAGGAGATTCAACCACCAAGTGTACGGTCTGTACAGCGATATGAGTCTAGCCAGGCGTCTAGGGACTAAACGCGTAAGAGGGCTAGGCCATGTAGAGCTCATGGACAACAGTGCTCCAGCCCGAAGAGTCTATGACTCTGAATCAGTGGGACAAAGCAATACAGAACGATCATGAAGCCACGCAAGTGGAGAAAGACCCCAACCAGCTTGATGTGCGAAATTGGAGGCAGCTGGCTAAGGATCGTGCCAGCTGGTGACGCTTCTTGACTGATGCTCAGAAGACTGATTCAAGCAATTCAGAAGGTCACCTTTTTGGTGGATCGGGCAGACAATGCCGAAGTTCCATTCATCGGGCATGCTTTATTCCGAGCATAATTTAGGGATGAGTTGGTGCATGATCCTTACCAAATCATCGGCTGTTGTCTTGAAGAGCTCGGCTGCTATGCCGTCAGCTCCAGCAGCATTGTTGGATTTCAGTTTTGATATGGCAATCTACACTTCATATGGTCGGATGGAAGGGATTGGTGATCCTCATATTAGATGTATTCTCAATGGATCATTCTGCCTGACAGTGTTATTTGGTTCATAGTTAGTAATAGACTACCTCCTGTCAGCGGAATTTTGTTCATATCCTCAGCATAGACTGCGTTTCAACTACGATGTTCTCTTGATCATCCTTACCGGTAGAATCACTCAGCCGAAGCAATGTGCCCCTCTGTCCATCTCCTAAGTTGATCAATGTTGCTCATCTTCTCGCTTAGCTGATCACTTTTCGATGGCGTTCCACAAGTCTGCCCTCTGTCACCCGTTCTTTTTTGCCTTTCTGCTGCACTCTGTCACCCCTGTCAGTCAATCTCTGGTGGACAGGAACACAATTTCTCCGTTCCGCCACACAAGTTCATCCACCTCAACTCCATCGTCCAGCCACCGACAAAAGGACACTTTAAGCTGTCAATAATTGATGGTGATTGGTTTACTCCCAGCCACTGCACTTCGTCCATCTGCGTTTGCTGCGACGCCGGACGAGTTACTGTGTGTGTTCCCATCGCCTCCTTGCAAATGCTCCTTCTGAAATGATTCACCTTCAAAATCATCCCACATCGGTTGTTGCCACTCCCAGTTGACTGTCTCTCTCTTGCTCTCTCTTGATGTGTACTCAATTCGTTTCACTGTTTAATATTAATATTTGCACGAGGATTTTCAAATGCTAACAACCGAGTATCTGCCGTTGATCCATTTGGCAAATATCCTTCGATTCAATTTTCTCTTCAGGAAAATGCAGTTAATATGCAATTTCCCAACCAAGCTCTCCCAACCAGCCGCACATCCCCCCGTGTGCACTGTTCGGGGTGCCCAGGGACAGGATGCAAAGTGCACAGTGTGCACGCAGGAAATGCGTCCCACACACATCCTATCTCTCTCTCCTCCTGCTCTCATGGATGCGACCGAGTGTGCGTGTGTGTGCACAGCAGAAGCACTATGAAGCTAATCCCAATCGTATGGGGTTTTGATTACGTCTTGAAATTGATTCCTCACTCCGTCAGCCGAAACGGGCACCAACAACACAACACTTTCAGTCGTCCCATGCCGTACCGCTGCGCCGCCGAGATCTCATCAATATTTAGGTTAAATGTTTGCTTTGCCGGAAGTTTTAATTATTAATTTTTTGATTATGCACTTTGCCGAGATGATTAATATTGTTTGACGGAGAGTGGCACACCCCCGAGAGGGGGCCGCGACTGAGTGAGTGATCGACTGGAACTTTGACTCTAGGGGTTGTGGACTGTGATCGGAGGGTTGGAATAGGCACACATTTTGACGCTGAATCTGAGTGGCGTGTCCTTGATCGGGAACCGCGGTGTGTTAGCAGGCAGCCTCTGAACAAAATCACATTGAAGGCGACTTGAATTTAATTTCTAAAGTGGTCGCGACACTCGAAAGTTCCTTAACCCCGGGCCAACGACGAAACGTCACCTCTTATTGATCTTTTCGCCAAAATCCAATCAACCACCTCTAGGTACCTGCACACAGAGAGGCACACCGCGCCGGCATCACGAAATCGTTCACATTTCTCATCGGCTAAAGTGCAAACCTCCGTCGTGAGGTGTCCCCGCTGTTCAATCGGTGGATACACTCCACTCCGGCCAAAGGATACACACGAAAGTGTCAGTCAGACAAAACTAGCTATGCACCAGCGGTGGAGGCAAACATTCTCCGCGGAGACCCACCGAAACGTGGCAAGCCCCCCCCCATCCTTGCAAAAAAAACGATTAATTTAATTTGCGCGCTCGGTGCGGCGATGCGACGCTGCGAGCAATGCAACGGATGTCCTTGCTACCAGTCTGATAAAATATTACAAGAAGCACAAGCGGCACCAGAAGGACTACGACGACGCGGGGCCAGCACTTCCTCGGTTTGTGTGTGAGTGGCCGTTTTTCGTTTATGAAAAATTATGAGAGTTTCTTTTGCATGGAGCAAGGACGAGACCAGGACAAATGCCACACTGCTGGTGGAACAACAAAATTATAAATTAGGTAACTGAGTTTATTTTTTTCACCCTAGTTTCTGTTTGTTTTTTCCTCCCTCTCTCTCTCGTCACCTCTTCCGGTGGACCAATGGGCCGTGCTGCAGGAAGGGAGATTTATCGTTTCGACGGTTGATCCTGAAGTTTGCTGTGTTAGCCTGTGGACGGTGGACGGTGGACGGAGGACCATCGGCGCAGTGGAGAGGAAACACTAGGTTCTCTTGTAGATTCTGATTATTTGTGGGGATTTTTTCCTTTCTTTCTCGCGTTTCGAGGATGTCAAAAGCAAGACTGTAGAGTAATTATAAGTTGAAGATAAACAGGTCACGTGGATAGGCCAAGAGAGGGAAAAAAAGAAGCCGCAAGTCATCAAGTTGAAAGAGGTTTTTTCTTGTTTTTGTTGAACTCCAAATGAGATTGTGACTTCTCACGGAGTGGACTAACTTTGACTTGAACTGGGGGGACTTTTGGAGGGTTTGTAAGATTAGGCCTCCTGTTGGAGTGTTGATTCACTGGAAAGGAGACCACTCTGACTGTGTGAGTCTTCGTTTTCTGTAAGCGTCTGAAACCTGTCGTGGGTTTTTCAGAGATCAGTGTGACTCATTGCGGTGTTAAACCAGGTAAATCCCACCATACACCATATCTTCACACCAGAGGAGGGTCTATACAAAAATGCCAAGAAATGCAGCTCGACACTTAACAACGTTTTCGTCGACTTCAGGCCACATATGACAACATGTCCAGGGACGTGAATTGTGCCAAGTGGAGAAGCTTATTGGTGAAGGTCGGGTCAGAAGCAGACGAACAGGTCGAAGTGGTGGAGCATCTGTGTCTGTAGCAACAACCAAGCTGTGCTTAAGGCCTTGCTGAAGCCTTTAATCACTTCCAAGGCAGTTCAGGAATGCAAGTCTTTTCTGCATTTGATCAGGTCATCACTGGATCACAGGAAATGCGATCGTCGATGAGTTACTCAGGCAAGGATCAGAGTAGGTACTCTTTGGAACCAGACCCGCGATGGGACCGAGTACGCGGTAAAGGCTTTTATCGATGGTTGTTGGGCTTGTCGAGAGGACAACTGTAGGTGAGGCATGACTCTCCAGGATGTAGGCAAGACAAGTGCAAGTGCAAGTGCAATGAAACCCTCCGCCTGGTAATACACAGAATTATTTCTGAGTCCGAGTGCTCCAGTCTACAAATCTGCGACAAAAAAGCAGATTTTGTTGTACTTCAGGTTCTTCAGCCTACAGTTCGGAGAAGAACTGGGCTTCAACCAACAATACTCTTTAGCCGGTACGATCCTTGGCCAGCTGCCTCCAGTTGTGCAGCTGTGCTAGTTGGTTAAAGTATTTTACCACTTATGTACATCATTTCAATCGAGGACCCAATGGCTCAGATTGACTGACTCGCTGGCCACAACTGTCCATTCGCTCTACATGACCCATCCATCTTAAGCGTTGAATCCGAAGACACTTAACTAGGTGCATGTCGTTGTACACCCCGTGCAGTTCGTGGTGGAATCTTCTTTTCTAGACGCCATCAACCAAACAGGACCAAAGATCGATCGACCAAGAGCTTCTTTATCTGCTTGCAATAACGTGTTTGTTTCTACGTCCATAGAGCGGATCAGGCTGATCACAGTGTTGTATAAAGTCGGCTTGGTCCATCGAGACATGGCTCTGGTACTCAAGTGCCGCTTGAGGCAAAAAAGAAAGAAAAAGTTGTACTTCAGCTTACGGCGAGAAAATGTGGCTTTTTAGAATACGTTCAAGTGAGTCACGATTGTTGGTATCACGGCACCTTAATTAAGGCAACGTGAATTATTCAGATTTCCCCTCTTGAATTCACCTACTTTCAAGATGAGGAACGAGTACTGATCTCGAAGTCAAATGAGCCAAAGGCCCAAATGCCTGGTATGAGCAGCCTACTGTCTATGGCTTCTCGAACTAATATAAGAATTACTCGATAAGGATCTTGTTGTAGGATTCCCTGCATTGGTGAAGAATAAAGCTTCAGATTTTAATGAGTCTAGTCACATTCTGTGACAGAGGCCCATTTTCATATTCTGCCTCCTTTTGCCGCAGTAGTTGGAGAGGATGGAAATCACACAGGTTAGGTTAGGATAGGCTGTGGTGGCTGACTGCTGAAGGGCAGTCTGGCACACTTAGGCCACAGTAGACCGACCGGGATTATCTACTCCTAATGTTGAAACCATTTGGTGATTGGGTGCTTGTAATACTGCGGTCTAACTGGCTTATAAATAATGATAATATGACTGGCGCCACAATCCAAGGCCTAGCCTCTACAGTATCCACTCCGACGCACAGACACACAACCCCACGGGCCAACAGCTGCCTCATGCTTATGCTACTTAATTGGCTGAGGTTCGTGAAATTGTTGGCCGTACACATGAGTACTTACGGCTTGTCAGAGCGCTACAAGAGCAAATGGGGTGATGTTTGTGTGCTTTCTATCGCCTCTTCACCCAGGCAGCTTCCACAGAAGTCGTTGTGTATACGACACTCATCCTTCGGGCGTGTAAGACGATTGGGCAGTGTCCGATCATGTCACCAAGTAGTGTCCTGAGGTGTAGCTCAGGGTGTGCTTAGTCAGAGCAGACGAAGTGATCGTTTAGGATTTGGTGCTGGCCATAGGCAGGTGGTGCATGTTTACTTAGGCAGCAGCGTGCACTAGTCAATGATGTCGTGTACTTCATCATAATCAAGTTTAATTTAAGCCAAAGTAGTCGGCTCTAATGACGAATGCCAGTCTCAAAGCAGAGTCACGCTTGATATGCATGCTTTCTCTTGAATCCATGAAGCTCTTGAGATCAAGTATTTAAAAGGCTGCCCAGTCGTCACCCGCTCCGTCGCATCATCCCAGCCCAAGAAAAGCATCTCAGTTCTCCCATGTCAACCCTTTGGTGTCCCATTGTCCCCCCCACACGTGGTCTAAATTGCTCAACAGTAAACCGATTAAAATCGAGAATCAAACCGAACCCACTGTCCTGCCGAAACAAAAACCAAAGGAAAAAAACAGGAGCAACTCCAACCACGCCCTTGTTATCCGCCAGTCACAATCCGATTAGCTCCCACATATTCCGTCTGATCGACATCTGTGTGCCTGCCCTTATCAAAGCGGGTCTTATAAATAGCCACGAGGACTCCGAAAATACGAAAATATACAGATATCGAAAAGACGCAGCCAGGGAACAAGATATCCCCCATATTGACAGGCATTCACTCACACACCCACACCCCGGGAGCTCCGGGAGGACCCACTCAGTCACCGCAGGATCAGCTTTCGATAAATCCATTTCCATGTCCACTCCACAACAAACGAGAGCACGAGTAGCCAATTCAACAGAAATTTCACCGAAAAATAACCACTCTCACACCATCGTTGTGAGTCCTTGCACCAGGCTTCCCACTCCCCCACCACCCCCATCAGCACACCATTCTGTTCTCGCTCAACTAAACAAGGATATCCCAACTATTTCGAGATGAATTTCTTTGCAGTCTCTTTGCCAGGATGCAGCAGAGGCGCCCCCGTACAGCCATCGGGACCAGTGGCACTGGCAAAGCCACTACAACTTGCCAAAAACTTTCCCAAAACCAGCATCGTGTCCTTTTGAAAGAACAAAAAAAAAAAACAACAACGCACACTTGCCGTCCCTCTGTAGCCCGAAATTTTGTTGTTTTATCGCCCGTTTTGCGTCGTTCTCGCTCGCTCATTTGTCCCCCACTCTGTCTCACTCTGCGTGTCCTGCTCTCAGGATCTATGGCTTATTATCCGTTCCACTGTCAACCGGCACCCACCGACACAGCCGACATGGGATGGGGAGTACGCGCATTAATGATTCCATTTCACACACAGTCCGGCGTGCGCGTGTTTGTTTGCTTGTGTGTGTGTGTGTGTGCGTGGAAAAAGTGTATCCTTGCGAGTACAAAAAACTACTCCAGAGTACACACATCACAGCGGAGAAGTGGACCACCATAAAGGAGTCCAAAACAAAAAAAACGACGGAGTTTTTTCTTTCCTTTCTTTCATCGGTTCCCTTTTGTTTTTTCGTCCTTTTTGCTGGCTCGCTGTGTCGTTGCTGTTGTCCTTTGAAGGATATCTGTGCGTCCATTGTTGTTGGGTGTGATGCTTTTTCAAATATGTATTGTACGCGCTCCACCATGGCACCCGCACCACTACCAGTGCACGCTCAAGCCTTCCTGAGAGAGAGAGAGTGGAGGAGAGCAAGCAGCGCGACTGGGATGGAGAGAGCATGTTGGGGGTGAACAGGGGAGAGATGAAGAGAAAAGGACAGACCCCAACAGGATGAGCATGAGCGAAACAATGTGCTGGATTGTTATGTAACATATATACCGTCTCACACACACGAGCACACAAATGGCACACTAACCCCGCTGCTGTCATGCCGCCTCATTGTGTGTACAGTCGGAACGGCGGCAGTGGTGGTGGGTGGTTTTAGGCAACTCGGAGGCAGTGGCAGGGAAAACTTGAATTTCAGCCACACGAGTGCAGGGATATAAAGTGTGTGTACCAACACTTGGAAGCGAACAAAACATCCGCATTTACAAATACTTGAGCAAATTGGAAAATGGCGCGCGGAGATTTAGTATTATTTTTTTTTTTTTTTGTGTGACTGCTGCTGCTTCCTTCCTAGTGAGGAGCTTTTGTAAGAGTTGCCAATTCGTCGAGGAGTGACGGAGTGATGGGAAATCTTTGTTGTAGAGGTCTCAATTTGCTGACGCTTCTAGTCGGCCACAGCGCCACCTAAAGGGAACGTAAACATCGTTCATCTTAGGAAGCAGTCTCCGTCCTCCTCGCGACATAACTTCAAAGTAAGTCCTCACGCAAAAAAGAATGATTGACTTCCACCAATTCTAAGAATCCCCATCGATCGACATACATCACCCAGAGCAGATATCCCCATTCCCATGGCAAAATTGCGTCCCCTCTCTTCACAGAGTCAATGGCAACACTCTCCAACATTCCGCATTCACATACCATTCTGCCACTTACTCATAAGGTTATGTGTATGATTCTCCATCTCTGCACCGCCACCCACCCCCTCCTTCGTTTTGATTACACAATCGAGAGAAAACACAAAGGTCCTTGAGTACGTAATGGTCAGGCGAGGGAAATTCAGGAGAATAACAAAATTTTATACTTTACTACCGCCAGCACGGAGGATGGTACAACTGACACCACACCGCTGCTACACAACCCCATCGCCAGTGAAGTGAGAAGTGAAGTGCTGCCTCTGCTCCCCTCCCCGGGACGAGGTTACCACACCTGCCTGTCAACATAAAACGACCAACAAATGAAGGGACGATGGGGACTCCTGGCTGGCGGAAGGGGATGATGAAGAAGGTGAAGAACGAGGACGAAAAACAAAATGAGTATGGAGCTGGTATTTATTTTTGAAGGATTGAAGGATATTCGTTGAACGAAGGGGTTGGCGTTGTGTTGTTGTTCCCCTGTGCCGGTGTTGGGTCGGCAGTCCAGTGTGTAGGTACACCTGGGCTGGAATTTTTGTGCAAGGCCAAGGGGGAGGAATGTGGAGTAGGATTAGCTTTAGGTAGCAATCCGGGAGGTTTTATCCTGTTTTTTTTTTTATTCCCTTTCTGTTCCTATTGATTGTGGCCGTTTTGAACAGTTTTGGTGCTGGAGCGACTCTTTGATTTTGATCAACACGAAGTTACAGTCGATCATGGGAATCAATCAGACAAGTGGTGCTCCATTAGGATTGTACACATAACCACCGCGTTTGCAAATTTGCCTCCACTCGAGCGTATACGCAACACTTTCAAAAAAATCCATTGCCCGACCAAGAAAAAAACCCCTAAACCCTGCAAAAATACGTTCTCCCGCAGGCACGATTGTGCATGAATCCCTCTGGGCCCACAGAACCACTTCCCTGCTCCTCAGAACAAAAAGACCGTTTATTTCCACGAAAACCCATTTTAAATGAAATCGTACCAAAGTAACTGGTCTTGTTTCCCAGTGAACCACCCGCAGCTGTTGGATTGGCGATTGGGAAAAGTGTGAGAATCGGATACACATGTTCCACTGAAGTGGATTCCTTCCTCTCTCGCAGAGTTCCACTACTCTGCAGTCTGTACGCTCTGTGCCTCTGATCATTGTGTCCCGGGTGTTTTGTTTTTCATTAATAGGGTAACCCACACCCTCGGGGGTCCATTTGCTTCCTTTATCCTCTCTCCACCCTCTCCACCCTCTCTGACCATCACACCAACCCATTGGTGGTGTTCTCCTTTTTCACTCGTACTCGTTGCCGCTGCTCATCTGATGTTCCAATTTATTTATCTTCACAAAAAAAGAGAAACGGACGAACGACGACGACGACAAGGAATAAATTGGGAACAAGGCGATAACGGTCAAAATGAGGCATCGCCCGCCAGAGTTGCCAAATGCATTCGCCAGCAAAAAAAAAAAACGACTGCATTTCTCTGGGCAACCGAAGAGGATTCGACAGATAAGAAAAGAAATGTGAAACGCTGCCATGTGGAAGAAGCGCAAGGTGCCAAGTTTTAACGGGCGGGGGTAGAGGCAAGCCTCCAATCCCTTGAAGAGGGACATGCCCTCGAATGCGACCTTCTGTTGGATGGTCTTTGAGAGAGAAACCCTTCAGCTGCTTCGAAAGGCGCTTGATATTCCCCATCCACTCCACCGCTGTTGACAGGCACACAATCATTTTATGCATGTGCACACGGTCAGCGTCTTGACCTCGTTTGAACGGTGCCCTCCTCTCCCCCTCTGCGAGTGGATATCCTGAAGAGTGTCTCAAGAATGAATGATCCTCATTTGTCCTTTAGCCGAGGACCCACTAGATTCATGGTACAAATTAAGTGCACACATACCCCAGCTCAAGTGGACTACCACCGAACTGCCTCCCTCCCCCCTCTCGGGGATAACGTATGTTCCGTTGTTTGCATAACAAAGTGCACTCGGCCGCCTAATGTCATTATGCCTCCTATGGGTCTGGTCGCCACTCGAGAGGCAGACTGATTACCTTGACGCAAATAAGAGGGCTCGCCCGAGAAAAGGATTCCGGGCTGTATCGGGTTGTATCAGTGAGTGGCGAGGAGGAAGTCCTTCGTTGTTGGGCTGTGAGGGTAGCTTGCTGTTTTCTTCCTCATCATCCCAAAAGGACGAGGAAGAGAGAGGTTGTGCCACTAATTGTATGGCCTAAGCCAGGCAAGTGGGTCGACCTCTCCTCCTCACTTGATAAGGAAGCAAAAAAAACGAAGAAGAAGAAGACATGAAAGATTGAGTTGTCTTGAGCAAGTGGGCACCCAGCTAAAGGACCATCTTCTCCTCATCATCGAGAGGCGCACAGCCTTTGCCCCTGTTTGTTGTTTGCCTCGCTCGGTGTACAGTGCACAGTGTGTGAGTGAGAGGGTTCTGCCCTTTTGTCCACCTCTCTAAGGTTAAGCGATGCGAGGGCGGGATGGGTTGTGTTTGCGCCACCAAGCAATCTATCACTGCAAGGATATTGATTTTTTTTTTCGTATTTTTCGTTTCAATTATTCTGAAGAACATCCTGTTCAATAATTTCGAGCATTGTCCCTTCACTGATGTGGGGTGGAGTGGGGTTGTCTTGGATATTTGTTTTTTTGTATGGGACATGGTGCCAGAGCAAGCGTGGAGCAAGGTAATTAAATGAAGAGGCACCCAAGGGACAGTTTCGTGATGTCTCCGTGGACACGTGTAGTTGACTTAGGTGCGATTTCAAGGACGTCAGGGTCCCCTGTGGACTTGAGGAGAACATTAGACAACAATTCGGTTCCTGCATCGGCACTTCGGAGTGAACAGCGTCAGATCTTGACCGCCTTCCACTTTGAGGAGATCTTGACTTTGACCACGTTCCTCTAATGACTCTCCTTCTACTTCGGAGTAGCTTTCTAGAAAACCATCGAGAGATGGAACAGTTGTCTGATTCCTTGCGAGGAATCCGTTCTCCCTTCGGGTAGGGATTAGAATATACCCGAGGTAAGGCATGCCTGTCGTAAGAGGCGACTAATATCCATTGTCGGCCTGATTTACAGGCCTGAGTTGTTTCACAGCTCTCACCTACGCGGTCTTTTGGGATAAACTTGACTGTCTAGGTGTGTAATCGTGGTGAACTTGAGTGTGTACGCGTTCGATCAAGGCATCAGCATGCTCCTTGATAGGCGGTGATGCGTGTGTAGTGTAGCGTATGGGTCGGCGTTTGATTTGCTTCAGTCGAAGTAGCAAAAGTTGTAAAATGTTTGCTTTTTTCTGCCTCAGCTGGATCCAAGTTTTCCAAATGAACTCTGACTGTTGCCACAGCCGAAGCAAAAGCGCACAACGACCACTTATGAAGTTCCCAGCTGTTGCAGCAGTCATCGATCGATAATTATTATTGGCTTCGCTATTGCTCTTGGTCAGCAGCGGAAGAAGAAGCAACAGCAATGTGACTGCGCCAGCAATCGGCAGCAAAGCAAGAAACTGTGGCAGCTGTCGACTACTGCAGCTCGTTTAAAGACATGCTCCCAGTGTATGCTCTCAGAGTATAGACACGCCAAGATCTTTCATGATCAGAACCAAACCTCGATTCCTCCTGACAACACTTCTCCACGATACTGCCCAGTGAACAATTTCGAGACGCTGATTCCAGACATAGACCTGTGGTACAGCGGCACTTTAGCATTGGCGTGTGGAAGGGGACAATTGTATGCCGACTCAGTTGAATGCCTTTCACTCTGCACGGCCAAGAAGCTGAGCCCTGTCAGTGATTCAGAAAAGGTGAGGCCGTGAATAGTATTTTGTTGGTCGTACTACGGAATCATAAATACGGTTGTAGGTCAAGTCAGTGGGAATCGAAGGCCATATCCACAACGTTACGGCTCTCTATAAACTCGAAATTAGCTGATAAACATCAAATGGCCTGATCTCTTTAAAGAGATCTAGAAAGTAGTACTGCAGTGAATAATTGGTTACTATGAAACTAAGAGCTATGCGATCGGGCAACAAGTTTCTCCAGAAAGGCGACCTATGGTCTACATGTCGAAGTGGAGTAGCAAGTCGTAACTAATTAAGCTTGCAACGTGGGAGCCCACAAGGACCCCATTGTCTAATGGTGGACGATACGGCGGCGGAGCATTAATGACCGATGGTATTCTCGATCCGCATATAGTCACAGACACTACCACGTAGTAGTGCCTGTTCCCCTGGATAGGGCGGCTATAGAAGGCTCTATCTTTAACTAAGCTTGTTTTGAGCGGCACTCTATTTCTTCACAAAAGACACAACATTTCAGTCAGATATCCCCACGCACCAAGTTAACGCTCTTCGAGTGCAGTGTCACATTCGTGCTGTGGTGTGCCTGTGAAACCTGCAAAGTCTCTACATCCATTTCGAGAAGATTACAGCAAACTGTCTGCGATACATTCATAAGACCCGATGGCCGTACATTATATTCAACCAAGCACTGTGGCGGGTGACGGGTCAAAAGCTTTTGAATGTGGAAATTAGGCAGCGGAAGTGTAGCTGGATTGGCCACACGTTGAGGAGACCAAACGGGAAGGAGTTCTTTGAAGGGAATCAACGGGGAGACAACAAGAAACACAACGTAAGACGTGGTCACAGCTGAAGCATATATCTGGCAGCAGATCGTGAGAAATGGAGGAGAGATGGTCGTTTCAACCAACCGGGGTTGAACTCATATACATCCATTATGCCTTCATGTAAAAACGGCTGCTTATCTCCAACAACTTCTGTAGCAGCAACATAGACCAGGAAGAAGAGGAAACCATCCATGCCTCAAACAGGAAAGTCTGATTTCCACGATAATCTAAACGACCTCAATAGTACAGCCAATGCACTGATAAAATTTGTCGACAAAACTGGCTGGTTGTGACAGCCCTCTGAATTAAAACATCAACGTGGCAGTACAATGGTCCTACTCTTTGGCCAAAGTGCGTCAACGCCACTTCCAAGCTAGCCTAACCTTGGCTAGCTTCTGCATGCACAGAAGAGCGTGAAGTTTTGAGAAATGATATTCGAAAGAGGTGGCGTCTTGAGTCATGAATCATCACACCAAGCTTGAGTACAAAGTTTATGCCTGGTTTGTTGACTCCAAGACTACGCTGCACCTACTAGACAGAACCCAAAAGTGAGCCATTAATCTCGAAGGAGAAAACTATATCGCGGGTTCGTTAGACTCGCTCGAACATCGACTTTCCGTATTTTTCCGATATTTTAATAAACGATTCTCAAGTGAGCTAGCCAACTGCTTTCATTCTCTCCGTAAATTAACTTGGAATACACGTTTCGCTAGGAATGCCCATCAGTTTACCCTTAAACCTGCTTTCGGACGGGCAGTTGCATTAAGAGACATTTCAGCCACACTACACAAATATGGAACGCTCTTCCCAGCTCTTTATTTCTCACAGACGCAGATATTGAGGACCAATGTTTGTGGGAGAGAGTGTACAGACGCAGGTACACTCTCTCCCACTCTTCCTGCTCGTGCCGTGTCTTGACCCCGGACAATTAGGGGATTGGGCACGCTAATATTATAATAAAAAGAATAAATGCAGCCATCCACTGTATGAGTCGAAGCCCTTGTCCAGCATAACACGACGGCCACTCCTTAAGTTGCCTGCTCTTGTGGGTTCTGATTCAGTTTAGTTTATTTTTCAATTCACAATTTTGATTCGTAAACGCTTGCACTCACAGCCAAGTCAATTGTGAAGCCAAAGTCAACCAAAAATCGATCAGATCGCACCTCTCAACACCGCTTCAGACCGAGACTTGATGTCCCATGAAAGGGTGCCATCATAATTGGGTTGCTCAGAGTTCAATGCGCGGGCTTTCGTTGAATTCATAGATGGGCTCCCAATTGGAGGTACACAACGATATCCTATGAATCACCTGCGCCTAAAATCATGCAATGGCAAACCCGACCAAAGTTGTCCACGTTCCCCTCTCAATTTCTGCACGATTTGCGGTCCAAAGGAGTGCGACAAAACTAGAAAAAAACACCACCCCCCGCATTCCCATCCCCTGCCATCATTACAAACTCACCCCCACCCCCACGACCATTGTGTTGCCTGCCGCCCGTCGCAAAGAATGAAGCGTTCACTACATGTCCTTACACAAATGTTCACACACTCTATGCAGGCGAACTAGAATTTCCTTCAAGCACTACTCCCGTCCGTATAATGCCACATTGAGGAAGTCACAGACGGTTGGAGTTGTTTTTTGTCTGTTTCTGTTCTTTTCTTTGTTTTCACTGTTGTGCTGTTGTTAGGGGGGCGCAACAGCAACAACAGCAGAGCCTAAATTACCCGAAGAAATACCTCAATTAAGCACTGACTCCCAGTGGCGCAGCCCCAAACACACCCGCCCGGAGACAGAACAACAGTCGCCTTTCTACTTTAGCACCTGTCCACACATATTTTTTTGTGTGTGTGGCTGTGTAGTCGCTGAGCGTGCAGCTCCGCCCGCACAATCACGAGTCAACTCTGGCCGTGCAATGACACGAAGCTGGCGAAATGGAGCAGCTTGCCCGTGCTGACAGAGAAGTCCTTTCACACATGCGGAACTCACGCATGCACATGTGTGGGTCGCATGTGCCGACCGGGCCGCCGTCAGATGGGTCTTGGCGGCGTATTTTTAGGACGCACGGAATGTGATTAATGGTAAAAGCAAAACGCCATTAAGTGAAAATACAAATTATTATGTGAAAGGCTTTGGCAGCTCGGGCAAATGGCGCGCAACAACAGCAAAGACAACGTGAGCTTTGCGTGTTGGGAAGTGTTCCACTGGAAATCCTGCCCTAATCGATGCACCTTCGGGGGGCCGTTGCATGCATGCGAGGACACAAGTCAACAAGCCGGGGACTCACGGGCTTACTGCGGTTGCAACGCATTCGATTGAGTGGATCATCCTCGAGGCGATGAGCTCTGGAGGCTGTAATTAATTTAATTAGTGAATCCTTTTGTGCGGGAATCGTGTTTCGTTTTCAGTCAGGATGCGACTGGCGAAAAGTCCCGAGACCAGTTAGTCCACTCAACTGGAAGAGGTCCCCGCAGAGGAGGAGTGCCGAAAAAAAGGTTTAAGCCCACTCTCCGACCATCTAGGGCAAATATGACATGAATGTCCTGTCAGCCTGAGTGACGTGTTCGCACGTCACCTCGTGGAGTGTGAGCCCCATCAGCGAAGAGCGCTCAGAGAGCACTCACACACAGAGAGGCGACATTTTAAAATGAATTTCAAATAATTTGTCGCATAATCCGATTAAAAACTTCGCTTGTTCACTTTCACTTAAGACACAGCGAAAAAAGACGCCCACTCTCGAGCGGCACTCAAGCTCTCGAATGTGCCCAACCCGTCTCGGAGACAATGCGCACCGCGGAGGAGGAGGTGGAGAAGGAGGCTAGTTGAAAGAAAGGATAAACAAGAAGAAAACGAGGATAATTAGGTAAATTTCTTTGCTTACCACTCATTCCACTTCATGTTCTTTCACGAAACAACACACAGGCAGGCAGAGGCAGACAGGGTGGTCGGATGGGTGGGTGCTTGGTCGCGGCGATGGCGGTAAATTGATGAGCTGGGATTTTTTTTAATTTGTGCGGTTAAATTGGGTTCCACGGGATTATGGTTGAGATTATGTGTGTGCGTATAGGGTTTCTCTTGGGGGGGCGAATGCGTTCAAGGTTCCTCTCTTAAGTCGTGTCTAAAGGGTTGGCGGTGACTGGAATAGGTCGCCAAGGGGACAGAAAGGTGAGGCTTTTCTTATTGGAAGTTGATTGGGTTCAAGGTGGATTTTATCAGGAGGGGAGGCTCTACTTCGCGCAGAGTGCTCGCCATATTCCAGAGGAAACCGAGCCCTACCCTTGACTGACTCCACAGAGTCCCCTGGTTCCACTAAACGCCCCTCCCAACCAAGTGCCATGTTCTCGACAATCGTTCGATGTTTCGCCACACCTCGCTTCAAGTCATTGCTTTGCAGATTTCGCAAGCTCGCATGTAGTTGGTCCTCCCAATCACATGCCACGTCGTTACGTGTCTGCAGCAAAGCATCTCTCGTCCCTACAAACTTGCCCCCTCCCGTGGTAGTTCCAGCCAAATGTGATTCCTTGATTTTGTTTCCTTATTTCGAATTCCCCATCCAATGTGTCATCGCATCGCAAAACAGCATCGTTGGGGCATGTCCCCCTCTAGCGTCCATTCCGACGACGATGAGCGTTTTAGTCGAATTTTCGATGTGAGTGCTTCTTCAGCCCCCACCGCCATCCCCAGCGAACAGTTCTCACTTCTCACCCAGCAGCAAAGAATGTTGAAGATTTCCTTCGTTCTTCTGTTTTTTAAGAGTATGCCAAGAGGATCTCGAGGATATTGTCACTTTGGATTTTCGCCGGCGTCGTCGTCGTCGTCGCCACCACCACCTCGAGGAGAGGATAACATTCGGCAGTATCTTCTCGCACCTCCTGACGCTGGCACCACCACCACCGCCAGCCCCCACACATCCACTGTTTCTATAATCCGACTATCAAGCGAGCAAATCTGTCGGGAATCTCCTTCACATCTCTCACTCCCGTGTCGTTTCTTTCAGTCGCGCTGTGTAGCGCTCTCCGCAGGGTTTCGTGAGGAAAACATAAGTAGACAATAAAAATGCATTAAGTTTTATTATTTGTACGTTTTGTCTTTTCGTCTGTTTCCTTTTTTTGTTCCCTCTAGTCCTCTCTCGCTGCGGCGGTGGTGTTCCTCCTCGTTTGTAGGCATCCTTGAGCCTGGCACGCATTAGGGGTGAAATTGTTTTTAATAAAAATGGAAATTAACACCGCCGCCAAAGCCCGAAAACCGACCCAAACTGGCAGCAGACAGCAGACAAGCCTGTCAGCTGAACAGGCCTCGGCCGAGTCAGAGAGGCGCGTCCCCTCCCCCCTTCCACAGCCTGGCAAGTGGCGCGCTTTGGCTTGTGTTATAATGGCGGGTCGATTATTTTAACGTTTCCTAATGACTTTGGGGGATAGAAAAGTGGCCTGAGAAAAGGATATACGTGCAGAGGGAATGCCTGCAGGAGAAATGAGGAAAATGAAGAGCCAAGCAAAATGATGCTCATTAGGATGCCTCTTCGCCAGGCCCAACGGATGATGCATTCCAATTTTTTTGTTCGCTGGGTTAAATGGTGCATGGGTGTGAGGGTGCGATATTGGGTCATCGACAAGGGGAGGCTTTAGAGGTGATGATTGGATGAAGGATTATCTTTGCGGGTGACAGGGAGAGAGGGAGAGATGGAAATTGGATCGAATTTCGGTTAATGGAGTTAGTATGCGAGATGAATTGGATGGAAGCTTAAGCAGCTATTTGTGACCACCCTGTATCGAGCAGATGGATAATATTCACAAAATGACATCGCTGAGTGGATGGATTAATCGCAAATCGAATTGCTCGAGGGGAATCTCAATAGGTGGCGCATTCGAAAATGTGAGAATCAAAAAGGAGGGTGGAGGTAGTTTTCATGTGAAACTGGTGAGGTTTTGATCAATTTTTCTGGAATTTGAAGGACAGGATGATTGGACACACAAAGGACATGAACTAAGAACAGTCTTAGGTAGGTGAATGACATGCAGCCAGCCCAGGGCGTCGTGTTACCCCGCAAATCAAGATGCCAAGAAGATGGCCTGTTCTAAGGATGCTCAATTCGGCCAGCTTACTAAAGGAGTAATGAGAAGACGAAATCATGCATCAACAACAGAGGTACGTCCATGTTCCACGTCGTCTAGAAGTGCCTATCCCGTGTACTATGCAAACGTGTCTAAAGCTGTTTTGTACCGAACTAATCGGCATGTACCAGTGCGGCTTTCGTCACGGCAAATCTACTGTAGACAGGTTAGAGAATCTTCGCACTAAGGCAAATCCTGCAGGAGACCAGCGAGTTTCAATTCGATGCTCATTATCTTTTCATCGATTTTAAAACCGCATACGACAGCATTCATCACAAGAAATTATTCGAAGCGATGGCTGAATTTGGGATCCCGGGAAAATGTCACCGGTTGTGTAGCACCAGGCTGTCTCAATACGCTGTTCACTGTAGAGTTTGGTTCAAGGACGTCTTAAATGAACTCAGAACGAAACCTGCAACGGATTTCGTTAAGGAGTTTCACTGTCGTCTGATTTCTTCAAGCTGGTACTGGAGAACATAGTGCTGTGGGCAGCTGTAAACGAGGAAGTCACTGTCTTCTACAAGTCTGTTCAACTGTTGGGATACGCTGGTGATATCCACATCGCCGCCCGTGCCTAACAACCGTAGCAGAAGCTTTCACGGCAATTGCAGAAGAGTCGAAACGAGGTAGTCTTAAGGTCAATGAGGATAAAATGAAATATATGCTGTCGAGCAAGAAATGGTCCACGCACACAATCTAGGCCAAAACATCACAATGGACAACTACAATATTGAGGCAGTGAATTAGTCTGTCTACATTGGGACAGACATTGAAGCACTTGGCCAACGATGCTACTCCGCTCTGTCAAAACAACTGGGTTCGAAACTACTGACCGAAGTCATGCTCTGCAAAGTTCTTCTTAAGTCAGTCCTGCTTTACGGAGCCGAAAAATGGACGCTAAGCGAAACTGCAGAGCGGATTATTGGTGCCTTCTGCTAGGAGGAGGAGACAGAGCCGCGACTTCTACGAGCTGTACCAGGATTTGGAAGACAAAAATCCGTCGAGTACAGTCGCTCGGTCACATCGAGCCGAGCCTCCTGGTTCAAGAAGGAGAGGAAGACCGAACAAAGACAGATAGGGTACAGAGACCAAGTCATCGCGGTCGTAAGATAGCTTTGACTTGATGACTGGAACCACCGTGCGCAGGACCGTCAATGATGAAAGGCAGCGATATCTCAGGCAAGGACTCTCCATGGGGTGTAGCTCTGATAAGTAGATCTTGAAAGAGTAAGCCTCTAAATGGCTTTCTTGTACAGCGCCATCAACATGGCTAGAAGAGTGAAGATCCAATGATTGAGATGGCGAGGTCATGTAGAACGGATGGAAAACAATGATACGGCCCGGACCGCTACTCAGGTGGCGCACCCAAGTGGAATAGGACATCAACTAGATATGGGTCAACTCGAGTTGATAAACCGAGTCAACCTGAGTTACGCAACTCGGTTCGCTTCAATTCCAACTCGAGTTAAGAAAGTTTCGGGTTGGCACATCTCTAGCCTCAACCACCTACGCGTGCGAAACTGAATACAGCACAGATCTAGTTGTCCGGAGATGCTTGTTGGTTGAGGCCCAGATCCAACCCAGACTGTAGCGATGCTTTAAGTACGTAAGTAAGTACATATGCTGGACGCTTTACGATTTGCTCCATCGCTTACATTCTTTGAGCATAACTTCCGCAGCTGATAGCTGATATGTTCCCAAGAATGAATGGGAAACAGGTTCAGAATTAGGTCACTGAAGTGATAGTCATTTCCAGAATGCACTCAACATGTCCCATTGAAGCAGGTGTAGCTCTCGGGGTTCCGTGGTCTTTTTCACGGGTGATGGTGGGAGTAATGCAGAGTTTTAGTATAGGATTGCCCAAGCTGAGTCAATATTGAAGCAGCTTGGAAGATCTGTAATTAGAAACTCCCAGCTTGGTGTCAGCGTGTTTTTAACTCAGTATTTATTGCAATCGTACCTGAGAACTGGCCAGGAACCTATAAACATCACAATACGAAGGAGAAAGTGGCAGTGGATTGGACACACCCTACGGCGCGAAGACAATTCCATTGCGAAGTACGCCATGCAGTGGAATCCGCTTACGCAGGCAGGCAGAACAGCGGGACGCCCTAGGTAAACATAGCGCAGAACAGTTGAAAAGTAATCGAGGATTTGAGAGGAATGAGTTGGAGGGAGCTCAAACGTGTTTCAGAAATTCGAACGAGATGGCGCGCGGGCGTGGTTGGCGCCCAGGCGTGGTTGGCGCCCAGGCGTGGTTGACGTCCTATGCCCTCCGAGGGGTTAAAGGACTTAAGGAAGTAAGTATTTATTGCAACTCTTACCAATGGTCATGAAATTTGGGTGTTGACCGAAAGAATAAGATCGCGAATACAAGCTTCAAGCGATCGAAATGAGATTTGATCGAGCTGTTGTTGGAGTTACTCGTCGGGATAGAGCGAGAAACGCGACAGTACGAGAGGAATTTGATGTTGAGCAGTTGACCAGCTGCTACTCCAAACGAAAAGGGCAATGCTGCAATGGCTTGGACACGTGCCACGAATGTCCCCATCATCACATCCTTCGAAGTATTCCTTAACTGCGACTCGATCAGGAAGGCGACCACTTAACAGACCGAGACCGAGGAGGTTGGATCAAGTCCGAAACTTGCTTGGTTGTGCCTGGGCATAAAACCAAGTGACGCAAGAGTCGATGGCGGAGGTTTGAGTGGCTTGGAGATCTCCAGTGAATGCTTTGCCTTCGCGACCCCTTTAGTGGATCATGCGGGTAAGATGAGGATGATGATGACTGAAGGTGTAGATCTAGTAGTACTCCCATAACACATAGGCATCGAGGTCTATAGAAATTGCTGAGTTAAAAATTCATCTTTGTGCGAATCCCTCTGATTTTCCAGTGGTGGCCACTAAACAAGTGCACCTGAAATGGGCATCGTACCAAAAGTTGCAGTGCACCATCATTCAGTGGTGTCCCCATTCGGTCCAAGAGCTTTCCTGCTGATGGACAATGCTGAAGTTGCCTCTCTTCCACGTAGAACACAACCATTGCCTTTCTGATTCGATCACCCACCTTCGGATAACTTCACCTACATCCAACGTAATACAACGCATTAAATGCTTTCTCACCGCTTAGACAAAAATTACACGAAAAACCTTAAATAATCCGGCCTCCATGCCACCCTCAAAAGTGCATTCTTCATCATCTTCAGATCCCACTCAGCTAGTCCAATTGAGAATGAAAAGCTAAGAACACACGTACAAGAAAAACCCACTCAAGCCGTTCCTCAAATCCAATTACAATCCATAATTGTCTGTAAATAGTTAGACTGACTCACTGACTGACTGCCTGGCTGGTGGCTGGTGGATGGTGGCTGGTGGTGCCTGCCTTGTGCCATAAAGCCGCTCAAATCCTTCTTCAGTCGGCTTTACCTTGGAATATCTTGTGTAGTGCAGCTTCCATTGTCTTATTTCCGTTTCACTTGGTTTCTCGTTTTTCGCCCTTAATCCCTTCTCGTGTTCTTTCTCTCTCCTGCGTTTTGTGTTAATGAATTTAATGAAAATGAAAGTAATTCCCGCAATGAGGACACACAGTAATGAATCCTTTCATTGCTTTCTTGTCTCTCTGTTTTTTTTTTTGCCTCTCTCCCACTGTTTCTGTTTGTTTTTTGCAGTTTTTTTTTTTCAGCAGCGATATCATTTCGTTTACCCTTCGGGGCTTGAATCTCATTTTCATTTCACTATTTCACTATTAAATGCAAGAAGGCGACGAAAATGGGGGTAGGAGGTGGAGGACCGAAACAAATACAAGGCGAAATGACAAAATGAGAGCAGCACAGTGACACGTTTCACGAATATTCATCAATACACGATGAGGACAACGACAACGGCGACGACGACGACGACGACGACGACTACTTTGCAGAATTGTTCTCGCAAGGCAGCAGCGAACAACGGCGGAATGGACGAGAGAAAAAAACAAAGGATCTCTCGTCTGACTTCAAAGGATACACAGTCGAAACCGTACCGTGCACCACCAATAACCAAGCAGCGTAAAGATGAACCAGAAGGTGAATGAAATAAAATGCAAACACAAAAAAAAAAGGAGAACTCTGTTGTGAGACTCGCTTTGGGATATTAAAATCGTTACTACGAGCGCACGGGAGTACGGGTATCGTCCCGTATTTTACAGGACTTTAAGCATTCACCTCTTGTCTTTGTTGTCGCGTTGTGTCCTCGAAGATGGGCTCCACTCTCTCCGCCCCTCGATCGTACAATGATATGACACACAACAAAAAAACCTTCACAATGTGAACAAAACGAGGCGAGAGTAGTTAGAAGAAAAAATATTGAACTCCAGGAATCAGACGACAGCGAAAGGGACACATGGCTGGGGTCCTTTTTCACAATTTCAGCCACCTGCACCTGCACAACAGTCATTTCAGAACAGACAACAACAACGGCAGCAGCCACGACGATGAGGACGACGACGACGACGACGACGACGACGAACGAACGAACCTCAACCTCATCCTCTCTTCGTCCTGCCTCCATTACGTCCTCGTCGTCCTCGACGTACTTTGTTGCGCCCGTTGTTCACGACGGAAAAGAAATGTTTTCTGTTCGCTTTCAACTTCAATGGTTTCTCGAGAGAATTTTCATTTGCATTACGTGATTTTTTGGTAAAATGAAAAACGGCAAACTTTGGGTGACCTACTCTCTGTAAGGACGCGAAATTTCAAACAGAGAGAGAGAGAGGGAGCTCCAGAGCAGAGCGGGACTCGGGATGTTTGTGAATGTGTGTACCTTTGGGTCTTGTTGTATATTTATTGGCAAGGGATGCGAGCGAGAGAAGAGAAAAAGAAAAATGGGTGAATAAATACACCGTCGTCCTTGTGCGCACGTCGACATAGTAGGAGGCTTGGCAGAAAAATGAGTCCTTAATGAGATATTAACTATTGACTTCCGAGAGCAGTTACAATTTTCCCAAGTCCAATGAACCTGCGATGGAGAGCACAATGATGCGAGCACAAGATATCCATCTTAACCGAACGATGGGGCTTGGGCTGAACAGATCAAAGGTTGAGAGACGCACGAGGAGGAGTAGATTCGTCGAATTTTCAAGGAGATCATGGAGTCAAAGGGCGATGCGAATTGAATGGAATCCTTGAAGGTGGATTGAGGTGGATTCAATTCATTAGTGAGGAGGTTCGATTGTCATGTGGGGACGAGGAACTGGACGTTGATCAAAGGGAATGTGCGTCTTTCAAGCAATCTGGAGAACAAGACTCTTTTTGTCATTCAAACGTTTGATCAGCGGTCCAGAAGGAATGCATGCCAAATTTGCCATCAGATTCCACATGAAGCAACTGACGAGGGAGTTGCTGGAACTGCTGTTGCGGGGTGTAGGGATATTGCTAGAAATATAACGCGATGGAGTGTAAGCTAAGTTGAGGCACTAATGCCCAATTTCAGCGATCGACAATTGGTTCGTGCATTTACTTGAGCTTGCTCAATATTTGAGTCAATACACGAACCTTCGATATATTTACTATGCGTTGTACTTGTGGCATGCTTTTGGTGCATTCCTTTTGTAGTACCATTGCGGTATAGGAATCCAATGCAAAATGTATCCAGGAACGACAGAAAGAAAAAACATGTCTGTGGTCAAATGATGACCGTTCGGCGTAAGAACACCCAGTCACCACATGCCTCTTTCAGAAAACCCCATTTCGTCGCTTGATGCATCGCCATCATGTTAAAACAACAGCTCGAATATAGTGCCGTGAGTTCTTGTCACAGAAAGTCGCTTAACATCGCTCTTTCCCTGAGACCATAATCTGCAACATGCTCTCCTTCCTTAGAGCTCACCAGCGACACCCAAATACATGTTGCCGTCGACATTTCTGGGGTTTCCTCGACTATAAACGTCATCTTTGGGGATCTGGGTGTCGATTGAGTGGCAAACTGCTCGATCACTCGGATCGGCAGCGAACCATCTCAAGTTCGTACCAAGTGCTTGCTTTACCTCCTCGTGGTGGTCCCCGGTAACATGAGCATTCGATTCGACGAGTGCGCATGGCTAAAATTGCAAGTGCGTCTTAGCCTTACCCACTCTGGACATAGGTGCCGGGTCACAAAAATCACTTCGGAAAGTGGAGAGAAGATAAGGTTCGAAGCATTTCTAGAAGAGTGACCCAGACGCCTGAGTGGATAAGCCTTCTCAGGATAAATGTGAAAGAGCGTGCAAAATGGATCATCATTCGACCCACGGACAGTCACTGACCTCCGACTGTCGTCGTTTAACGCTAATTGCACTGATAGCCCACCATCTTATGCCGTACTAAGCGCAACCCGTTCTTCTTTAGCTGTATAAAGCGCAGCTCGCTGAACGGAATGTAAGTCACTGCCGCAATAATTTGTGCCAGAGGATGGTCTGCGTATGCATTAGTGGAGCACTGCGTTCAACTCCTCTGTTTTGCTTTGAACATACTCCTCAACGTTCCACCGATAGATCTAGTCGCTAGACAGCTAGCAGATTTGAGAGATCGATGCGTCTGTGAAAAGAATTTCGATCTGGTCACTCGGCGATCCTTAGAAGGTATACCTGAACTCCTCTTCAAGAAGATCTTCTCAACTAGCACATCCCTAGGCCTTACTGCGAATTTTCACAGATAAACCGAAGTTGGACGCAGGTGTGGCCGCTAGGATATATTCCACGGATCAGAACATCCGGCTGTCCTTTCGATTAACAAACCATTATAGCGTCAGGCCCAAACTATAGCAATCAAGGAAGTTCTATCTTGGTTAAACGGATATCGTCTTCTGCTCCGACAGATAGGCAGCTGAGTCTCCTTCACCTCCAGGAAGGAGTCCTACTCATGTGGGTCCCGGGACACAGTGACATTCCAGAGAATTGCAAAGCGAACGAACTCGCTAGAATGGGTACAAATTATGTACTCTTTCTGGGTGGCGACGTACAATCAGCGCCTATAGCTCCTGTAAAACATCTACTGAAGATGGACACGCTTGCTCCATCAAATGGTAGATGGTCAACTGGTACAGGATGCCTCATACCAAACCAACTCTGGCCGATGCTACACCCAAAACGACCTCTTCTTCTTCATCTTTTGGCGCTACAGTCCCAGGTGAACATAAGCCTCAGTCAACAACCCTCTTCAGCTGGCATCCTTAGCCAGCTGCCTCCAATTTCGCATGCCAAGTTGGTTGAGGTCCTTCTCCACTTTAAAGCGACCTCTTAAACTAATCAATATGAGCAGGCCTCATCAAAGAGTCCTCAGGGCCTTGAGCCATTGATACTCGCTCCTCTAGGATGGACTTCCCTTACAATGACTTCTGCAAGAGCTGCACAGACTAGGGTGACGGGAAAACCATCATACACTTGTTATGCAACTGTGGTGCTCTCTCACCGTATGTAGAGGCTTGTGGAAGAATGCCTGACCGAACTAAGCAACGTAAAAGGCGGTCATCTTCTCCGCTTCATCAAAAGCACTAACTGGCTTGCGGAATAGACATAGATCCGCGTGGCAATGGGCCTGAGCTGGCTTGGATAAGGTTAGGTTATTTGGATGCCAGTCAGACTGCTACCACTGATCGACGACTTTAGTGATAGCGCAGTTAATTTGACCTAAAAATCATGACTGTACTAGATTTGAAATGCGTTTTAACCTTGCTTTCACTGGGATTCGCACCGGGGGCCCCACTCAACCAGCTGCGCCATCAAGCCCAGGTGTGGCTCCTCTCCCCTGGAACACAATAGCCATTTCAACCTACACCAACCTAAAGGAAGCACACTAAGTGCGTCGTCTTGAGAGAACCGTGAATGAGAGCTCTCTCGTCTTACTTAGGCACTCGGCTGGCAATCGGACGCCGCTAAAAAATCGGAAAAGTCCTTTAAGCGTCCCCCACGACTTTGCTCTCACAACCAAAACACATTCCGTAAGCCATGATCTTTTCGAAGATCATCTCATACTCCCCCTAAGTCCCTTCACGACGCAAAAGTACTTCTGTCACCATTTTCAACCCCTTCAACGACAACCCACCCACTTACGACAGGTAAATGTACAAACCAACACCACAGCCAACATTCCGAAAGGACTTAGTTAAGACATCCCTGCCGGTGTGCACAGGCGTTCAATCACCACCCACCACCGACACGCCGCTCCGTGTCCACTCCCATCGAATCGGCTAAAAAGTAAAGACGGAGGGTTTCGAATGCTCTAAGGATTCACCTATACTCCATTCATTTTCGGCCATTAAAAGGTACGCGCCAGGACGAAGGGAAATCGTCTGCTTGCTGCGCGTTCAAATAAAAATAGAAATAGATTAACGATAATGGCTGGTCCGCTCTTTTGTTGAAGGAAATGGCGACTGTGACAACGGCCACGACAACGACAACAACAACAGCAGCGCCATGAAGACAATATGACGAAAACAGGAGAAGCATAAATGACTTTGATGAGTCGTTCCCTTTGATGGCGGCGCTCTGCTCGCTTCGGACTCCTTCTCTGCGTCTTTGCCTTTCAGTCTCTTCTGGCTCTGGTGTCCCTTGTTGTGTTTTTGTCTTCCATTCCATTTCGGCTTTTAAAAGTTTATCGCTGTAAAGACAAGAAAGGTGTCATCATCGTCGTTGTGTCCGCGGAAGGCGGGTGGAATGAGGGATAAGGATTGAAAGGGTGACTGTCGTCGACTGACCGTCGTTTTATGGGTTTTTCCGCTAATGAAAAATCATTTGAAATGATGGCCATCATTGCGTTATTATTAACGGTTTTATTTTTTAGTGAGTCAATTAAGAGGCGGCCGAAAGGATGAACGAGTACGCAGGGTGTTCGCTCTGGAATATAGTTTAATAGGCTTCGCTTTAGTTTAGTCATTTGCCTGAATGTCCAATGAAATTATTCAATTAATTTCGAAGGGATTACAGGGGACGTAAAAGTTTAGGTAATGATGGGGTGGTGGGGGCGCTAGAATGGGTAATGGACAGGCCAGGCGAAGGCAGTAGATCTGGATTTATTCCACGGCCATTCTTCTTGTCGGCGGGGAAAAATTACCGACACTTCATCTTCCTCCCCGTGTGACCCTTTCGCTCTCGACTCGACTGGGGGACTGGATCTAGTGTCAATCACTTTAAATACGGTCCGTCTCTAATTGAATGTCTTCTGATGGAAATCGTCGTTTTTTGGGGATTTTGTGATGCTTTCTTAGCTGTTTTTTCTGTAACTCTTCTTGTGGCGGTTAGGAGGGACATTTTGGGACAATTTCATGTAGATTCCTTTGTTGGCAACATACATGCCACTCACGGTTACCAAGAGCATAAGGGTGCATCTCCATTCCGGGTCAGCCAAGGCCAGGAGTGTGTGTATTAAGTGTATTAAGACCTTGCGTATAATATTTTACAGTCAACCGCTTTACCCTACATTGGTAGACTTTGGGAAGGCCTCTTTTACGTACGCGCCTGCTCAAGGGGCTATACATTTTTTGATTGTTCGGGAAGAATCTTCGAAGCCGAACTTGTGGTGCAACGCAACAGAGAACGTTCGCTTAAGCTGGCTTACTCAAGTGGAGACGGACCTCAAACAACTTTGTGTGCAAAACTGGAGACAGCTAGCTGGAGATCGCAATAGGTAGAGTGGCTTGTTGGTTGACGCCCAGTTCCACTGTTCGGTGTCAAGACATAGCACGGTCGAAGGCATTGAGGGAGAGGAAGTACCTGTGCACATTTGACTTACAAGCGTATGTAGTCTGTGCGAAATGTTGGACTTTAGAAGGGCGTAGGACGTGTAGTGCGATTGTAACCCGAGTCTCCGAATTTTACTGTGAGACCAAATGCAGGCTTTAGGTTAAACTGATGGGCATTCCTGGCGAGCCGTATGTTGTCGGGAATTTTATGGAGAGGAGGCATGCAGTTTGCTAACAACACGAACAAAGAAGACACAGTACGTCGATGTTCGAGTTATTCGCGTAATCGCAGTTGTTAGTAAGGCATTTCTGATGGATTTCACGACTCATCGTCCAACCGCCACAGCGGCCCTATTAGGGCTACCTATGACTTGCGCACACCATTTCGCATGTTCTGGTGAGTGTATTAACATATCCTGAGAGTTTGGAAGGCGTCCGGCACCATTGAGATTTTGGCCGAAAAATGTTGACAGTGGTTAGTAAGGCTTTTCCCATGGATTTCTTAGTGCCCGCGAAAATTGTTGCTGCTATAAAGGAAGTCTATCCCGCCGCAATATCGTGCGTTCTACACAATGGACAGCTTACCGACTCTTTAGAAATGCGAAAAGGAGTAAGACAGACTGTGGCGATAGGTGATGTCCTGACAGCCAGCGCTGCTGCAACTCAGAGACATGGGAGCCTATGAAGACCGTCTGAAAGGCTAAGTCAGCTGGATCATGCCTGCCGACTATGTCTGTTTCCTGGCAAGGGTCAGCGAGATGTGCCAATCACTGCCAGCCTTCTGATCAATTGCAATAAGACCAAAATCATGCTCACTGGCCGCTTAGCACATCAGCCGATTATTCTGATACAGACGACCATTGAGGAAGTCAAACAATTTAGCCATCTTGGCAGTTTTGTGTCGCTCGATGGAGGAACGGATCTAGTCGAATAAGTAAAGCCCTCAGCGCCCTTGGAATGGTGTCTTCAGAATACAGCTCCAGTCAGATGTCTCTACGCACCGAGTTAAGACCTTTTAAATCCAATGTCAAGTTCGTACTGTGGTATGCCCGTCTACAACACCAGAGGCACGATGTTCCATAAGTCTGTGCAACTGTTCGCATATGCCGGCGACATCATCGGAAGCACTCAATGGTCTCCCAGTGGGACATTTGAGAGCATCGAGAAGAAAGCGGCTGAGGTGGGTCTTCCGTTGAATGAAGGTAAGGCAAAGCTCATGCTGTCTACAAAAACGGTTTATCAACAACGACATCTTGGACAAAGTGTCACAATAGCCAGATACACTGTAGATGTAGTTCAGGACTTTGTCTATCTAGGTTTGTCAATTAACTCCGGAATGACTTCACCGCGGAGATAGGATCAAGGGTAAACATGGCCAATGGGTGTGTCCTTGGCTTGTGGCGGCAATTACAAAATAAAGCCCTGGCTCGGAGAACCAAGCTGTCTCTACATAAGGCCTTAATAGTTCCAGTCCTGTTGTATATCGCATAAGCGTGGACAATGTCAAATGAGGACAACAATATTCCTGGTCGCCTCCCGAGAAAATCCTTCAAATTATATTCGATCCAGTTTGCGAAGACGACGACGAACGAGGGTACTGATCCAGTCAAAGGAATTCGATTGTCTCGACGCAGGTGGCCAGGTCGTGTAGAGAGAATCGACACTAAGGCTCCGGCTCGGATAGTGTTCGAGGCCAACGCTGAGCGACAACCCGATAGAGCAAGACCCCAGGATGGCGTACCCAGCTGGAACCTTAATCAGCTACCTCGCTCAAGATGTTGTGCTAGTTGGAGAAGAATGCTGACTGAGGCCCAGGTCCACACCGGACTGTAGCGCCAGGCAAAGAAGAAGTGTCGCTGGATTGGACTCAACGTTGAGGAGACCAAACAAGAACATCCTGAAGCAGTTCTTCGAATGGAACCCACGGCGAGTTGGCTGACCAAGAACTATTTGGAAATCAACAGTATTGGCCGCAGGAGCGTAAAACGTGGCCACGATTGACCATAGACCGAGAAGGATAGACGAAGTTTTTCACCGCTTTATGCCTCACCCGGGAATGAAGGACTATACAAATAATATGGGTGGCGCTACAGCCCGTAGAGGGCCAGGGCCTAGATGCTTAGCAACCACACGTGTTGTGCGTGCTATTTCTTCTTTCACCAGTGGAAGAGACTTGCAGTTTTATGCCGACTCCGAACGGCAAAGTTTGGGAAGCTCTCTCCTAGACAGGAATAATGTTCGAGCTTTTCCAGTGACTAGAGAGCAGTGCCGTGAAAATTATGTTTGTCCTACAGACCGGGCATCGAACCTAGACATCAATGTTCACGTGCATAGGGGTCGACGCGCAACGTCCACAATTCCACGGGGTTGACGGACTAATTTATACATATATATTCCGGGCCTAAGGACCCACGATACGGTTAGGAGGCAGATTATGACAAGAATACATATCAAGTGAAGATCAAGTCGAGAAAGTCGCGGATGTCCAATTTCCTTCAACGAAATGCCTACAAATTTTAACGAACCCCAGCAGAGCTCACCACCATCTGTCACCAAATTAACTGTCAATTCCTCCTAAAAAAACACCCCCACTTTTCAAGTCAAGTCCCACAAGAGTCCCACATCGGCCCCCAACTGGTCACATTTTGAGAAACAAATATTCCAGCACCTACCATCTGTTCTCACATTTTTGTGCACGCACAACTCGCCCAGCGAAACATGACTTTTATCAGTACTGACCCAGAAAAGGATATACGAGTATCCTTCACGTAATCCCCCAAACACACACACACATAAAAATTTCTTTCTCAAATTACACAATCGAATAAGCCTGCTAAAGAATAAAAGAAAAAACGAGAAAAAACACATGCCAGTGGAACACTTACTCATTATGCGGTATATCCTCGTCCTGTTCGCCAAGGACTAATATCATATTCAGTTTAATTGCGAACAACACCACGCACAGTGTTAAAATTCCAAACAATTTGTGTTGCTCCATTGTGCGTGTGTGCAAATTAAAAGGGATTTTGTTGAATTTCGAATGAGCAACTTCGTTCTCTCTCTCTCGCTCTGATTGATGATGGCAAAAGGACACACACTTCACACGATTTTTTTTATTTTTTTGTGATTCCTTTTATTCCTCACTGATTAATTGCAAATTACATCCGACGAGTGAATTTCGGGGCTGAAAATTGCATTCACTCTCGCGCACTCGACGCACACGCACGGACACACGCGAAAGGATTAACACATATTTCTCCGTTTAATTTCATTAAACTTCCACGACGGAATATTTATCACACTCTCGACCAAAGGAGCGAGTAGCGAGAGATGAGCGACCACCGAACACACTGGGAAATTGATAAAAAGGACACTTGTAGCACTTTTTTTTCTACTTCTTGTTGCTTGCTTCTTGTGCTCCTTTTATTCGATGCAAAGTGCCGCAGGATTCACACCAGAAGTATGTGTATGCACACGAAAACAAGAGAAGAGACTAAACACACAAAAAAGAAGAATTTTTGAAAGAAAGAAAAAAACGCGAAAACAACGAGCACACACCACACTCAACGCGAATCCGCGAGAGATGAGAATCCTTGTGAATGACACACGCGATAGTTGTGTGTGCTGGGGGGCACGAGCACACGCTACGCTTACACACTCTCTACACGGAAGGATAATCTCCTTCCTGATGGTGGCGGCGGCGATGTTGTTGCTGTTGTAAGTTTATAAATTCGTTCTTTTTCAATTCGCCTAAAATTGCAGTCATTTTCTAAACCGAACCGTAATGGGGGGAGGGAGCTGCTGGCGGTGGTGGTGCTGGCAGAACGTTGGGTTTCTTCAATTTTTCGACTCGAAGGATATTTGCTTGCGCTCGTGGAGCTTGTGGCTATATATGCGCTCGCTGTCTGTGTGCGAAGTGTGTACGCATGCAATTATTATTATTTTTCTGCAATTTGTTGCTGGTGCTCCTTGTTGCTGATTTTGTTATAGACACTCAAGGATATGCTCCTGCCGCTGCTGCTGCGGGTGGTGGTTGGATGTTTGTCGGAATTCATTTCCTCATCCTTGCAAATAAACGCTCGCTCTCTGTCCTTCTCTCACTCTCTCTCTCTCGGTTGGGGAAGAAGGAGGAGGTGTTCTGTGGTTGTGGTGTGGTGGCAGTGGTGCTGTTGATATATGGCACTAGCACATCCTCTCCTTGAACCAGTTTTGAGTGTGAAGTCGTTCGTTCGCTTCGGATATTCTTTTCCTTTTTATTTTTCTGTGCCCCGTTTGTTTGTGTTTTTTTTTTTTTCTGCCTTCAGTTTCTGTTGCTGTTTGTCGTCCTTCCTGTATTCTGCGCTGCAAGGGAGAGAGGAAAAAACGAGAAGAAATGGATGAAAATTGCAGAAGTTAAATGGAAAAAATTGCCACACACACACAGAGCATGCACACAGGCTATCGCGCACACACTTTCGTCACTGAAGGAAATGAAATAAAATTTATATAACATCACCGCCCAGCCGCCCCACGCACGGGACATTATCAGGGAAACTGGAACGGCCAGGACAACCCGAGAGAACCTGTGGAATCATAATCATTATCGTCATAACCATCGCACAGTGTCCTGTTCCTGGTTGATTTACATTTCTGCCGTTTTTTTTTGTCATTTTTTCTGCAAGGGGTTGTGTCATTCTGGGCCCCAACCTCGTCGTTGGCTGAGAGTGCACATTCGCGAAAAAGGAGAGATAAACGTTCGTCCCAATGACACACGCACACATGCCAGCATTATGGCTTCAGTTTCGCTGTTGTGCCGTGGACGGTGCTGCCGTGGTGCCGCTGTGGACGTGGAACATGTACCCTTGCCGCCCGTGTGACTTGTCGTGGTCACAATTCATTAATTTTCTCTCGCGCTCTTGGTCTCTCTCGGCGAGGGGGCAAATGCTGGTTTCATTGAATTCGGGGGAGAGAAAGAGCGAGAGGAATGAGAATGGCGAATAAAGGTGGCCTCGTCGCGTATCCTTGAAAAGTCATTTATAGTATGTCGCTTCCGGAATTAGAAGGAAAATAGAGAACCGGGCGACGGAGCAGACGCTGGCGTGGTCTCTTTCATTTTTTCGGGAACATTTGTGAAATGTCAAAGTTCAGAATGATTTAAGCGAGATTGACGACGATTTAAGGACTCGTGCTTTGGTATTTCTGATGCACTGGACATGATGGCGAAACCGTCTTCTTCGGCCGAGCCACAAATGTCAGAGGCAAGCTTCACAAAGGCCTTCAAAGTGGTCAAGAGGTTTGTGATCAGACGAAGCAACAAAAAACCAAGGATCTTCATCGTGACGCATCTTAGCCTCAATCTGCAGGCGTCTGTGGCTACCCCGATCCTAGACTTCGATATAAAATTATCTACAACCGGAATACCAAGTAGACAACTATAGGAGACGAACGCATAGACAGATCTAAGACCGATAGCGGAGTGAGTCCAGACAAAACCCAGTTCAGTCGGATCTTTGGACGACTAGATTATTGTAGTGTTTTCCAGGCGGAAATAGCGGCTTTACAAGCTGAACGAGAGCATCGGCATTTGCACCGAAAGCCAAGCAGCATTTATGGTACTCGAAGACTGCCATACGTCTCTTAACGGCAAATCAAGACAATGCAGCCTAATAACATGGACATGGGTACATTCCAGCAACTGTGAAGCAGGCGAGCTAGTCAGAAACGAAGGAGAGACCGATTTGCAAATCTCATCTGGATGCCAATTCAAACTCAAAAGATCGCAGAGCCAACGTGAAACATGGCATAACCTCAAAACATATCTACATGCGAAACAAGAGTGCCCATAGATGGACTTACGAACAATCATGGCCATCCTCAGTCTATTCAGACAAAATTGAGGTCACTCCACAAGACTAGGCCAACGACTTCTGTAGCAGATGCATGGACGAAGAAGAAAAAAACCGACGAAAACACCGACGTCTTGGACAAAGCGTATAGAGGCAGCTATAGGCAGCTATAGCTGTGAAGCAGTGAAAGGCTTTGAGCAATGACACCACCGCGGAGATAAAACGGAGGATCACGCTGGCCAATCGCTTCATTTTCGCACTGGGAAGGCCACTGAGGAATAAAGCCATCTCTCGAAGAACCAAGATATCCCCAGATAAGACCCTGATAGTCCCAGTCCTGCTGTATGGCGCAGAAGATGGACACTCACTGAAGCGGACGGAGATATTCTTGGTCGCTTCGAGTTTTGCTTGTTTGCTTTGGGGACGCCGTCATGAATTGTACCAGAAAACGAGCCTATCTGGGCGACTACCTTTTCAACGCACAAGGCTGCACTTAGAGCGAATTGTCATCTTGGCACCAAGCTTCCTTCGAATTATCTTCGGTCTAGTATGTACAGATGGTGTGTGGGGGAGGAGACTGAACGACGAGCTGTACAGCGACATCGACCTGGTCAAACGATTTTGAATCTCTCGTCTCAGATGGCTAGGTCATGTCTAGCGGACACCAATGCTCCCGCTTGGAAAGTCTTCGACTCCGCCCACAAAGGACAATGCGGTAAAGGAAGACCACGCCTGCGGTGGCGCACGTAGCTAGAAGGGGACCTAAATAAGTTGAACGTGGGTGGCGGGAAGCAACTGGCACAAGACCGGGCTAGATGGAGAGGCATGTTGGCTGCGGCTTAAATCCACCCCGGAGTGTAGAGGCAGCCAAAGAAGACAAAGTTGAGTCAATCCCGACATTTGTCAAAAAAAAAACAAAATGGTTCCAGGAACAACGGGCGGTAAGTCAGTGGACCTGATTGAAGCCACATTCCCTAACCTAGTTTCCAGTTCTTGGCACACCAGGTCGGTTGAGTCCTTCTCGACTTACAGACACCCCCAACCATAGAAGTCCTCTATTAGCACGGAGTCAATCGGAGACAAGACGTCCATTCTTTCTAAGTGAAGCTTTAGACGTTGAAAAGGCAGTCGCCAAAATAGGCTCGTTTCCTGGTACAATTCATGCCGCTGTCCCGAAAGCAAAAAAGCAAAACTCAAGACTGCACGAATACGTTTCGAAGAGAGCATGGTCTTCTTCAACGTCAGTTTTATCTTCCAGAGTGGGCTCTAATGCCTCGTGAGCCCAAAGAGCCAGTGTCTGACAAGCGTCTCGTTCTGCGTTTCTGACGCGTTCTACGTCACTAAAGTTGTTCCTGCTTCACCAAGTTCACCAAGCTTACGATACTCAAAATGATCTGGAAGAGGCCAAGTGCGCAAAACCCAAAATCACGCACTGCCATGGAAGAATTTTTAAAGCGGAAACTTGGCCACCGCGAGTTATTGAGTGCCGAGTGGTCGGAGAGGTTGAAGTGATCGAATGGGCTCCGGGCAATAAGGGGCTTGTACGTCTTGTCTCTCTGCTATGTTCGACTGAAGGTGACATCTGTCAGAACACGGTGACAGTTCCTGCTGTCGACGCAGCTGCATTACACAGCCACCTCTCTCAAGTGGACAGACCTCTAGAGGGGACTAAGAATCTCGACAATTCGACTCGGTTTGCAAATATTCATATGGTCGCTTAGCTTATGAGAGAGATTTGACTTCATTTCTGTTCCAACAACGACGAACCGTTTCCGTTTTCTGACAGACTGATACCTTTTCGTGTTCTTCTCTCTTCTCTCCGAAGACTCTCCAGGTGTCGTCTCCATTTATGACCGAACAATAACACGCACAGCTCGAGTGGTTGCTGGAGAACCTACCAACAGTGACATGCTGTTGCTAGAGAAGCAATGCTCTACACACCCCCTAGATTCCCACTCCCTCCCTACCCCCAGCCGCCTAAGAAACACAATCTAAGACAAACTCATTCTCTAGCGCCACACTGCACGCTCGCATTATTTCAGAAAATGTGTGCCGATAGTATGCTGCAACCTTGCACAGTCGCAAGTGCTTAAAATTCGATTTACGACGGCTGCAGGTTCGCAATTAAATTAGTTCGTGATTGTCGTACAAATTGCTTTGGTTATCTCTCGCAAATTTGTTTTTGTGCGTCGCCGCTCAGCGAAACCGGCAGCGTACATGGCTGGATGACGACAGACTATTCATTTACCGGCTGAGTAACGAATTATTGACGGAAATTAAAGATGTGTGTTGTGTGACTTTGTGCATGCGTGTCGGCGGGACTGGAAGTGATTTCAAAGTGCGACGGAGAAGTGATGAGACGGAGTGTGATAAGACAAAGGAGGGATACTCCGTGTACTCGTGCTCAGGGAAAAGGAGTGCAGGAACGTAGATGTGGGCGAAAAGTGGTCATTTGAGGCTTCTGATTCGAGAAGGAGAGGATGACTGAAAGACTTGACAAAACAACTTCGCTTGTGGAGAAAGAATAGAAGAACCAGTTGATCTGGCGATAGCTAGCTTGGTCTTAGTGACTAGAACTAGGAACTAGAGGGACTTGTCAAGAAGAGCGAGGCAAACAGAGGCTGGCTGTGGCGAACGGACGGTGTTGGCGAGCCAGTGGCAGACATCAGAGCGTGATGTGCAGAGTGTGACATGCGCTCTATAGCATCTTCATCAATGCAGAAGTCGCTTGAGATGGTGCCTCGTCTTCTGGTGGGCCTTCTTAGAGCTCACAAGACTGCAACGTAGTTTTATCAAACAAATTAGCTGTAGATAGGTGTGATAAGCGTTATATATCCACATCATCAATGCAGAAGTTCTAGTGGAGCCTTCGAAGAGACAGCGTCTTGTACGTTCTATATCCTCTTCATCAATGTTGAAGACGTTTGAGATAATGCCTCGTCTTCTGGTGGAGCCTTCGAAGAGGCAGCGTCCTATAGGGCCACCAGCCACAAGACTGCAACGTGGTGATGAGCTGCTACTGGGCATGCAATGCCTGCAATCCTAAGCTAGCTATCGTCCTTCAGAGCAAGGGAAGGGATATGACAAGTAGAAGTCTGTTCATTGGCAGAAGTAGGGCAGGATGTCTGGGACCCCGGTTAGATCGGTGTAACTACTGAGCCCATCCAAAGTTTGACACACGATTTGAGTCGAAAAGGAACTCTTTTTTAATGCCAGACGCGTAACATCCAATCCGTCGGTGCCAACCAAAGTTGTTGACCCTTTTCATGGCTGGACTTTTTTCCATGAATTGACTCCCAACCCCCCTCGCCAAGCCCCTGATACAGTTACTCAGTGCAACATTTGTACGAAACAAATTGAATTTATCAAACAAAACATTTATTTAATTACATTCCATTTAATCAGCAATTAAAATTAATTTCCAATAGTAATCAAAAGCGTATCCGTTTCAATGGGTTTTTGTAGCACATAATTCCCGTTTCGCAGAAAGGCCCGGTTCAGCGAATTCCATCGGTGTTGCTGCCCCGACTGAAAGTCAAACGCAAAGGCAAATGCCTCGCACGCCTCGAACAGCCATTCAGCGGATCAGGGTGCTGCTTCTGCTGCAGCTAGCCAGCTTTAATCTCTTAATTTAATGTAAAGCATCGCCGATAACGGTGCGCCATAAATTGAGTATGCAAATGGGCGAACGCCAACCGACCGAAAAACCCACCAACTGACTGCGAATTTGAAACGCGTGCTACCGCCCCACGCCCGCCACTCCTGCGTGCGTCTGGACTGTGTGTTGTGTCAACATAGCGAATGTGCCGGACAAAGTCAAACACACACTCGCCGATGGAGGGGGAAAAAAACAAAAGTAATCATAATTTTTGCTCGTTTTTTTTTGTCTGTTCTGAAACACAGCGAGTTGGAGGAATGATTTAAAATTCGATACGAGATACGCTCAATTCGCCGCATTAATTATTTAATTTGCACCCGACCGGGGTGTCGCCGGCGGGTGGGGATGTGTAAAGCTGTGTAAAGAATGCTGTAACTCCCGCACAGGCCGCCTATTTTCCACGCACCGACTGCTGTTCACTGCGTGTGATAACTCAGGGCGTGTGTTACGTGAACGTTTGCATTGTGCTCGACCAACAGGCGCCGGCACAGGCACACAAACGAACGAGATTCGACTGGACACGGACCTGGAATTGATGGGACATCGGATCGGGTGCAATGCCAACAAACGCCTGTCAAGGAGTGAATTTTAATTTCATCTCGATTCTCGGATATCATCGATATATCGATATATCGGCTTGTGTGTGCGTGTCTGTTTGCGAATTAAAATAATTAACAGCAGGAGTCCGTTGAATTTTGTGGCGGATGGGCGACTGGTGAATTGTGGCGATTTAAAGTTGATCTGGTCAAGAGGCTTACAATGGCGCCCGGGAAAGCGATTACACATGAAGTGATGGGTTGCGCCTCGGGATGGACGGAAAATGCTGAATGGGAGTTTTTTGTTTTTCATTTCTGATTGTTGACGTTGAATACCGAGTGAGTGCGTGGAAATTAAAGGATGTTCTGAAACAAGGGGTTGCCAGGCTGGCCTTCGACATGGGGACTAACCATCAATTATCTCCTCCTTCTCTCTAAAAGGCTTCTTTTGCAAGCATACCACTACCCACTCATTCAACAGATTCCCTTTAAAACCCTCCGCCGACACCCTCCGCACTTAGCAACAAGTATAGGCCCCTTCGCGCAAACCTGCTGGTACCCTTTAAAATGGAAACCCAACAAAAAAAAATCTACTTTTTCGTCGATTTAAGCTTCGATTTCCGCCAGCCTGCACAATTGACCCTTTCCCTCGAGCACGCCATCAAAGTTGAACGCACTCGCACCCTACCCAGCAGAAGGACCCCCCCCCCCCCTCTCCCCCCTTCCCTGTGTGAAACAATTTCGACTTGAAAAGGAAGTCAACCCATTGCTCATTTCCATGCCATCCCTCCCACCCCACCGCCCTCCCTTCGCGCAAAAGCGTGTCATTCACAAGCCAGTCATAAAGTCTCAATTCAAAATTTCCTTCCCAATGACCAGTCACCAGACCCATCGAATCGAAACTAGGACAAAAGCAACAACACCCAACTGGCAACCCATGCAAGGATGAATCCCTCCCCGAATGGAGAGGGAGTTGGAGGCCCGAATTATACAATAGGGACAACATGGAGGACTGCCTGAATTTTTGGGGGCGGCATACATACGTAACGTGGCAACCCACCACATCGACTGTGACTCGATTCCCGAACACTGTCGCACAGGATGAAACATAAAATTGCATTTTGCATCTGTGAATGTGTGTACACATAAAGTTTGAATGCAATATCCTGTATACACGTTACGGGATGGCCGACCTATGTATCCTGCTTTCTAGGTCAACCAAAAAAATATTTTAGGATATTATTCTTCCGCGCCGAGAGCAGCAACCATAGCCTCCGTCGGGCTGATGTGCGCGCATAAATGGGGCACAGACTACAAGGAAGGGTCCTTGTAAGAGGGAATAATGCAAGGACCTATTGGGGATAAATTGAAGCTAACAGTGAACAAAAATTATCCTTAATCGTAAATCATCCAATCTCTCATCATCCTCATCGTCGTCGTCGTCGTCGACATCGTCTCAGCATCAGCATCAGCAATTGGGATGAAGCGCGCGCGCGTTCCTTCAATCCAAAAAATTGATATTCGCTCTCTTCTCAAAATGTCCTCCTCTCAATACTCATCTCTCTCTCTCTGGGTGTACCGGAGAGAACGCGTACACACACCAGCGCACACGGCGCTGGATTCAAGTGTCCTCCCCCTCACAGAGCTCAACACGGAAAAGCTGTGGCAGATGGGGGGTGAAGGAAAAAAAAAACTCGGAAAAATTAAAAGGAAAATCAACTTAATTGAGATTGGCCATGCTTGTGCGAGGAGGCTCTCCAGCTCCACACACAGGAGTTGCTGTGGAAGGCACTCCGACAGCGACGACTGATGTGAGATTGTTTTTGAAAGTTGCGATGGCAGAAAAAAATAGAACAAAAATTGATGAAATTTGACGGCAGGATAATGCAATTTTTCGGACATGCCAGGTGCTGAGGCTTTGAAGTGATAATTCCTAAATTCCGCTTGGAAAGTGAATGCGAAATTAGTGCGATGGAGAGCGGTTGGATGGGGCTTGTGTTGGTTGGTTGCCCAAGGGATTGCAGAATTCTGATGAATCTGGAGATGGGTTGTAGGAAATGTGGGCAGGCTCTGACTCTTTTTTGAATGATTACTCAAAGGACAGCTCGGCCAGTTAACAGATTTTCAAACGTGAAAGCATCTCCAAATTGAATGAAGTTAGGTCAGGTAGTCACAAGGACTTTGCCTACCTGGGAGGTGCAGCAGAGACTAGGAACAACATCAGAAACGAGGTCAAAAGCGGAATAACTCTTGTCAGCCGCTGTTACCTTTTGGGATCACTGAGCCATAATTTCTCATCCATGCGGGCTTCCAGAAACGAATTAATCTCTCGGCGGACGCCTCCCCACATACAATTGTAGAGGAATCACGAAAAACACATTTGTTTGGTTTTATTGAAAGGCCCTCACGAGCTCTCTGCAAGGTTGAGAATGGCTGCACTGAAGTTGCATATTACAGCCGCCTCTCGAGGAATGAACAAGCTGCCTTTATATCAGACACTGATCACCTCAGCCCTGCTGTATGGAACAGAGGACGCTTGGACGATCCCAAAAGCGATCCCAGAAGGCGTTGAGCTCTCATCATCATTATGACCATGTTCCGAACAGCATGATACACTGAAGGGGTTACGGCTACTTCTTAAACATGGCCGTTCGGTGTCGCATAAAGCTGCGGGTCCCTTCCACTCGTGAGAGAACAATAGCACGCACAACACGAGTGGTTGCTGAGAAGCTAGGCTCTGGGCCTCTATGGACTGTCGCGCTACCCATATGATTATTATTGTGTTACGTCTGCCCGATTTTCCGCCATCGACTCTAATTCATCAAGATTTATGACTACATAGGCACAACCAAACTAGTTCTTGGACTTGTTCCACCTATCCTGTCCTGGGTCTGCCAAGGAGTCGCCTTGGGGCGTTGGTCTTTTCGAAAAGAGAGTTCTGTGGGAGCGATCAAGAGAAGCTAGAGACTCTACTTAGTGTCTGTGTCGGATACAACGCCTCAGGTGGCAAGGGCAGGTAACTTAGCTTCGGCCCGAAGAATCTTAGACGTTGAATCTACGGGACTACGCAACGGAGGACGCTTTCATCCAAAGTAGTTCACACAAGTCGAGAGAGACCTACACCAATTTGAGGTGGTGGCAGCCAGCCACAGTTCGAGAACTGTTGGTTGAGGCCCAGGTCCATCATGGACTGTAACGCCACAAAGAAAGGCAGAATTCTGTTCTGAGACACCGTAGACTTCGCATGTATCAGGATTGTGTCTCAAAATGACTGTCGCGAGTTGTGAATAGATGTTGGAGCGCAGGGAGCTTGGAATATTCACCCAATTAGAAAATTAGTTCTCTGATGTATGTCAATCTGTTACCCAACAATCCTCAGGTGATGTCGTCCCCTTCTTCGTTCAATCTGTGTAGATGGCCAAGTCGCCATCAAAACTACTGCCACAGACTCCGAACTTGTAAGAAATGTCGGGGCAGAGCTAGCATAATGAGAAGGCCAACAGTCTTCGGGGCACCTAGTAACAGTGACATCCCAGGAAATGAAAAGGTAGATGATCTGGCTAGGCATGGTTTCTAAGCATTTCCTTTAAATTGCTGACCGATGGGCCTGACTAATAAACTATGTCTCACATACAATCTCCTACGAAGAAACCGACATGATATCACAAGATTGGTGGCCTGCACTGAACACTGGCCGGTTGGGGATGATGCCGTTCTCAACGCAACTTAAACTGTTGCAAATGCACCGACACTGATGAGAAGGAGACCTCAGCACATTTTCTTTGTAGCTGCCCGGCACTCGCTTGAGTCAGACAGCTACCGCTGGGTAGACCCTTCTTCAACTCCCTTGATGAGACATCTACAAAGGATATAAGAGATGGCATTAAACATACAATATGATAATTGGGTTCTCATGCGAACCACATTTACTACCTACCCACATACCTCCGTTCAATCTAGGGGCTTTTTTGCATTCAGACTTACAACGTGATTCATTAGACCACCGAAAGGTGATGCTATGTGACAAATTTGAGCCTGTCGAAGGAATTTGTCAAGTTATACCTTAGATAACTATCTCTCCTAATGTCTCTCTTAACGAGATGTCTGAACAGTTTCAAATTCGCCTGTGCTATATGCCAGGACTGTCTCTATGCCCTAAGGAAACGATGAAGCTGACAAACTCTCGGAAATAGCCACAAAATTGCCAGTCTATGAAATCTCTTGGGACATAGGTACTCTCTTAGTTATCTTCAAGTTACAGCTTCAATCTAACAGCTTCTAAACAAGCAAAAATATTAATGGCAAATGGAAAACAGGTACCACGTGCCAAGTCTCCAAGCAAATCTGGCCCAACCCCGATCCTAAAAGATCTTACAGCCTGATCTCCCTCAGAAGAGCCAAGATTAGTGCTGCCTTTTAGGTCTTCATGTAAAGGATTGGGACTGTTCTCAATTGACTTCTGCAAAAGCAAAAGCTGACAAGATGAAGAAGAGGAGGAAAATGTACAACACCTCCTTCGTAGATGCCCTACACTCGCCTTGATCAGGGAACTCACACCAGGCTCCTACTTTTTCGACAGCCTGAGCGACCTCAGCAAGACAACAATTACTGGAGTTCACTGACAAAACTGGCTGGCTGTCATGGAAAACACACCAACCATAACTTTGTGTTATTGACCCACGTGGCAGTACAATGGTCCTGCTTTGGCCCTAGTGCACCTTCTAATGACACTCTAACCTAACCTAAACATGCTTTAGACGACGAAATGTGTACCTTGCATTCAAGCAACTGTTCGGAAACAGAAAAATGATGGAGATTCGTCAGAAGTCCTAGTTCTCCTAGTTCTGTGTAAAGTTTTTCTGATGGATCTTAGAGTTCATCTTCCAACTGCCACAGCGGCCCTTCTAGAGCTCCCTATGTCTTGCGCACATGTTTCTGCATGTCCTGGTGTGTGTATTAACAGATCCTGAGAGTTTGGGGGGCGTCCGGCAACATTGAGATTTTGACCCCAAAATCCAAGCAGTGGTTAGTAGGGCTTTTCTGGAGGATTTCACGGCTCATCTTCCAAAAGAAACAGCGACCCCATTGGACGTAGCTATAACTTCTGCACTACAATCAATTCTGAGACTTGGGTTTGGATTTGCCAGCATCGAGATCGGTAACTAATGGTTAAGCCTAAAGGCCACCACCGAGTGGAGATCTGTTATACAGTCGTGCCACTTCAGCAAGTGATTTTCTGGAGCTCTGAACAGTTGACCACGCCAATCGAAGATGGCAGAGTTTGCCCAACTGCGAAATAATTACGGTTCGAGAAGATGATCCAATCTGAGCAGTTTCTTAGGACTTAAGATTAATTGGCGTCACTGGCCCCTGGGCCATTCGAATTCACTTTAGATTGTGTCTGCTCTACAACGAATTTCATAGGCGAAAAAAGGAAGACTGCCCACCGTAACTTAAAGCACGAACGCCAGTAGTCCCATCAGCGAATTGATTCAAGAGACCTCGAGACCAAGCAAGGATCCCTACAGAAGCCACAAAAGACGATCAATTGCATGCTTCCCAGGAAATCCTCAAAGCTCACATTGCCAAACGAACCTCCAATCTAAATCGAATCACACCCCCCACGTTCACATCTCAAGGAATACCACTTCAACAACTTAAACATGAAAATTAAGTTCCTTCCCTTTCCTCAAAAAAGGAGAGGAAGAAAAAACACGTCGAGATATTGTCACTTATCCTCAACTTTTAACAGATTAAAACGAACGTGTATCCTCTCATCTCGTAAGTCCCACTGCAGCGTCAGTGAACCTGCTAAAAGGGATTAAAAACAATTGCAGCATCCTTCTCTCATTTTTTTTTTACCCACACACATTCCACAACAAGAAGGCACAGAAATGGAGGCAAGAAAGAGGAAGAAAAAAATATCCAACTTCAAGGAATAGGATTAACATCCTTCAAAGGACGAAGCGATTTTCATCATTTGTAATGAATCAAAATGTTCTTAACCTTTCCCTCGTACAAATATCCACACTCTCCACACATCACACTCCCCTCCCGCACATTCGAACATCGCCGTCGAAATGCAGATGGGAGTGTGGGTGTGTATGGAACACATTAAAACCGAAGGACTCAAGTGGCATTCGTTGTACTCTAAAGTATGTTACGTGCATTTTGCGGCAACTGGGAACGGGGGCTGGTGGTGTCTAAAGATATGGACACGATGAGTAGCAGCGGCGAGAGACAGAGCCAACCGGCTAATGTCCTTGTATGAGTGTATTCACATTTTCCTTTCTTTTTTTTTTTTTTTGTTGTCTTCTCATCTTTACTTATGTTTTAAGGGGTTGAAAATCCTTTAAAAGTTGGCAATTTGCCAAAAGACAATACCAATCCTCTCTCTCGCGTTGTGCTCCCACACCACTGCTCCTACTTCGACTCCGACTGTCACCTCCCCAGCCTCGCACCGAGGAGATACGACTGTGAGGAGAGGAGGACGAGTTGCCCAAAAAAAAGATGGGCAAAAAATGAAGGAATTACAGCAACTACCAACTCAAGGCGGTGATTTTTAGAAATCCCTCAGAGTTTATAGTTTCGTTTTTCGCTTTTCGCTTTTACTCCTTTTTAATTCTCATCATCGACTGAAGGCATGCACCACGTAATCCCTCGGAAAAAAGACAAAAATTCTGCACTCTCTCTCTGACTCAGACAAACACCGCGCCGATCCTTGCTCTCGCTCTCTGAGGAAACGGCCAAAATGAAAGCTCACACTCACCGTTTTGGAGAAACAGAAAAAAAACCAACGCTCGTGCTTACATTCCCCCCACAAACCAGTGGAGACTTTTCCCTTCGGCACACCACTACGGCTTCAAGCAGGCGAGCTGCCGTGAGCTTAGGAAATAAAATCAAACACACACACACAGTACTCGCACTCGCACTGGCACTCGCACACAAACTCACTTTCAGTTCGTCCTCCAACACAAATGTGGCGCAGAGAGACGGAGAGCAAAAGCAAATTAAGGGTGGTGGTGTAGTGTATAGAGATTTTCTTTCTTTTTTTCTTCCCTCGTCTTCTTCGGGATTACTTTTTGAAAAAAAAATTTTCCCAGAATTTCACTTCTTCACCGTGATCACACTGAATAACCGATTGCACTGGAATTCAAAGCGAACAAAAATGGGTTGTTTTTTTTTGCGAAATTATCCCACAGAATGTGTGTGTATTCGTGAACTATATCCTCGAGGTGTAGTTCAGTTCAGAACGCGTTTTCTAATGTTGCAGCAAAGGGAACCTCTGACTGCTGGCGGTGAGCACTCGGACAAAGAACGTCTAATCGCGAGAGGGTTACACACCGAACTGAGGGTTTCAGTGCAAAAATTTGCTGTGGCAAAGAAGCTTTTGTTGGCCGTTTCAACTACGTTCTCTGTTTGCGTGTGTGTGTGTGAATTGTGATGGTATGGAAGCCACCCCATATTTGGCGGGTATGAGACAGTGGGTCAGCAGTTGTAGAGAAGGCCTTGAAAATGGAAATTTATGCGCCGCTCTCTTTTGCTCGATGCGACGATGGCGGATGGAGCCCGTGAGCTGGAGAAGTTTTGTAATTTTGCTACTCTCTGTGTGTGTGTGCTTTTAAGGGATGGTGCGATAGTGGAGGGTGTCTGGGAAAGGATGGTTGATGTCTTAGCTGCTGGAATGTGTGCAGAGTACAGTAAGGAATGGCGATTTTATTCACGGAAAAAGGATAACAAAATAATTGCATACGCATGGGATGGTCCCTAGGGCGATGAAATTCTGAGACAGGCAGACTGGTGGACATCAGTGTGCCAATATGTCATTTTTCGATTGAAATGGGACTCTGGCACTTTAACATTGAATTACCTGGGCCGATAAAAAATGAGTAAACATATTTGCAACATTTATCAAACAATAGCTGCACCGCTAATAACTAAATTCCGAAAGAGTTGAGCACTCGTTAAGTTTCGATGAATTTGTGTAAATGTTGTGTGCTTAGGGTTGTTCTATAATTTAGTGTAATTCATAGGTTACTTTAAAAAAACAAAACTGGGATTGTGACACTCACTCCTACAATGTCAAGCTTTAGCAGCATTGATGCCACTTTGAAAAAATCGGCAACGCTGGTGGACATTGAGAATCTACAAAAACTTAGAAAAGTGTGAAGGCCTAATAATTATTGACGGAAGAAGAGTTCCACTTAGTCGCAATCGGTGGAAAGAACTTCGCTTCGTTAAGTTTCGTTCATTTTGCTGGTTTCCTTAATACTTATGTGATGTGGATTTATCAGGAGCAAGTCCGATGATTGAACGAGATGGCACACATTTTCGCGTGTCCTAGTGTGCGTATTAACAGATCCTGAGAGTTTGCGGGCCGCCGCAACATTGAGATTTTGGGGTAAAGCATTTCTGATGGATTTCACAGCCCATCTCGTCAACCAATTTGGTGTGCACAGCTGGCGAAAGATCATGCTGGCTGGAGCGGCATGTTAGTTGAGGCCCGGATCCACCCCGGTCTGTAGCGCCAATCAAAGAAGAAGACTCAGATGTGACTTTCTATTATCCACGGGCTTGAGGATTCAAGATGAGTGTCCAAGATGAAAAGCAACTTAGGAAAACAGAAACGAACGTCATTCCATTACAAAGGCTACATAAAACCGAAGAGAGTATATTCACAAAAGGAATTAGATCGAGAGTAGAAACTGTCGGGATGAGATTTCTTCGAGTTGTTGCAGCAGTTTCACTCCGGGATAGGTTAAGAAACACGGCAGTACACGAGGAACTCTATGTTGAGCAACTATTTCTCCGAACAGAAATGGCTATGCTTCGATGGTTGGGAAACGTGACCGAATGTCCCCATCATTACGACTGTCAAGGCATGCGACTTCATCAGAAAGACGACCCCTTGGCAGTCCCAGGACTAGGTTGTCCAAGAAATAGCGTGGTTGCTTACAATCCCCGCTTAGTTACAGTCGATGTCCAAGGATCGACTTGTTTGGAAACCCCCTAGACCCCTAGCGTTCATTACCTGCTTCTGTTGTGGATCAATCGGGCAGAAGATGCTGATGACGTTATAAAATACATCATTACGTAGAAAGTGCGTTGAAACATTAAAAATTCGGTCTCAATAAGAAACATTCTACAAAACAGACAATTTTGCCTTCGCCACCACTATTGTTTCTTTATTCAAGTTTCATGCATGAGCCTCGGATGAGTCTTGACTTGTCCGTAGGGAAACATTATCTTTAGGAACGCATTGGATATCCGATTTCGTGTGTTTTCTAGGCGAGTGTCGGCAATACAGCGTTTCGGTGAAATTGTGAAAGTTTCTGAAATTGTGAAGCTTTTCAATCGAAGCAATTTAGTCGTCCATGTCCAATTGATGCATTCGTCTTGAAATCTCCCATCTCAAATGAACGATCATGCTGTTCTTCTATTTTATGAACAATTCGCAGATCACGATCATCAGATAGTGGCACAAGATCTAGTGAAGCTGACACGAAAGTTGCTATTGATCCAGAATGCATTGAATGCTTACATCGGTCTCCATTAGCATATGCACATATGCGGCATGTCCCTTAGATTGATCTCAGAGATTAGGTGTAGTGAGGTTCAACTCGCTGAATGTATAGATCAGTCACGCTTAAGACCATTGAGCTAATACTCAGATGACTCCTGGTCTGAAAACAAGTTGAGGAACATTGTCTGACATCGCCCAAGGTAGTTGCCAAAGAAGCTACTAGCCATGGAGAGTAGAATTCACACAGGATTAGAAGAGTTCTGTGGTGACCTCCACCAAAGGTGTTGTCTTTTCATTTCCTCCTCCTTCTTGTAACTTACATCAAGAGTCGCTTAACGACGCACACGCCTTGAGTGTTCGGTCAAACCTTAATTTTTGGTCTACAAAATGGAACAGTATTGACTGCGGTGAAGGCTGTGGTTACCTATAGATCGGCAGTAAGGAACCAATGAATGAAGAACTGCCGCGTCTCTTATCGTAGTGTCCATTGGAAGAAGGTATCCTCTTACTATGCTTCAGTTGGGAGCTTTGTCCAGTCGCTCCGATCAGTAAGTAAATTGTCTTAGAAGTGAGTCGAATTTTCGGAGGATATCAAAATTAGTACGAGTTGAGTTGAAGAGAAACTCAGTGTCTGCAACGCTTTCAAGATGCATTTCCTCTAATATTTCAACTGCATAATCCTCCGAGGATGGTGGGAATGTGCGTCAATCCTAAAGGCCCGTTCATATGAGCAGCGAACAGCAAACGCGAACGCAAAACGAAACAACACTTTTCCAGCAAATACGAACACAAAGTTGGACTTCTTCGTATGCAAAAAGATTGGAACTGAATTATAGAGTTTTTTTCATCGACAAAGTTAGTTTATAATAATATGGGCGGCGCTACAGCCCGTAGGTGACCAGGGCCTAGCTTCTCAGCAACCACTTGTTGTCTCACTAGTGGAAGGGACCTACTGTTTTATGCCGACTCCGAACGGCCAAGTTTGAGAAGTACTCTTTGAGCATCGTCAGTAACTCGAACGAGGTGGGGTCGTGAAAATCGTTTCGTCGCACAGAGCAGGAATCGAACCTACGACGTCAAGGTTGGGGGGTCGCCGCACATACCCACAACTCCACGGGCCACCACCACCACCACAACAAATGTTAGTTTGAGTGTCCTTTATTAATGATTAAAAAGTTCTTCTCTACGAATCAATCATTCTCTTCGCGAACTGTCAAGCTGAGTTCGTAATACACAAATAGGCGAACGCAATCCACAATCTCCACGACCAAAAAATTCTAGGAAATATCAGTTTGCACCCGTAGTTCTCTGCGAATAAAAAGACTCCATATGAATGAGTAGTCAGAGTTTGCGAAGTTCCCAATTCGTAGCGACCTCATATGAACGGGCCTTAAGGCGCTTGTATCTCGACGTCGTAGGTTCGATCCCTGGTCTGAGCGCCCTCTACGAGCTGTCGCGTCACCTATATTATTTTATAAATCCTCCGAGGTGTGTCGACTTGACGCCGGTAATAGCACTTCACGTGTGTAGACGTGAGTGTCAAGAGTGTAGACGTTTTGCCGAAGGAGGGTATAGCAAATGTTAAGGGTCGGGCAAGTCGATGTTTTCATTTGCAAATGGAACCGAAGTAACGTTGTGGTTCCCTGGATAGTGGCATCAACGAAGTAGAAGTTCGGTAAGTCGGTAGACGAGCTGCCGCTGCGTCCCATCTGCAGCTTAGCCCAGCCACTCCGACCATACTCACCACAATCTTCTTCCCCAAATCTTCATAAGAAAAAAAAACCTTGATTTGTGTGTTTTTTTGGATATTAATAAATGTTTATTCCAGAATAATTATCTAATTACAACTAAATTAATTACATTAAAAATGTCCACAAAACTTAAATGGCTACTTGCATTTGTTAACGTTTCGTTGAATTCAATTCTATTTAAATTTTTGTTAAACTATTTTACATTGGAACACATTCAGAGATAGTTCGCCAAACAGAACGCCAAGACATGTGCGTGTGTGTCCTTAAACTTAAATTGTAAATAAATGCATAATCCAAGGGAGGGGGAGAGAAAAAGAAAAGCGTGTTGTATTTCAATTCAGTTAAAACAGAAGAAACGAAAATATATGAAGTGTATCTCTAGAATCTATTCCAAAGACGTGTATATACAAAACTCCTTGATCTCATTATAGAATGTCGCATAATATATGTAATCTCTATACAGGCTAAACTACTTACATCTAATGTTATATAAGCGTTTTTTTTTGAAAAAAAAAATATATGTTTGTATATATAAAGCCCTATAACGGGCTACAGTCATTTTTTTGTTTGTTTTTTGTTTTTTTGTAAATATATTCTAGAAAGTCTTACGGGTAGAGGCAATTACTACTACTATTAATGTTTCTTTTTTGTTTTTTGTTCAAGCAAGGCAGGGTGTGTCTTTTGTGCTTTGAATGCAGTTCATTTGAAAGGGGTTCTGTTTTTGTTTTTTGCACCAGTAGTTTGGAACATGTTGGAGAACGAAGTCTGTTTTTCGATTCGAGTTACATAGAAATTGTTCTTTTTCTCTTTCTCGTGGTTTGTGCGAATTTATAGTTTTCTGTTTATGTTGCATGCGATTCTCGTTTGAATTGTTTAGTTTGCTTTTCAATGTGTGCAAGACAGAGCCGTCAGTCGAAATCGAAACTCAAACGACTGTCTTCATAAGAAAAAAGAAAATAACACGGACTTGAGCTGAACTCAAAGCCTCACAGTGCTTCATACATTTCAGTTAGTCTGTTAAGTGGTCCCTAACACGAGTAGGTTAAGGCTGCTAGTGGGAAGGGGTCCTCAGTATGTATGAAGCACTGTCCTATCATGCAATACACGTCTTGAGCCTTCACTTGGAGGGCGATCCAGGAAATTGTTAACACGTTAGATGGCCCTAACTTGGGTATGGTTACGTACTTAGTGGGAAACGGGGGTGAAGCTGCGGTATTCAGCCTTCAGCATGCAGTTGAAGTTGAAAAATAATGCAAAGCTTAGCTCATCAAACGGCAATACCAAGCACTCCTGTGTTAATTGTGTTAAATGTCCCTAAATACGAGTGGGTTACGGTTGATTAGTGGGAAATTGAGAATTGGAGTACTCAGCACTGATGAACCTCGATGTGCGCTTGCGGGGGAATAGAAAAATAAACAGCTGACAAAAATAAAACAAGCATTCAGCGTCACAAAATAAGAAAAAAAAAACACCAGCTTCAAGCCAGTCACTCTGCAAACAAAAAAAAATACAAAAACCAAGTCTCATCTGATCCTTCGCACAAAAATTTGAAAAGCAAACGAAATTCAATTTCCTCTAAGTTCACGCACATTTGCTGCCATTTCTCTCAATCCAGCACAACTATCTCCTGGTTAAATAAATACTAAACTATATTGCGTACAATTTCAATCATAAATCAAAAGCAAGAAGCAAGATAAACCAAGCTGATGTGAGAAAAAGGAGAACATTCCAGCGTTCCCTCTCGGTTTCAACAATTTACATTGGATTTAACTTTTGTTTTCCCTTTTTTTTTTTATTGTGAATTGAACATTTACACTTTGCTTTTCGGTTTGAGTTTCAACGCGCAAGTTGGTTGATGGTTTATATTAAGCTAAAAGTAAACTAATTGCTAAAAATAAATATATATGTACTTAACTTGAGGGGGGGTTGGGTTTGGGGGAAAAGTGGTATGGTTTATTCTACATTTACGTTATTAGGTCTTCTAGGGGAACAATTGACGTCGTCCTCGATGTCAGGGTGTTCTCTCTGTGCTCATCACCGTCCTGGTCGTCGTCGTTCTCATCATCCAGTGCTTTTCGACTAGACGCTGGCGGTGTGAGCAAGCCTTCCGGGCACTTGAGACCCGTCGCCGGTGAGGCTTCGGTTTTGTTTGTCTTCTCCAGATTTGTATTGCTTTCATGGATTAAGTATGCTCTATCCTGTAAATGAGAGAAGAAGAAAAGCGAACACACGCTTAGAAGAGGAACGCATTGAAGGGACGGCGTTATGTTGTACTTACAAACATTGCCATCGAAATGGTGTGTGTTTGGATGATGTGTGAATCGTCTGTCACGATGTTCGGGCACCAGTGCGACAGGCCACACTTCGATGAGATCTGTTCATTTTGTTCGGATAGATACAAATGCTCTGACTCCTCGGTGACGACCTTGAAGAAGGGCTCCATCCACTGTGCGCACGGCTGAATCGTGGCCCAGTCGAAACCCGACACCCTCACTGCGGTTTCTCTGTAAAGAAGTCACGTCATGAGTGGGCGCGTTCACGTGTTTACCTCGTGGCATTAAACTTACTTATTGAACGAGTGACTGATGGCGGCCGCTGCTATCACTGCGTACGCGTACTCGCCGATGCCAACGTCTAGGGAGCACAGGTCCAGCAGCTGAGCTGTCTGCACGAACTCCATGCCGGAGAATTGCGGGTAAATGAATGCGTGGTCTTCCTCACCGGCGGCCTTAGCGCCACCCTGACTCCTGCCGCCGCTCTTCAGCGACTCCGGTGTCCGGTTGCTGATGTTCAGTTGCATGTAAATGCCCAACCAGCCCATCGCAGTGACTGGACTTATGCTCCAGTCCAAGGCCTGCAGCAGGATCATCTCGTACTGAAGGATGTCCTCCTCCTGGCACGCTCCATCGGTTACGTAGGCGAATTCTGCGATCTTTGGCGGATAGATTTCCTCGACTTTCGCTGCGATGAACAGGCACGTGATGCCGAGCAGCTGCAGATGTGTCTTCTGAACGTTCTTCTGTGAGCTCAAGAACCGGTCCAGATAGTCGACAGCCAGGTAGTAAGTCTCGCGGTGTAGCTTATAGACCTCGCACACCTCGATCAGCCAGTCCAGGAGAATGGCGCGCATGCGAGACTGCAGACCCGGGTGATTCTCCAGCATGGTCACATCACGAAGGCTGGCCGCCTGTTCGTCCTTCTTGCACATTGTGTTCCACACCTCGTGTGCGTTTGCCCACGCCAGCGCTGGCAGCGGACATGTGCGTGGCCCGTACGGTTCCACGGGAGTCATACAATTGAACGACTCCACGTAATCGTCCCGGCTGGCTGACTTTTTGTGCGCCTTCAGCGTCTGTTCGCACTCGCTGTCCGAATGCACTGACGATGTGGTGGAGAGTGTTTCAAATGACGTGAACGATGCTGTCTCTAGAGCTACGCCATCGTCGATGCTGTTCGGGCTCTCTGGCGTGGGCAGTTCCGACTGAACGTAATCACAGAAGCGATCGTCTTCGAATACTGACGACGGTGCGGAACTGGAGGGATCGCTGTTTTGCTGGCAGGACACTGGGGCGAGATGTTGACGCTTTGCTGATGGGCCATCGAGCCCCAATTCGGGGTCCTGAAAGAGAGGGAAAGAAACACGCATTAGAAGTGATTTAAGGCAGACGCGAGACGAGCAGTAATAGGTTTTAAAAGACTAAGTGCATGCGGTGTGCTTGGGAGGTAGAAACGCGACGATTTCTTTTGTCTCTCTCTTGCGCGAAGAAGAGAAACTAGTCCAGGGACGGGAGGTAAAGGCATTTATCATACATTTGAAGAGTGGATATGGCACTTGAGTGAAAACGCGTCACATGTCGCATTGGTTAGAGGTTAGGAGAGGCGGCCCTTCAGGCAGCCGATAGCGATAACCACTTAAATGTGAAGTGGCTGTCTTAAGTACAGGCCATTCCGTCACTCATAAAATTAAACCATAAAGTCGATACGAAAGCATATCCTTCTTCATATCGATCGCGGAGGTGAGCCTGCTGTCTGTACCTGGTGAGTTATGTTTTAAAATTGCCTTCAGGTAGAAACGAGTCGGCGGAGAGTTGCATAAGTGTACTCTCTTGGCTTGTATCCAGGCGCAGGCGACGTGGGCTAAAAAATAAACTCTTGACCACGTACCATTTCCATAAAAGATCTCTTCAGAATGTATTTCATGTCAGGGTCACACCGATTGAAGACTCCAGCAACTAAGATGCTACACTGAACCACGATGATAGCCGTTTGGATTTTCGTATTTTTTCAAAATCAGAGATCACTGAACATTATCTTTCACCGCACACACAAAACACTGTTCTCTCTCTTTGGCTGCACAAATTCAAAGCTATGACCACTGTTTCACAAAAAAAAAAAAAACTCTCTCTGTATCCTTGGATCTTTTCGATTCGTTTTCGATTTTCCTAGCTCTGCGTTGCGTTCATGTAAAGTGCACGACGTTAACTGAAAGTAACGACCGACTGGGCGACCGGCAAGGACAAAGATCACTGTGAAAATCTGGATCAGCAGGGATTCGTTTCTGTTTCTCTCTTTCGTCGAGGATTTCTGATTGTTTCCCCTCTCCGAACACGGTTACCTACTCGGCTGGGATTTAATTTTCTTAAAGATGCCCACACGAGCGCAACAGAGATGCAAGAGTGAAAAGGATCTGTGTGTTGTTTCTTTTTTTTGGGTTTCACCTCAGGTAGGTCGATGGAACAAATCTGCAATAAATCACAAAATTACCGAAGAAGAAGAAGAAGAAGAAAAAGGATCGACCCAAAAAGGGGCTACACATCTTTGATGTGTACTTTATGATCTGATCCTTCTCAAAAGGAAACCCAGGGGTGGGAAGATGCAGTTTGCAATTCACGATGTGTCGCATTTTTTATATTGTTTCGCTGCATTACTACCGATGAGTACACATGAATGCATTGAATACATCCCCCCTCACGGATGAATCTTGGAATTTTCTTGGTAACAATTATTACCGAGGATGCGTGTGCATTCAGAGCGAGACCTGCGTTTACATAATGTAGAGTCCTGGCGAATGTAATAAATTCCCTCACAGTTGACCCCGTATCAATTGTAGTCCTTAAAATTAGATCAACAACGGGACAGGAAGTTTCTCTAACGGTCTCTTCTGGTTGGTGACTTACTGGCTGCAGGCAGATGCAATCTTTCGATTGACGATTCTTACGCGTTTTATGCGCGGATAATTGCAATTTGTCTGCTCGATTCAAAGGGGATCAGAGAGACAGCCAGACGAAGAATAAATGATTTTCCAAGCCGTTGCCGGAAGACGTGATCATATTTGGAATTTGACGAGCGTCGTTTATTTTTTAATGGATTTTAATGGAATCGACAGGCGAGAGGTTCCTAGAACCGACCGGCGCGATAGGGGGACGCATTTTAATTGTCAATGGATGCAATAAAATGTGATTATGATTATTTGTCGCATCTCAAGATTCCACACATGCGAAAGGACACATAACCCACATCTTCTCGGGAGTTGTGGTCCTTTTCCGGTTTATTACCCGGTTCTTCTGGTGCCGTCGTGCAGCACAATTTGTTAATTTTACTGCCTGATAATTGTTCACAGCAGAGGCGACGTTTAATTACCTCCCCAGCAGCAAAAGTTCGTCTTCCTCACTCGCTCTCAACAAAACAAAACAAGAAAAGCCAGTCAAATAAAAAGTTCCCACACACAGTCGAACTGCAGATCTCACCACGTTCTCATAAATCTCAAGCAAATCCTTGAAGGGGCGCACGAAAAAAAAAACGAAGGGAAGTCATTATGATTAACCCCTTACATCGCCCTAGTTCGAAGATGTTGTGTTGTGCAATAAATTCCGACGCCTGATTAAATTGCAATCGACAGCCCGGCGAAAGAGGAACGCACTGCAATGGCATTCGCAAAACATCGCCATCCAAGACATGCCATCAATGCCGATCGAAGATAACGAAATACCGTGCCATTCATCATCATAGAAAACCGTAATCAAAATTGAATAACTTCACCTGGATCAGGAGCGCACACACCTATGTACACCCCGATGAGGGGAAGGTTCCTTCAATTGCATCGGCTTCACGGCAGAAGTGAAAAGTATCATCTGCCGTGGCACGCACCCCTAAAACAGGCGAGAAACCTTCCCCTAATCTTAAGGGCAAACCGAAAGACGAGTTGTGTCGTGAATTTATTCAACCATCAACCATTGATTATGTAAAAATGATGTCGTTGTGCTGCGACGACGTTGGCAGGGGGCAGTGTGTGCGCCCAAGAAGGCATGTGTCCAACACAACACAACACACACACACATCTCAGCCAGCAGTAGCAGCAGCAGCGGCGGCGACAGCAACCCCCAAAAACCTTTTCTTTTCATCTTTTTTTCCTTCATTCCTTTCTCTCTAGTATCGAGTCGTGGCGACGGCAGATGTCTTTTCGTTTTTTTTTTGTTCCTTCGTCTGAATTTACAGAAAGGGGGCCCTCTCTGAAGCGTCTTCTAATGTGTAAATGTGTCCTTAAAGGTGAACAACAGAAAAGAAAAAAAACCGATGTTCTCGAGCGCCTCAAGCGCATAGGAATGTGAAAGAATGTGCATCGTAATGTGCTGTTGCGCATGCCTGAACACCTTAGGGGTGGCTTTTCTTTCCAGTTTCTCCTGATGGGACGGTGGAAGAAGACCAAGAACCGCTTGGGACTTGTGGAGTAACTGTCGTTAACGAAATTTTCTTTTGTTGTCCCAGGACACTAATTAGAATACGAAGACGAACCACCACCACCAGCAGCACCACCGGTATGCTTTGAAATGATAAATGACTGATTCAGGACACCTTTGCAGCGGGACAGTGGTTGTGTCCTAGATCATCCTTGATTAACCGGTGGGTAGAGGCATTTCTTCCGTTTTCTCATTAGATATTCATCGGGGCGACATTGGGGGAAGGATATGGAAATGATGCGAAAGCGAATCGGATACCCTGCAATCATCTAGGCAGAAGGATGTAACGGACGGAAGGATGTAACGCTTTTTGTGGAGGATCGTGTTTTTGAATAAATTTGGAAAGGAGACGCTTCTGAAAATGTGGTTCTCACGCGGGAACGCCGGTGCGTGCAGAAGGTGGAAGGGGGAGAGAGAGTTGCTTTCAAGTCTAAATAACTTACCTTATCATCGGAGCTGGCAGAGTAGTGTCGTTTTCGCTTTGAAACGTTTTCGACATGCCTGCGCTTCGGAGATCGGACAGAATCGTCGCGTCTTCTCTTCTCTCTGCCGCCACTGTTCCTTGTGGATTCTGTGCTGCTGCAACTGTAGCTGTCATGAGATTCTCTGAAAGTGAAAAGAAGAAGGACACGGTTAGACACGGGAACAAAATTGGGTTAGGTTAGGCTATTGGGCTTGACAGCACACATAGATCGCTAATTTGATCCTAATGGCAAACGGTGAATGGACCAAATTTGCTTTCGCTGGTTCTCGAACCGGGGATCCCTACATCCAAGGACAGGCACCAACTGCACCATCCATCCGTTTGGGATCAAATTTGAAAAATCTTCAAATTTTGGGATTTTTTTGAGAGGAGCATAGACGACCTGATTTCGTTTAGAAATGAACAACTTAAGTTAACAATCTCCTGGGAGAGGTTCAAGGATTTTTTTAATGGAGCAAAGACGTCGTTAGTGGTGACCCGTGGGGCTGTGGGTATGTGCGTCGACCCCAACCTCAACGTCGTAGGTTCAATTCATACTCTGTGCGACACAACTAATTTTCACGGCCCCTCCTCTTTCGAGCTACTGACGATGCTCAAAGAGTACTTCTGTCCAGAAAAAGCTTCTCAAACTTGGGCGTTCGAAGTCGGCATAAAACTGTAGGTCCCTTCCACTCGTGAGAGAACAATAGCACGCACAACACGAGTGGTTGCTGAGAAACTAGGCCCCGGTCCTCAACGGGCTGTAGCGCCACCCATATTATTATATATATATAAAGACGTCATTAAAAACAATTATCAATCTTCTAGGAGACCTCTGAGGACCACACAATTCCTTCTTCTTGTTGAATTAGGCTTGAGTCACAAACAATGGCTGCCTCTGATTGAGCAATAGGTCGAGGTCCTTGCACCAACTTGAGGAAGAAAAAAGACGACCTCTACCGGTTCAGAAATAATTATCAGTCTCCTCGACGGAGTTCGACTTCTAAAGCGCTTATGGGAATTATTTGAGGAGCACACAAGTCTGGAGAATATGAGGACCACGTCTAGAGGCAAAGCTTGTGTATCGTGCTCCATTTGACATGAGCTTCAAGAAACAGTCCTGCGCGGCTTGCTGCTTCCAATCGCGCACATCTAGTCGGTAGATGTCAATGCACGTCCTTAGAAAATCTCGGCTACACTGTTTGTAGAGGTTCATGCACTCCCTTAAACATCGTCGTCGTGTGCTACATTGTTGGTAGAGGACCATGCGTCTTATCAAAGAACGGCGTTGTCCGCTACATTGTTAGCAGAGGTTCATGCTCCTTCCTGGACAACGACGTCATCTGCGACATTGCCCCAGGACCCCCTTAAAACAAGAACGCCATCTACAGCCCTGGTCCACATTTGAACTGATGAACTTTTTCTCCTTAAACCGCCCTGATTTTCGTCACAAGATCCTAGCATTTCGTGGAGATAAGGATCGTCTCACCTTCGTCCTGGCGAACCAGTTGGGAGATGCTGTGTCCAGTCGCATCACAAGTGACTCATAATTCTGTAAGAAAAACCCTAGTGTCGTCGTACACTCCCTTGATCCTCCATGACCAAGAACTGTTTCACCTTATCTTAATGACGCGATACAGTGGACATCTTCTTCGAAGAACAATCCACATTCCCGACCCCGAATGATTCACCATGTCTTCCTTTTTTTTTACTGCACTCTGACTGTTGCAACATTTTCCTTAAAACAAAACCATCTTCACGGACCCTCGTCATAGCCTCATAACCCTGCCCCAGTTATTCCCATCCTGTCATCCTTGAAAACGTCAACCGCATCGTTATCGCTCCCTGGCCCCCGCTCTACATGACTTCCGCAAATGACCAATTTAATTAAACTGCCGACTTAATGACGCCCGTTCCAGTCGACGTGCCAGCAGCGGAAAACTGCAACCGAATGGTCATGAAATTCACCTCTCCCTCTCTCTCCCCATCTATCGATTTGAACAAAAGGAAATTCAATGAAAAAGGACATCCCATCCAAAGCCGATTGCTTAACCGCAAGTAAAAAAAATAGAAGTCCATAAAACTAGCACCATACTGCAAAGCAATCAGCCATCAGCCGAGAGCCATCTGTGAATTTGTGCAGGACCCGACCTCCTCCATCTAACTTCTTGACTTCCTGTTCCGCGTTTCTCCTCGTTCCCAGTGGAAGGGGAGCAACAGCAGCACAAATAGCATTGACATTTAAGGGTAAACGGTGAAGGATTATCTTTTACTTGCATCTGAGCGTAAGAAGAACACAACTCACCCAGAACGGTGGACAATTATGTGATTAGGATCTTCAGAGACAGAAATAAAATAGAAACACACAAAAGAGGATCCCCCATGAGGGTAATTGTCTCCCGGTTCGGTGAACTCCTGGCAAAGGGCGGCGGATTTTCACCGAAACCAGGGGTTGCCAACGATAACGAAGCAAATGTTAGACGAACGAACTTACCTCCGATAAATATCCATAATTAACCGGCTAGGTAGCCGTGTTTTTTTCCTTCTCACTCGGCCTGCAAACTTTCTCTCCACTCAGCGCGTCCTCCAAACAACTGGCAGGACGACTAACCAACTGTACGCCGGAATCAGCAAATCAAGGAACAAAAAAAACGATAAGCAACTGAAAATAAAATTAAAATAAAAATTAAAAACAAAAAGAAAAAATAAACAAAACTGAAAAAAAAAATATGAAAAGGCAACAACGCCATCGGAAGGACATTTTGATTGCGGTGGCAAATGATTGTCCTGAAAATTAAACAACTCCCACGTCAAAAAACAAAAATGCCCAGTAACTGCATGGGGGTGTACGGTGGAATGCAGCGTGCAACCACCACTCAGTCAATGCAGGACAAGCGGAGGTGTTGAAACATTCAAAAAGTTGACATTTGTTGAGCATATGCCCACGGCGGCTCAGTGCTCGCCGCTGTCACGCAACAGGGACTTTTTTTTAAAACGAATGTCACTGGGTTTTGTCACGTTATCTAAAATACCGAACAACAACCCACATATGGCGCACTGCAAGGACAATTAGTTTTACACTCAGAGGATAAAAAATAACATAATTCACTTCGGCTGGTAGGGGACGAGACGCTTATGCGAAATGCAATTTAAAATGTCCTTAGTCCTTTGGAATGGTCGATTGAGCTGGCCACTATTAAATTGTCATTTTGTGGGAATTGTGTAGGAGAGACACACCAAATGAAATGGACTTTAAGCAATTAGATCGGTTCGTTTTTTTTTTTTTTTTTTTTCGTTCTCCTATTTTCGTGGGGGACGAGAAGACAGAAATGTTCGTTGAGTTTGAAATGTTCAACTGTAGGAATGGCATTTGGGATCAAAGCGTGTGGTCAAGCTTGGGAGGCAACTCGTTGAAGTTCGGTCTAAACACTGCTCTGATCAGCTCTTTTGAAGAAACTAGTCCAAGATTCGGTGGTGGCCCGTGGCGTTGTGGGTATGTGAGCGACGAAAATAATGTTCACGGCCCCACCTCTTTCGAGTCACTGACGATGCTCAAAGAGTACTTCTGTCTAGAAAAAGCTTCTCAAACTTGGCCGTTCGGAGTCGGCATAAAACTGCACGCACAACACTAGTGGTTGCTGAGAAGCTAGGCCCTGGCCCTCTACGGGCTGTAGCGCCACCCATATTATTATATGTATATTATTAGTCCAAGATTTGAGAGCCTTCCCTTGGACAGAGGGATCGCCGGTTCGATCCCCAGTGAAAGCAGAGTTATTCGAATTCAATTTCGAATTCATTCATCTTCAGTGATAGCAACTGTCACGAAGCTTGTAGTAGATTTACTATTATAAATCTACTACGAATGAATTCTGTGACAGATTTTTCGGAGTTCGCAGCCAAGCATCAATAACGATAGAATTCGAGATAAGGGTGAATATCTTGTCCAGTCACCATATACGATATCGCTGACAGCCCATTAAACTAATCTAACCCAAGATTTGAGTTCAAAACCAAATTTCCAGTTGGGAGTAGTTATCTCCTCAAAAACTGATCCTTTGAAGCTAATTTCCTTTCAAAACTGATTCCTCTTATCCAAATCCTTGCATCATCCCTTTTTTGTGTGTCAGCTCGAGTCTAAAAACTTGCCGACCACACCGCCAATCTTTGATCTTGATCCTCTCACACAGCAACCCGCCTCAGACCTCAGTTGCAGCCAATCCCCCTCTTGAATGGTCATAAGTTACCGCAGATAATATCTCCTCCATCACATTGTAATCCCTTTCAACTTTCTAATTAAGAAGAGATATCCCTTTTGCTGCTCTCCCTGTCGATAGCAGCTCTCCCAAAAAGAAGAACATCGTGTGAAAAACCTTTTTCCACATGTTGCAAAACAAAAAAAAAACAAAAAGGATTGCCTCAATTCGATTTCACATCCTCCCTCCCTCCGATTCACCTTGCAAGGATTATCCCCACAGAAGTTAACCGAAAAAAAAAAGAAAGAAAAGGATTCTAATTGAATGCTCGAATGGTGCACCTGATGTGCCCACCATCCCCTGAGAATTCCCACACACACAGTATTCCCATAACGGCCTTCCTCTATCATCGCAAGGATCAAATAATATCTCTCTCCGGCTCCCTTCTTCTTGCACCAGCGCACCAATAAGTAATCAATTCAATTAGTCGAATAAACTCTCAATCTCCTCCACAGAGACAGACAGGGACAGGCAAACAGGGAGACCCCAAAAGAAGGGGGATGTGAAGAAGAAAAAAAAATTTGAAATTCAAACATAAAATCTTTGAAAAAAAAAAAATATCATCTCACACAGACTTTAATGAACCCAGAGAAGAGTCAAGTTATTTCTTCATCCTTGTGTGTGCCGTCGTGTCGTTCGATGTGCGACGACATGAAGGAATTTGTATACCTAAGCAAGCCCCGTCCAAGGATCGAATAACCAAAGTGAATGGGAAAACAAACCGAAGGAAAACATAAATAAATATCTGTAATGTGCATCTTCTTCACATTGGTTGTGTATTCCTTTTTTTTTCATGTGGTTCTTTTTTTTGTTTCCACCGAAAGATCTCCCATTTCTGGTGGTGGTGGTCATTAGAGAATTTCGGGAAAATTCGATTTCACCCAGGGACATCGTAAAAATCACAAAAAACAAAAACGAACACAACAAGAACCGAGTTCACACAGTCAGCCTGTTTTTTTTTTCTTTCAAGGACTTTGGTAATTTATTGTTCTGTTTGTTAAATTGCTAAAAGGATTGTCGAGGGCACAGATTGTCTGCATGTGTTTCAAATGCAGCCACCAGCATCGATTGAAGATCGCTTGCTGTAGCCCGGGATGTCTAGGACTTATTTACGTCATGTTGTCTATTTTGGAACATGCAGCAAGCTAATCGTTGCACAGGCCAGACGCGATCTTATTCGCTCGACAATTGAAATCGAAATAGGCCACACGAGAAGCATCCTAGAAAGCCCCTCCTCATGCGCCTAGCAACAATTCAACCAACAAAGAGAGATAACATAGGATAGGACAAAATAGGATGCCTAAAACAACAGAGACATCCCAAGAATCTCTGAATCATTGAAATGTGCACAACAACCCGTAAGCTCTACAAAATGACCACCAAATCCAACCACAACCCAAAAGCAGATCGCACGCAAGAAAAGAAACCAGATTTCCTCAAAAAGACCTTGTCACTGACTTTAACCTACTTTCCCAATCAATCCCAAGAACCAGTTCTCATCCACATCCATGCTCTCACCCCTTTTCGAACACAAATTCGATTAAGACCTCCAGCAATCATTGTCCGTTTATTTTTCAAATGTCCCGCCAAAAATGCTCGCTCGCCTTCAATCTTCTCAAAAATCCAAATTTATCCAAGCCTGCGCCAACTGCACACAGACGCACACGCAACAGGGCAACCAACAAAAAACACACACCCACATGATGTGTGATAACAACAGCGTGTAAACTTCTGAGAATCCACAAAGAGAATCGGTCCAAAATGGCTCCCCAGTGGTACCGCGGTTGATTTCCTTTTGATTTTTTTTCTTCTCTGATTTCCCTTATCTCAACGACCATAATAGGGACGCGTTTACACTCTAATTTGAATTAACAATCTCAGTTTCTCTTATCGAAAACCAATATCTCATGGATACGAAAAAGAACCAAACCAACCCCATCGCACAGACACACAGCCGCTCGGGAGAATGATAAATTTTTATGAATGAAAATGTTCCTCATTTTCCTTTTTTTTTTTTAGACATTCCATTCAAGTATTAGGCAAATATGTTGGCGGCTGTTTAGAATATTCATGGATGGCAGACACTGGGATACATGTGTGTGCTCAAGGCAAACAGGTCCTCTTCAGATTGTACGTACATTTTGCCTGCATACATTCGAAGAGTGAAACAAAAAAGCCAGCAAAGTCAGAGCCTGCACTTCCAGGGAAAAATCCACAAAAAATAAAATGAGAGAATGTTTTTCAAGCCAAAAAGGAAAACAGGAAAACGCTGAGCAAACTGATGATGATGATGAAGCCTACCGCCGCGCCAGGCCAGGCAGTCGGCGCAACAACAAAAACAGAAGCCTTACACGAAAATGTACCTGAAACATGAACTTCTTAAAGATGAACCAAGCGAACGGACCAGAGGTGGAAGAAGAGGAGGCAAGAAAATCCAGCTCTCGGCTCACGGCGCATCGCCCTTGAAATATATTGTGAACATTTCTGGGAATTTAACAAAGGAATTCTTCACACACAGGGACACGCAGTGTGCGTGCGTGTGTGTGGGTGATTGTGTGTCCTGTCGGGGGAAGACCCGAATTTAGGTAAAAACAAATCTGACAAGAAGCCTCAAAAGATTCGGTGTATCATTGCATCAGAGGGGATCTCGGACATCAGTCGTGCGTCGAGTGCACACAGGAGGTGAGGCGATCTCATCCTGCAGGCTCTGCTGCAGTGGTGGCAGTGGTGAGTAGCGACCCCGAGGGAGGTGGATGAAAAACTCCCACCTACCCCACGTATGCGGTATGACATTGACATTGCCGGGCCACCTCCAAATGACTCACTGCACCGAGCGAGGGAGGCAGCGGTGAGCGCAGAGAAAAATAAAATATAGATACAATATAATTCCAACCTCATCGACCCAGATTGGCAATTTGGCGCTCAATATGTCAAACGAATCAGCAGCTCTTTCTCTTTTTTCCACGATTTCGTCAGTGCTGGTGAATAAAATGCTCATGACACGAGCCACACAGATTTCCCTGTGTATTGGTGTGTGCAATAGAGAATTTTTTGGTGGCGGTGGGCGCGAAAAATTCCTTCAAATCGAAAGAAAGGCGGCAAATCAGAGGGAAAGAAAAAAAAATAATAAAAATTTTGAACTCACAAATGAAATGACATTTAGAAAGCACCAACAACAACGCCGCACTGGATGAAGTGCGAAGAGGGAATCTGAAAAAATGGGGGAAAAAAAAACTCGAGAGAAGAAACCGGAGAAACACCAACAACAACGTCGACGACGATGTATGACGATGATGAACACACAACGACATGGAGAATGTGAAGAAAAAGGCGGTCACAGGTACACTTTTGGCGGGCTCGGAATTTCCACAAAACCTTGAGATATTCGCGAAATTCCAACGCCACACGATGGCCGAAGATCTGAGCTTTCAGAATATGCAAAAATACGGCAGATTATCCCGTGGGAAGGGTGAAAAATCTGGATTTGAAAATTTGTTATGATCGCGCCAAAAATTTACCCACACTCATACTTCATCCCCAGTTCGAAGATATGACTTCGTGGCCAATACACAGTGCATGGCACTTTCGAACATCAGAATTTGTGCAGGAAAAACATGCATTTTCTGAATGAAACAGCCGCGGTGAGGGGCACCAGTCGAAAGGGTGCGATCTCGGCTTGAAAACGCGATGTTTTGCACAAAAATCCATTGGGTCGGCCATCAGATATGACAAGTTCAATGGGGGAGCTTTCGAAGGCGCGCAAAAAATTTTTTTCTGATTACAAAAAAAATTCGAAGCAAGCTGTCGTCAGGGAGCAGCACACGCACACGGCAACGTATTTTCGTTTTTTGGCAAGGAAATGTGGAAAAAATCCAATTAGCAGGAATTGCCGTCGATTTGGTCGTTGTTCGGGACACGTCCTGACGGCAGGATGGGCAAGAGAATGAATTGAGAAATTTACCTGTTTGCAGGACCGCCTCCAAAAAGGGGGGATTCACTCTGGCAATCTGGGATCGCACACACTTCACACTGCACTGGCCAAGGTGCCTCGCTGAGGTCCTTGCAATGTAGGGAACAGGTATTCACTGGATTAACACACTCGCGTCACACAGGAACGTGCTCGGGCACGGACACATACACTTTTCTTGGCAACCGACTTGGCTGAGAGTTCTCCACTGCTGGGATAGTTTTTATCTTCGCGAGCTACTTGCACTGGTGCTGCGTGGGAGATGCATTCACACAACTCGGAGCTGACCACCAATTGGAAAGGAGTGACGGGGAGAAAGAAAAAAAAGGTTCACTGAAAGTCTGTCTGATGCAGGGGCTACACGTCGTGTGTCCTTGTGCGAGTCCTCCCGTCAATTGTACGGCTCTCTGGCGCGGCTATTCACCAAATGAAACTGACTTTCCCGGAGGGGGGGCACACCACAGCACAATCAAAGGATGTCGACTTATTTTCCGTGGCAATCAGGCGAGGTATGTCGCGATGCGAGAGCGAAGTTCTATGTGATATTACCGGCTGACCGTACTCGCGCTCGGGAGAGACAAGAGGAAACCGACCCGAAGAAAAAGACAGAACAGAACACATTCACACGACTTCGAAAACGCACACCAGTACGATTTCGGCGGGTAAATCGTGCTGCCAGCTTGCCTGGTCGTAGCGCGCGCCACTTGTGTGGTGCTCACACCGATAAGAGGCTCGAATACCCCTTCGAATTCGAACTGCAACCCTCTCCACATGCGGTGGGTATGGTGGAATTCGCTGGAGGTTTGAAAATATAATAATTTTTTTTCATTTTTCTGCCTTAAGGGGATGCGGCTGGGTTTTCCTTGGGGTAATAGAATTTAATTTTCCGTTAAAATTGCAGAGGATGACTCGGCGACATCAGATCGAGACGAATTCGAGTTGGATTGTCGAGATGGTGGTATTTTGACAGCGGTTTGGTTAAACTAAGGTTGTGGTTACATTTTTATTGTGATTGCATTCGCGTGAGACTTGAGAATGGGAATGGAAAAGATTTGCCAGTTCCGATTGGATTGGGAGCTTAAAGTCTGATTTGGGATATAAATTGGGTTGCTAATATTTAATTGGGTTTGTGATTGGAAAAGATTTGCGGGTAGAATGGGTGGAAGTGTCTGCGGACCACGGTGGGAATGACTGGAGAAAAAAATATTAGTTGAAAGGAAAAAGGAAAGGATTCTAAAAGCGGAGGGGTTGTGGATAATTTTTTATCTCTTTGATAATTAAAATATGTGCTAACGAATCCTTCGTTTTAGATATATTCCCACGTCGCGAGAGCTTACAGACTTTTTTGGGCGCCATTACCCAAGACTGGTCCTCCATTTTAAGTAAAATAAAATAATGAAGTCGTTAATTAAATTGCCTTAAGGATTGCGCTTATTTATGCTTTAGAAACTAAGGACTGCAGGAGATATATTCGATAAAATACGGAGGATGATGTGGCAAAAGTTTCCATTCGAATTTCACCTCATTTCATTTCACGTCAGTCCGTATTTTATCTATTCCCAAGAAAGGAGATTTAGGTTTACTGCTGAGTTATACACAATCCTAACCCGACTAGGAAGGATATGTATTCGAAGAAAAAGATACATGTTTAGGGGAGAATTAACTTATCAGAGTATCCCTGGAAGAAGTACGTTTCCCTTTTGAGTTAGATTTTTCGGTATGGACTTCAGATGAGAAAAGTAACAAAATTCATGTCTTAAGCTTACGGCTTAAGGCCTAAGATCCACATCGTCTTAACATATTTTTTGGATCCTTTGAGCCTTCAAAGAAATGAGACAATATTATTTCAGTCTTCAGTTCTACTGGCCTAAAGCTAAATAAACTCGTTTACTTTACGAATTACCTTTCAACTCTTTCTGTGAACGATTCAAAGCAGTAACGAAAGAAAACTAATTCTTTTCTTTAATAAACCTATTTATTCACTTCTTAACGCCTCAATTGAACCCATTTGAAATAACCGATGTCAAGAAGCCTCTTCTTATTGGAATAAAATGAGAATAGAACTTTAAGGAAAATTGGTTAAAACTTTACTGGGGATTAGAAGAGTAACACGCATCATTGAATCTTGACTTCATTGGTTCTGCATGAAGAGCAGACACTAACTGGCAGATGTGTACGACTGATCATCAGCAAAGGCGAGTTGTAGTGCTCGAAAACCATCTTAGTTTAGTCTTAGCAACACTATCCAATGTGTTGCCGCCTGAGTTGTGAAATTTTATCCGAATACTTTCCCTTTCACAGTGATTAAGCTTTAAAGGACTATACACATGAGCAGCGAAGTGCGACCACGAATTCTAAGAAATAGCCAATTTCGAATGGAAATGAAAATGCCAAAAGTTGCACATTTAATGGTCAAGAAATTAAAACTCCACAAAAGTCAACTCAATATAGGGGGACATTTCAAATTCTTTTCCTTGCAAACTAATCTCGTCCTGGCTGACTTGCAGAACTCAAAAAGCGACTACACGAATACAAAACAATCACAAGCTATCTGCAAGAAGTGGCACATGTCCTGATCACTTGATATCCGCACAACTCGTCTCTATTTTGAACACTCTGTGGTCGATCTAAATTATATCAAAACTTGGACGATCATCAAGCTGTTGTCTATTTTATGTCGGTCTTAGCAGCTTCATCATTCTCATTTTTACTCAATCGTCGAGCATTTCGATGATCTTGATATTCCTAAGCCAGGCTCAAGAAAATGATGAGTAGCCCCCTCAAATACTGGGGATGGATATTTTTTTTTAATATGAAGTAAGTATGGAAAACGTGCATCTGTTTGAATAATCCCTTAGAGTATGTTTCCCTCCATCTTGAACGTCTCAAGATCGAGCACTTGTTTCGAAATTTAGGAAAATACAAATAATTACATGAAGCTTTAAATATTTCAGACGAACTTTTAAGAGTGGAAGTGTCTCGGTTGGTCATGACTGCTCGGATACCTCCCAATGGCCAACTACGTAATTTAAACAAGAGATGATTCCTTGGATGCCTGTAGCCTTTACACAATTTACTACTTTTGTGTCCCTTTTCTCAGACGATGTCACCTCTCATAATCAGGCTTAATAGAATAAGTCCCAAATTCAACCTTCTGACGAGCTGTTTCATATTCACTTCAGACCAGTGCCTTTTTGAGGATTTAACGATTGGGATAATGTAGATTCAAGCAATTTAATGTTGCCCCACCAAGATGCACTGCCTGCGCAACACTGGATGCAACTTCTCTCAGGAAATTCAACTCTCGCGACATTCCCCCTGTTCCAAAATAAAGTCGGGTCTACATTGCTTCTCACTTTCTTTTTACTCTCAGTCGCATTTCAGAAACAATTCGAATGTATTTCATGCCCCAAAAATTAGCAAAGAATCAGCAGATGGTTGACTCGAAGCAAAGATCATTTAAACAGCCTGAATCCTTTTCACTCAGCCTCAGGCAGTGCCACTTCCTTTAGACAACTTATCTTCCATTTATTTTCCCAATCAGCCTCTTCTACGTCAGAATAAATAAATCCTCAGATGGCCCCTGAATATTTCCATTATCCCCCCAATTCAATTCCTTAAAATCCCCATTCATTCCTCCAGGCGAATTCCTTCCCCCATCACATCACAATGCGCTCAGTGTAACCAGCACTCAATGTGCCATCGCACCCTTACCTTACTCAACAAAAATAATTGCGCCAACCGAATCTCCGAATGTCTGGGGCAAATTCAAACGTAATTTCACACCACCACCACCAAAATCCACCTCAGTTCGATATTCGAAACCGCGCACCCACACCACTGCATCGCACGCACACATCCCCAACCCATCGTCGCAGGGGAAACCGCCAAAAGTTTGACATTTCGAAAGGTTTCCATGTGTACGTGTACTGTCATCGTTGACAAGACGAAAACAAAACCAAAAAGAAACCGGACCGCAGTGGAAATCAACTCCATAAACAGAATGAAACACGGTCGCCTAGCCAGCGGAGAGCCAGCTGTCCCTTGACGTGTATACATTGCCGCCAGCTGATTTGGCGATGAACAGTTGTTGTTGTGAGGCATGGATCAGGGGGGGAGAGGCGCGAGACCAACGGGGTGGCTAGCCTATACAAACACAATCAGCTTGTCTCCCCGCGCATACAATCATGCGCTCCATTCATTGGGCAACCGAAAGAATCTCCGCCACTCGCATGATTACCTGTTTTTTTTGATGACGATGAAGTTGATGGGATGTATACTCACCTACCTGTGTGTATGCATGGATGAATAGAATGCAAAAAGAGCAAATACACGTCCGAATCGAACACGCAAGCTCTTCGGAAGAGCAGACGAATAAAAATGATACAAAAAAAATAAACGAGTGAAAAACCTCTAGAATAACTGGTTTTTGGGTCACTGTGCGCGTAAATATGTGATTTATAAGGAATGCCCAGTGCGGAGACTCCCGCGGTACACTACCAATACTTGAACTGAAACTGCGCTGGTGGCCATGCCAGTGCACTAGCAGTTCACACAAATTGTGCTAGCGCCAGCAGAAAATCGCAACGAAAACATATAGCGGAATCGCAATCGATGTCGCAACAGTCCCCTCGAAGTGGTTGACGAAAAAACACAAATATCACCTTTCCTTATGTCTATGAGCGACGAATGGGGACGTTCATCGTTTTATTTCACCTCAATTCATCAATATTTGGGTTCCAGAAGAAATTTAAAGCACCGTCGGTGGTGGGGCTTCCGCTTAGGTTCCTCTTTAGATGGGGGACGTCTTGAATCCACGGGCAGCGTAATCTTGTGGCACGGAACGGTCAGATAGCCTGGGGAAGTCCGGATCTCCGGGATGACACACTCGACGGTTCTGAAGAACTCTCCAGCCTCCCTTGCGAGTCCAATCCTGCAGAGGAAAGCAAATGCACTCACAGTATTCTCTTGTGGCAAGACATCATCAAGTTCTACGTACGTTTTGATTGTATTTGAAGTAGTACACTCCGGCGTAGATGCCAGTGGTGATCATCAGCGCTTTGCCAATCCAGAAGCGAACGGCAAATGCCCGACTGAAGCCCTATATTGCGGGTGATGAAGCGCATTAAAGGTTAGGAACGTTCACTTACATAATACAGTGCAGCTGGACAACTTACCAAAGATGGCTCCAGAGCCTTGGCCAATGCATCTAGAGGAGTGCGATAGAACTTCCTAATGGAATTTGTGAACTCAGCGTCCAGAGCAGGTACACGTCTTGGCTCGTTCTTGCTGAGTACTTGATCCTTTAACCACTGCTTTCGCCACTCGGTTTCTTCGGGGGTCATTCCAATTAAACGCTCCCGTTCGCGGACCATACGGCCAGCAATGGCCATTGGCTTAACACCTCCAGTTGGTGATGCTGCTGCCATTTTTCACGATTTGCTGGAACAAATTTAACCAATTCAAGAAATTGTGCGGAAAAAAAAACAATGTTCGGGCAGCGAGATGTTTCTTACTTTTTTTTGACAGTTGTAAAGTTGTCAAAATGAGCAGGGCTGGTGTGGAGGTGCTGCGGAATGTCGACGTTCGATTGTAGTAGATTTGGTCTGCTGGTGAAATGGAACCCGGAGCGGTTCGAGAATCTGGCAGATTCAAGCAAATGATAAATCATTGTTTATTTGCTGGTTTGAACTTTATTCTTAAAATATATTTAAAGACCTTAAATCCTTATGCTAATAAATGCCGCCGTTTCCATTGCTTTCCTGCCTTTTTCCGTCGTCGTCTTTGCGATCATTTATCACCCGCTGGCTTGGACCTCCTTGAAGCACGATTGACCTTCGATTCTGACTGCCGTCCTAGTTCGTCGCAGATGAACTTCCCGACATCGATGAGTTTGTCCAAATCGATTCCGGTCTGAATGCCCATTCCGTGAAGCATGTACACGACATCCTCCGTTGCTGCATTGCCAGAGGCCCCTCGAGCATACGGGCAACCACCAAGACCCGAAACAGATGAGTCCACAACCGATATCCCTACAAAAGAACACAAACATTAATCCACTGATTCTCCCCAGTAACTCCCAAAACAAACCATAATCAAGTGATGTCAAGATGTTGGACAGCGCCTGGCCGTAGGTGTCATGACAATGAACAGCCAACCGCTCAACGGGGACAACTTTCACAACTTCATCCAGCATCTTCCGCATTGTGCCGGGAGTTCCAACGCCAATCGTGTCGCCCAGAGAGATCTCATAGCATCCCAGGGCGTATATGGCTTCCACAACCTTCGCCACTTTCAGCGGGCTGATGGCTCCCTCGTATGGACAGCCAACAACAGTCGATACGTACCCTCGCACCTTGACGTTTGCCTTCTTGGCCGCTTCCAAAACTGGACGGAATCGTTCTATGCTTTCAGCTGCACTACAGTTGACGTTCTTACGAGAGAATGAGTCAGATGCAGCCCCAAAGACGGCCACCTCCTCCGCACCAGCTGCGAGGGCACTTTCAAAACCCTTCAGGTTCGGCGTCAGCACGGGGTAGGAGACACCCGGTGCTCGCTTGATTCCTTTTAGTACTTCCGTATTGTCACCCATCTGGGGAACCCACTTGGCGCTGACGAAGCTGGTGGCTTCTATCGTCTGCAGACCAGTCTCGGACAGACGGTCGATCAGGGTGATTTTGGTTGATGCTGGCAGGAGGGTCGGTTCGTTCTGTAGCCCGTCCCGTGGGCCGACTTCAACAATTCGCACATCTCTTGGAACGGCTGGTGCTGATCGCTGAACAGAGTGTTCATGAGGATTCAGGAAAACGAAGTGGAAGTAGAGATACTCACGACAGCGTATGTTCTGCTAAGGATTTGTGCCAATGGCAAACGTGTTCGCTGGAAAAACATCTTCGAGCCGAAAACAAGACTTTCACAAACTGATCGACGTACTCCGCGAAGTGATAAGATTTGACAGATACCAGCTGTTCTCGGGGGGAACGAGTTGAATTGTAGACTATCGCGAACCAGATGTGGTGTTGCTGGTGTCGGTGTGGGAGAATTTCACAGATGTTCGAATTGTGGGTAAGCTGTGCGAGTGCTGATGATGACTTCCGGTTGCGGGGGGTAATTCGGAAGGCGGATGAAAGAGGCTAAGTTTTTGTTTATTATTTGTTTAATTCGAGGAAATCATGCTGGACCGTTGCCGAGATCGTCACGGAGGATCTATGCAGTGGTTTGCTGATTCTATGAAGGGAAGTAGGAGTTCCTGACTGAATTTATTTCCCAGAATCGGGGATCTTCCTTTAGACACAAATAATCTGATGTGGAGATTCGAAAGACACTTCTGCTGGTTGCGAACTCTGTTTGCGTATGAGTTCCTGAAATAAATCCAGCCGCCTTTCAACGGTTGTAAATCTTTCACCGTTTGCAGATTGGGTAACGTTCGTTGTGGGGCTTGACTCCAGCGTGATGGCTTGTGGAGCAGATTACTACAAGGAAGTTTATACAGCGCTTCCTGTACATATCTCTATCTGAAATTCAAAAATGGGGTTAGAACGGACATCGCATCGAAATTAGATCTGATTAGTGTACGCTGCTTAAAGCGTTCAGATAATCTTAAGTTTGCCCTCTAAAATTGCCTTGGACTCACACTACTCTACGATCTACCATTTCTGAGATATCCTCGCTAAGAAATTCACTTCACTAGATTTGGGTGCATTTTCATCCCCTAGCCTATGTGTTGCTCAGGAGAGCTACACTTTTTCCAATTTGACTCAGTACATAATTCACAGTTAGTTGCGACGGATACAAATTGTTAACGGGACTCCAGAGCGGAGGAAAGCATACTTACCTGGCGTAGGGGTTACCGTGATCATGAAGGCGGTTCCCCCGGAGTGAGGTCTGACCATTGCACCACCGGTTGGATTGACCTCCGCGATTGTTCCTAATGCGAGCAACTCGTGCGTGTAATTTTTGGTAGCCGGGAATGGCGTTCGCGCCGTCCCGACGTTAACTTACACTCACTATTAAATTTAATTGAACAGTGCCCTTTCAGTGTCTACTGAAAGGACAACTTGAAATCGGCAGTGTCCAGTAGCTTGCTTCCATGCCTTTGTATGTACTAATGGGTTCAGAGATCCCCAAACTCTCAGGATCTGTTAATACACTCACCAGAACATGCAAAAAGGTGTGCGCAGGTCATAGGTAGCCCTAGAAGTGCCGCTGTGGCAGTCGGAAGATTGGCCGTGAAATCCATCAGAAATGCCTTACTAACCACTGCTTGGATTTTGGGGTCAAAATCTGAATGTTGCCGGACGCTCCCCAAACTCTCAGGATCTGTTAATACACACACCAGGACATGCAAAAAGGTGTGCGCAAGTCATAGGTAGCCCTAGAAGAGCCGCTGTGGCAGTTGGAAGATGGGACGTGAAATCCATCAGAAATGCCTTACTAACCACTGCTTGGATTTTGGGGTCAAAATCTGAATGTTGCCGGACGCCCCCCAAACTCTCAGGATCTGTTAATACACACACCAGGACATGCAAAAAGGTGTGCGCAAGTCATAGGTAGCCCTAGAAGAGCCGCTGTGGCAGTTGGAAGATGGGCCGTGAAATCCATCAGAAATGCCTTACTAACCACTGCTTGGATTTTGGGGTCAAAATCTGAATGTTGCCGGACGCCCCCCAAACTCTCAGGATCTGTTAATACACACACCAGGACATGCAAAATGGTGTGCGCAAGTCATAGGTAGCCCTAGAAGAGCCGCTGTGGCAGTTGGAAGATGGGACGTGAAATCCATCAGAAATGCCTTACTAACCACTGCTTGGATTTTGGGGTCAAAATCTGAATGTTGCCGGACGCCCCCCAAACTCTCAGGATCTGTTAATACACACACCAGGACATGCAAAATGGTGTGCGCAAGTCATAGGTAGCCCTAGAAGAGCCGCTGTGGCAGTCGGAAGATTGGCCGTGAAATCCATCAGAAATGCCTTACTAACCACTGCTTGGATTTTGGGGTCAAAATCTGAATGTAGCCGGACGCTCCCCAAACTCTCAGGATCTGTTAATACACACACCAGGACATGCAAAAAGGTGTGCGCAAGTCATAGGTAGCCCTAGAAGAGCCGCTGTGGCAGTTGGAAGATGGGCCGTGAAATCCATCAGAAATGCCTTACTAACCACTGCTTGGATTTTGGGGTCAAAATCTGAATGTTGCCGGACGCCCCCCAAACTCTCAGGATCTGTAAATACACACACCAGGATATGCAAAAAAGTGTGCGCAAGTCATAGGTAGCCCTAGAAGAGCCGCTGTGGCAGTTGGAAGATGGGCCGTGAAATCCATCAGAAATGCCTTACTAACCACTGCTTGGATTTTGGGGTCAAAATCTGAATGTTGCCGGACGCTCCCCAAACTCTCAGGATCTGTTAATACACACACCAGGACATGCAAAAAGGTGTGCGCAAGTCATAGGTAGCCCTAGAAGAGCCGCTGTGGCAGTTGGAAGATGGGCCGTGAAATCCATCAGAAATGCCTTACTAACCACTGCTTGGATTTTGGGGTCAAAATCTGAATGTTGCCGGACGCCCCCCAAACTCTCAGGATCTGTAAATACACACACCAGGATATGCAAAAAGGTGTGCGCAAGTCGTTGGTAGCCCTAATAGGGCCGCTGTGGCAGTTGGACGATGGGCCGTGAAATCCATCAGAAATGCCTTACTAACCACTGCTTGGATTTTGGGGTCAAAATCTGAATGTTGCCGGACGCCCCCCAAACTCTCAGGATCTGTTAATACACACACCAGGACATGCAAAAAGGTGTGCGCAAGTCATAGGTAGCCCTAGAAGAGCCGCTGTGGCAGTCGGAAGATTGGCCGTGAAATCCTTCAAAAATGCCTTACTAACCACTGCTTGGATTTTGGGGTCAAAATCTGAATGTTGCCGGACGCTCCCCAAACTCTCAGGATCTGTTAATACACACACCAGGACACGCAAAAAGGTGTGCGCAAGTCATAGGTAGCCCTAGAAGAGCCGCTGTGGCAGTCGGAAGATGGGCCGTGAAATCCTTAAAAAATGCCTTACTAACCACTGCTTGGATTTTGGGGTCAAAATCAGAATGTTGCCGGACGCCCCCCAAACTCTCAGGATCTGTTAATACACTCACCAGGACATGCAAAGTGGTGTGCGCAAGTCATAGGTAGCCCTAGAAGAGCCGCTGTGGCAGTCGGAAGATGGGCCGTGAAATCCTTCAAAAATGCCTTACTAACCACTGCTTGGATTTTGGGGTCAAAATCTGAATGTTGCCGGACGCTCCCCAAACTCTCAGGATCTGTTAATACACACACCAGGACATGCAAAAAGGTGTGCGCAAGTCATAGGTAGCCCTAGAAGAGCCGCTGTGGCAGTCGGAAGATGGGCCGTGAAATCCTTAAAAAATGCCTTACTAACCACTGCTTGGATTTTGGGGTCAAAATTTGAATGTTGCCGGACGCCCCCCAAACTCTCAGGATCTGTTAATACACTCACCAGGACATGCAAAGTGGTGTGCGCAAGTCATAGGTAGCCCTAGAAGAGCCGCTGTGGCAGTCGGAAGATGGGCCGTGAAATCCTTCAAAAATGCCTTACTAACCACTGCTTGGATTTTGGGGTCAAAATCTCAATGTTGCCGGAGGCCCCCCAAACTCCCAGGATCTGTTAATACACTCACCAGAACATGCGAAATGGTGTGCGCAAGTCATAGGTAGCCCTAGAAGAGCCGCTGTGGCAGTTGGAAGAAGGGGCGTGAAATCCATCAGAAATGCCTTACTAACCACTGCTTGCATTTTGGGGTCAAAATCTCAATGTTGCCGGACGCCCCCCAAACTCTCAGGATCTGTTAATACACACACCAGGACATGCAAAATGGTGTGCGCAAGTCATAGGTAGCCCTAGAAGAGCCGCTGTGGCAGTTGGAAGATGGGACGTGAAATCCATCAAAAATGCCTTACTAACCACTGCTTGGATTTTGGGGTCAAAATCTGAATGTTGCCGGACGCCCCCCAAACTCTCAGGATCTGTTAATACACACACCAGGACATGCAAAATGGTGTGCGCAAGTCATAGGTAGCCCTAGGAGAGCCGCTGTGGCAGTTGGAAGATGGGACGTGAAATCCATCAAAAATGCCTTACTAACCACTGCTTGGATTTTGGGGTCAAAATCTGAATGTTGCCGGACGCCCCCCAAACTCTCAGGATCTGTTAATACACACACCAGGACATGCAAAATGGTGTGCGCAAGTCATAGGTAGCCCTAGAAGAGCCGCTGTGGCAGTCGGAAGATTGGCCGTGAAATCCATCAGAAATGCCTTACTAACCACTGCTTGGATTTTGGGGTCAAAATCTGAATGTAGCCGGACGCTCCCCAAACTCTCAGGATCTGTTAATACACACACCAGGACACGCAAAAAGGTGTGCGCAAGTCATAGGTAGCCCTAGAAGAGCCGCTGTGGCAGTTTGAAGATGGGCCGTGAAATCTATCAAAAATGCCTTACTAACCACTGCTTGGATTTTGGGGTCAAAATCTGAATGTTGCCGGACGCCCCCCAAACTCTCAGGATCTGTTAATACACACACCAGGACATGCAAAATGGTGTGCGCAAGTCATAGGTAGCCCTAGAAGAGCCGCTGTGGCAGTCGGAAGATTGGCCGTGAAATCCATCAGAAATGCCTTACTAACCACTGCTCGGATTTTGGGGTCAAAATCTGAATGTTGCCGGACACTCCCCAAACTCTCAGGATTTGTTAATACACACACCAGCACATGCAAAAAGGTGTGCGCAAGTCATAGGTAGCCCTAGAAGAGCCGCTGTGGCAGTCGGAAGATGGGCCGTGAAATCCATCAGAAATGCCTTACTAACCACTGCTTGGATTTTGGGGTCAAAATCTGAATGTTGCCGGACGCTCCCCAAACTCTCAGGATCTGTTAATACACACACCAGGACACGCAAAAAGGTGTGCGCAAGTCATAGGTAGCCCTAGAAGAGCCGCTGTGGCAGTTTGAAGATGGGCCGTGAAATCTATCAAAAATGCCTTACTAACCACTGCTTGGATTTTGGGGTCAAAATCTGAATGTTGCCGGACGCCCCCCAAACCTTCAGGATCTGTTAATACACACACCAGGACATGCAAAAAGGTGTGCGCAAGTCATAGGTAGCCCTAGAAGAGCCGCTGTGGCAGTTGGAAGATGGGCCGTGAAATCCATCAAAAATGCCTTACTAACCACTGCTCGGATTTTGGGGTCAAAATCTGAATGTTGCCGGACACTCCCCAAACTCTCAGGATCTGCTAATACACACACCAGGACATGCAAAAAGGTGTGCGCAAGTCATAGGTAGCCCTAGAAGAGCCGCTGTGGCAGTTTGAAGATGGGCCGTGAAATCTATCAAAAATGCCTTACTAACCACTGCTTGGATTTTGGGGTCAAAATCTGAATGTTGCCGGACGCCCCCCAAACTCTCAGGATCTGTTAATACACACACCAGGACATGCAAAATGGTGTGCGCAAGTCATAGGTAGCCCTAGAAGAGCCGCTGTGGCAGTCGGAAGATTGTCCGTGAAATCCATCAGAAATGCCTTACTAACCACTGCTTGGATTTTGGGGTCAAAATCTGAATGTAGCCGGACGCTCCCCAAACTCTCAGGATCTGTTAATACACACACCAGGACACGCAAAAAGGTGTGCGCAAGTCATAGGTAGCCCTAGAAGAGCCGCTGTGGCAGTTTGAAGATGGGCCGTGAAATCTATCAAAAATGCCTTACTAACCACTGCTTGGATTTTGGGGTCAAAATCTGAATGTTGCCGGACGCCCCCCAAACTCTCAGGATCTGTTAATACACACACCAGGACATGCAAAATGGTGTGCGCAAGTCATAGGTAGCCCTAGAAGAGCCGCTGTGGCAGTCGGAAGATTGGCCGTGAAATCCATCAGAAATGCCTTACTAACCACTGCTTGGATTTTGGGGTCAAAATCTGAATGTTGCCGGACGCTCCCCAAACTCTCAGGATTTGTTAATACACACACCAGCACATGCAAAAAGGTGTGCGCAAGTCATAGGTAGCCCTAGAAGAGCCGCTGTGGCAGTCGGAAGATTGGCCGTGAAATCCATCAGAAATGCCTTACTAACCACTGCTTGGATTTTGGGGTCAAAATCTGAATGTTGCCGGACGCTCCCCAAACTCTCAGGATCTGTTAATACACACACCAGGACACGCAAAAAGGTGTGCGCAAGTCATAGGTAGCCCTAGAAGAGCCGCTGTGGCAGTTTGAAGATGGGCCGTGAAATCTATCAAAAATGCCTTACTAACCACTGCTTGGATTTTGGGGTCAAAATCTGAATGTTGCCGGACGCCCCCCAAACCTTCAGGATCTGTTAATACACACACCAGGACATGCAAAAAGGTGTGCGCAAGTCATAGGTAGCCCTAGAAGAGCCGCTGTGGCAGTTGGAAGATGGGCCGTGAAATCCATCAAAAATGCCTTACTAACCACTGCTCGGATTTTGGGGTCAAAATCTGAATGTTGCCGGACACTCCCCAAACTCTCAGGATTTGTTAATACACACACCAGCACATGCAAAAAGGTGTGCGCAAGTCATAGGTAGCCCTAGAAGAGCCGCTGTGGCAGTCGGAAGATTGGCCGTGAAATCCATCAGAAATGCCTTACTAACCACTGCTTGGATTTTGGGGTCAAAATCTGAATGTTGCCGGACGCCCCCCAAACTCTCAAGATCTGTTAATACACACACCAGGACATGCAAAATGGTGTGCGCAAGTCATAGGTAGCCCTAGGAGAGCCGCTGTGGCAGTTGGAAGATGGGCCGTGAAATCCATCAAAAATGCCTTACTAACCACTGCTTGGATTTTGGGGTCGAAATCTGAATGTTGCCGGACGCCCCCCAAACTCTCAAGATCTGTTAATACACACACCAGGACATGCAAAATGGTGTGCGCAAGTCATAGGTAGCCCTAGAAGAGCCGCTGTGGCAGTCGGAAGATTGGCCGTGAAATCCATCAGAAATGCCTTACTAACCACTGCTTGGATTTTGGGGTCAAAATCTGAATGTTGCCGGACGCCCCCCAAACTCTCAAGATCTGTTAATACACACACCAGGACATGCAAAATGGTGTGCGCAAGTCATAGGTAGCCCTAGAAGAGCCGCTGTGGCAGTCGGAAGATGGGCCGTGAAATCCTTCAAAAATGCCTTACTAACCACTGCTTGGATTTTGGGGTCAAAATCTGAATGTTGCCGGACGCCCCCCAAACTCTCAAGATCTGTTAATACACACACCAGGACATGCAAAATGGTGTGCGCAAGTCATAGGTAGCCCTAGAAGAGCCGCTGTGGCAGTCGGAAGATGGGCCGTGAAATCCTTCAAAAATGCCTTACTAACCACTGCTTGGATTTTGGGGTCAAAATCTGAATGTTGCCGGACGCCCCCCAAACTCTCAGGATCTGTTAATACACACACCAGGACATGCAAAAAGGTGTGCGCAAGTCATAGGTAGCCCTAGAAGAGCCGCTGTGGCAGTCGGAAGATGGGACGTGAAATCCATCAGAAATGCCTTACTAACCACTGCTTGGATTTTGGGGTCAAAATCTGAATGTTGCCGGACGCCCCCCAAACTCTCAGGATCTGTTAATACACACACCAGGACATGCAAAAAGGTGTGCGCAAGTCATAGGTAGCCCTAGAAGAGCCGCTGTGGCAGTCGGAAGATGGGACGTGAAATCCATCAGAAATGCCTTACTAACCACTGCTTGGATTTTGGGGTCAAAATCTGAATGTTGCCGGACGCCCCCCAAACTCTCAAGATCTGTTAATACACACACCAGGACATGCAAAATGGTGTGCGCAAGTCATAGGTAGCCCTAGAAGAGCCGCTGTGGCAGTCGGAAGATGGGCCGTGAAATCCTTCAAAAATGCCTTACTAACCACTGCTTGGATTTTGGGGTCAAAATCTGAATGTTGCCGGACGCCCCCCAAACTCTCAGGATCTGTTAATACACACACCAGGACATGCAAAATGGTGTGCGCAAGTCATAGGTAGCCCTAGGAGAGCCGCTGTGGCAGTTGGAAGATGGGACGTGAAATCTATCAAAAATGCCTTACTAACCACTGCTTGGATTTTGGGGTCAAAATCTGAATGTTGCCGGACGCTCCCCAAACTCTCAGGATCTGTTAATACACACACCAGGACATGCAAAATGGTGTGCGCAAGTCATAGGTAGCCCTAGGAGAGCCGCTGTGGCAGTTGGAAGATGGGACGTGAAATCCATCAAAAATGCCTTACTAACCACTGCTTGGATTTTGGGGTCAAAATCTGAATGTTGCCGGATGCCCCCAAAACTCTCAGGATCTGTTAATACACACACCAGGACATGTAAAATGGTGTGCGCAAGTCATAGGTAGCCCTAGAAGAGCCGCTGTGGCAGTCGGAAGATGGGCCGTGAAATCCATCAGAAATGCCTTACTAACCACTGCTTGGATTTTGGGGTCAAAATCTGAATGTTGCCGGACGCCCCCCAAACTCTCAGGATCTGTTAATACACACACCAGGACATGCAAAATGGTGTGCGCAAGTCATAGGTAGCCCTAGGAGAGCCGCTGTGGCAGTTGGAAGATGGGACGTGAAATCCATCAAAAATGCCTTACTAACCACTGCTTGGATTTTGGGGTCAAAATCTGAATGTTGCCGGATGCCCCCAAAACTCTCAGGATCTGTTAATACACACACCAGGACATGTAAAATGGTGTGCGCAAGTCATAGGTAGCCCTAGAAGAGCCGCTGTGGCAGTCGGAAGATGGGCCGTGAAATCCATCAGAAATGCCTTACTAACCACTGCTTGGATTTTGGGGTCAAAATCTGAATGTTGCCGGACGCCCCCCAAACTCTCAGGATCTGTTAATACACACACCAGGACATGCAAAATGGTGTGCGCAAGTCATAGGTAGCCCTAGAAGAGCCGCTGTGGCAGTCGGAAGATGGGCCGTGAAATCCATCAGAAATGCCTTACTAACCACTGCTTGGATTTTGGGGTCAAAATCTGAATGTTGCCGGACACTCCCCAAACTCTCAGGATCTGCTAATACACACACCAGGACATGCAAAAAGGTGTGCGCAAGTCATAGGTAGCCCTAGAAGAGCCGCTGTGGCAGTTGGAAGATGGGCCGTGAAATCCATCAAAAATGCCTTACTAACCACTGCTTGGATTTTGGGGTCAAAATCTGAATGTTGCCGGACACTCCCCAAACTCTCAGGATCTGCTAATACACACACCAGGACATGCAAAAAGGTGTGCGCAAGTCATAGGTAGCCCTAGAAGAGCCGCTGTGGCAGTTGGAAGATGGGCCGTGAAATCCATCAAAAATGCCTTACTAACCACTGCTTGGATTTTGGGGTCAAAATCTGAATGTTGCCGGACACTCCCCAAACTCTCAGGATCTGCTAATACACACACCAGGACATGCAAAAAGGTGTGCGCAAGTCATAGGTAGCCCTAGAAGAGCCGCTGTGGCAGTTGGAAGATGGGCCGTGAAATCCATCAAAAATGCCTTACTAACCACTGCTTGGATTTTGGGGTCAAAATCTGAATGTTGCCGGACACTCCCCAAACTCTCAGGATCTGCTAATACACACACCAGGACATGCAAAAAGGTGTGCGCAAGTCATAGGTAGCCCTAGAAGAGCCGCTGTGGCAGTCGGAAGATGGGCCGTGAAATCCTTCAAAAATGCCTTACTAACCACTGCTTGGATTTTAGGGTCAAAATCAGAATGTTGCCGGACGCCCCCCAAACTCTCAGGATCTGTTAATACACACACCAGGACATGCAAAATGGTGTGCGCAAGTCATAGGTAGCCCTAGGAGAGCCGCTGTGGCAGTCGGAAGATGGGCCGTGAAATCCTTCAAAAATGCCTTACTAACCACTGCTTGGATTTTGGGGTCAAAATCTGAATGTTGCCGGACGCCCCCCCAAACTCTCAGGATCTGTTAATACACACACCAGGACATGCAAAATGGTGTGCGCAAGTCATAGGTAGCCCTAGGAGAGCCGCTGTGGCAGTTGGAAGATGGGACGTGAAATCCATCAAAAATGCCTTACTAGCCACTGCTTGGATTTTGGGGTCAAAATCTGAATGTTGCCGGACGCCCCCCAAACTCTCAGGATCTGCTAATACACACACCAGGACATGCAAAAAGGTGTGCGCAAGTCATAGGTAGCCCTAGAAGAGCCGCTGTGGCAGTTGGAAGATGGGCCGTGAAATCCATCAAAAATGCCTTACTGCCACTGCTTGGATTTTGGGGTCAAAATCTGAATGTTGCCGGACGCCCCCCAAACTCTCAGGATCTGTTAATACACACACCAGGACATGCAAAATGGTGTGCGCAAGTCATAGGTAGCCCTAGAAGAGCCGCTGTGGCAGTCGGAAGATGGGCCGTGAAATCCATCAGAAATGCCTTACTAACCACTGCTTGGATTTTGGGGTCAAAATCTGAATGTTGCCGGACACTCCCCAAACTCTCAGGATCTGCTAATACACACACCAGGACATGCAAAAAGGTGTGCGCAAGTCATAGGTAGCCCTAGAAGAGCCGCTGTGGCAGTTGGAAGATGGGCCGTGAAATCCATCAAAAATGCCTTACTAACCACTGCTTGGATTTTGGGGTCAAAATCTGAATGTTGCCGGACACTCCCCAAACTCTCAGGTTCTGCTAATACACACACCAGGACATGCAAAAAGGTGTGCGCAAGTCATAGGTAGCCCTAGAAGAGCCGCTGTGGCAGTTGGAAGATGGGCCGTGAAATCCATCAAAAATGCCTTACTAACCACTGCTTGGATTTTGGGGTCAAAATCTGAATGTTGCCGGACGCCCCCCAAACTCTCAGGATATGTTAATACACACACCAGGACATGCAAAATGGTGTGCGCAAGTCATAGGTAGCCCTAGAAGAGCCGCTGTGGCAGTCGGAAGATTGGCCGTGAAATCCATCAGAAATGCCTTACTAACCACTGCTTGGATTTTGGGGTCAAAATCTGAATGTTGCCGGACGCTCCCCAAACTCTCAGGATCTGTTAATACACACACCAGGACATGCAAAATGGTGTGCGCAAGTCATAGGTAGCCCTAGGAGAGCCGCTGTGGCAGTTGGAAGATGGGACGTGAAATCCATCAAAAATGCCTTACTAGCCACTGCTTGGATTTTGGGGTCAAAATCTGAATGTTGCCGGACGCCCCCCAAACTCTCAGGATCTGCTAATACACACACCAGGACATGCAAAAAGGTGTGCGCAAGTCATAGGTAGCCCTAGAAGAGCCGCTGTGGCAGTCGGAAGATGGGCCGTGAAATCCATCAGAAATGCCTTACTAACCACTGCTTGGATTTTGGGGTCAAAATCTGAATGTTGCCGGACGCCCCCCAAACTCTCAGGATCTGTTAATACACTCACCAGAACATGCAAAATGGTGTGCGCAAGTCATAGGTAGCCCTAGAAGAGCCGCTGTGGCAGTTGGCAGATGGGACGTGAAATCCATCAAGAATGCCTTACTAACCACTGCTTGGATTTTGGGGTCAAAATCTGAATGTTGCCAGACGCCCCCCAAACTCTCAGGATCTGTTAATACACTCACCAGGACATGCAAAAAGGTGTGCGCAAGTCATAGGTAGCCCTAGAAGAGCCGCTGTGGCAGTTGGAAGATGGGACGTGAAATCCATCAAAAATGCCTTACTAACCACTGCTTGGATTTTGGGGTCAAAGTCTGAATGTTGCCGGACGCTCCCCAAACTCTCAGGATCTGTTAATACACACACCAGGACATGCAAAAAGGTGTGCGCAAGTCATAGGTAGCCCTAGAAGAGCCGCTGTGGCAGTTTGAAGATGGGCCGTGAAATCCATCAAAAATGCCTTACTAACCACTGCTTGGATTTTGGGGTCAAAATCTGAATGTTGCCAGACGCCCCCCAAACTCTCAGGATCTGTTAATACACTCACCAGGACATGCAAAAAGGTGTGCGCAAGTCATAGGTAGCCCTAGAAGAGCCGCTGTGGCAGTTGGAAGAAGGGGCGTGAGATCCATCAGAAATGCCTTACTAACCACTGCTTGGATTTTGGGGTCAAAATCTGAATGTTGCCGGACGCCCCCCAAACTCTCAGGATCTGTTAATACACACACCAGGACATGCAAAAAGGTGTGCGCAAGTCATAGGTAGCCCTAGAAGAGCCGCTGTGGCAGTTGGAAGAAGGGGCGTGAGATCCATCAGAAATGCCTTACTAACCACTGCTTGGATTTTGGGGTCAAAATCTCAATGTTGCCGGAGGCCCCCCAAACTCCCAGGATCTGTTAATACACTCATCAGAACATGCGAAATGGTGTGCGCAAGTCATAGGTAGCCCTAGAAGAGCCGCTGTGGCAGTTGGAAGAAGGGGCGTGAAATCCATCAGAAATGCCTTACTAACCACTGCTTGGATTTTGGGGTCAAAATCTCAATGTTGCCGGAGGCCCTCCAAACTCCCAGGATCTGTTAATACACTCACCAGAACATGCGAAATGGTGTGCGCAAGTCATAGGTAGCCCTAGAAGAGCCGCTGTGGCAGTTGGAAGAAGGGGCGTGAAATCCATCAGAAATGCCTTACTAACCACTGCTTGGATTTTGGGGTCAAAATCTCAATGTTGCCGGAGGCCCCCCAAACTCCCAGGATCGAAAAATGGTGTGCGCAAGTCATAGGTAGCCCTAGAAGAGCCGCTGTGGCAGTCGGAAGATTGGCCGTGAAATCCATCAGAAATGCCTTACTAACCACTGCTTGGATTTTGGGGTGAAAATCTCAATGTCGCCTGAGGCCCCCCAAACTCCCAGGATCTGTTAATACACTCACCAGAACATGCGAAATGGTGTGCGCAAGTCATAGGTAGCCCTAGAAGAGCCGCTGTGGCAGTTGGAAGATGCGCCGTGAAATCCTTCAAAAATGCCTTACTAACCACTGCTTGGATTTTAGGGTCAAAATCAGAATGTTGCCGGACGCCCCCCAAACTCTCAGGATCTGTTAATACACTCACCAGGACATGCAAAAAGGTGTGCGCAAGTCATAGGTAGCCCTAGAAGAGCCGCTGTGGCAGTTGGAAGATGGGCCGTGAAATCCATCAAAAATGCCTTACTAACCACTGCTTGGATTTTGGGGTCAAAATCTGAATGTTGCCAGACGCCCCCCAAACTCTCAGGATCTGTTAATACACTCACCAGGACATGCAAAAAGGTGTGCGCAAGTCATAGGTAGCCCTAGAAGAGCCGCTGTGGCAGTTGGAAGATGGGCCGTGAAATCCATCAAAAATGCCTTACTAACCACTGCTTGGATTTTGGGGTCAAAATCTCAATGTTGCCGGAGGCCCCCCAAACTCTCAGGATCTGTTAATACACACACCAGGACATGCAAAAAGGTGTGCGCAAGTCATAGGTAGCCCTAGAAGAGCCGCTGTGGCAGTTGGAAGAAGGGGCGTGAGATCCATCAGAAATGCCTTACTAACCACTGCTTGGATTTTGGGGTCAAAATCTCAATGTTGCCGGAGGCCCCCCAAACTCCCAGGATCTGTTAATACACTCATCAGAACATGCGAAATGGTGTGCGCAAGTCATAGGTAGCCCTAGAAGAGCCGCTGTGGCAGTTGGAAGAAGGGGCGTGAAATCCATCAGAAATGCCTTACTAACCACTGATTGGATTTTGGGGTCAAAATCTCAATGTTGCCGGAGGCCCCCCAAACTCCCAGGATCTGTTAATACACTCACCAGAACATGCGAAATGGTGTGCGCAAGTCATAGGTAGCCCTAGAAGAGCCGCTGTGGCAGTTGGAAGAAGGGGCGTGAAATCCATCAGAAATGCCTTACTAACCACTGCTTGGATTTTGGGGTCAAAATCTCAATGTTGCCGGAGGCCCCCCAAACTCCCAGGATCTGTTAATACACTCACCAGAACATGCGAAATGGTGTGCGCAAGTCATAGGTAGCCCTAGAAGAGCCGCTGTGGCAGTTGGAAGATGCGCCGTGAAATCCATCAGAAATGCCTTACTAACCACTGCTTGGATTTTGGGGTCAGAATCTGAATGTTGCCGGACGCCCCCCAAACTCTCAGGATGTGTTAATACACTCACCAGAACATGCAAAATGGTGTCCGCAAGTCATAGGTAGCCCTAGAAGTGCCGCTGTGGCAGTTTGAAGATGGGCCGGCAAATCCATCAGAAATGCCTTACTAACCACTGCTTGGATTTTGGGGTCAGAATCTGAATGTTGCCGGACGCCCCCCAAACTCTCAGGATCTGTATATACACTCACCAGAACATGCAAAATGGTGTCCGCAAGTCGGAGGTAGCTTTAGAAGTGCCGCTGTGGCAGTTGGAAGATGGGCAGTGGAATCCATCAGAAATGCCTTACTAACCACTGCTTGGATTTTGGGGTCAGAATCTGAATGTTGCCGGACGCCCCCCAAACTCTCAGGATCTGTTAATACACACACCGGGACATGCAAAATGGTGTGCGCAAGTCAAAGGTAGCCGTAGAAGAGCCGCTGTGGCAGTCGGAAGATGGGACGTGAAATCCATCAGAAATGCCTTACTAACCACTGCTTGGATTTTGGGGTCAGAATCTGAATGTTTCCGGACGCCCCCCAAACTCTCAGGATCTGTTAATATACACACCGGGACATGCAAAATGGTGTGCGCAAGTCATAGGTAGCCCTAGAAGTGCCGCTGTGGCAGTTTGAAGATGGGCCGTGAAATCCATCAGAAATGCCTTACTTATTTTGGGGTCTGCTTGGATTTTGGGGTCAAAATCTGAATGTTGCCGGATGCCCCCCAAACTCTCAGGATGTGTTAATACACTCACCAGAACATGCAAAATGGTGTCCGCAAGTCATATGTAGCCCTAGAAGTGCCGCTGTGGCAGTTTGAAGATGGGCCGGCAAATCCATCAGAAATGCCTTACTAACCACTGCTTGGATTTTGGGGTCAGAATCTGAATGTTGCCGGACGCCCCCCAAACTCTCAGGATCTGTTAATACACACACCGGGACATGCAAAATGGTGTGCGCAAGTCATAGGTAGCCCTAGAAGAGCCGTTGTGGCAGTTGGAAGATGGGACGTAAAATCCATCAGAAATGCCTTACTAACCACTGCTTGGATTTTGGGGTCAGAATCTGAATGTTGCCGGACGCCCCCCAAACTCTCAGGATGTGTTAATACACTCACCAGAACATGCAAAATGGTGTCCGCAAGTCATAGGTAGCCCTAGAAGTACCGCTGTGGCAGTTGCAAGATGGGCCGTGAAATCCATCAGAAATGCCTTACTAACCACTGCTTGGATTTTGGGCTCAAAATCTCAATGTCGCCGGACGCCCCCCAAACTCTCAGGATCTGTTAATACACACATCAGGACATGCAAAATGGTGTGCGCAAGTCATAGGTAGCCGTAGAAGAGCCGCTGTGGCAGTCGGAAGATGGGACGTGAAATCCATCAGAAATGCCTTACTAACCACTGCTTGGATTTTGGGGTCAAAATCTGAATGTTGCCGGACGCCCCCCAAACTCTCAGGATCTGTTAATACACACACCAGGACATGCAAAAAGGTGTGCGCAAGTCATAGGTAGCCCTAATAGGGCCGCTGTGGCAGTTGGACGATGGGCCGTGAAATCCATCAGAAATGCCTTACTAACCACTGCTTGGATTTTGGGGTCAAAATCTGAATGTTGCCGGACGCCCCCCAAACTCTCAGGATCTGTTAATACACACACCAGGACATGCAAAAAGGTGTGCGCAAGTCATAGGTAGCCCTAATAGGGCCGCTGTGGCAGTTGGAAGATGGGCCGTGAAATCCATCAGAAATGCCTTACTAACCACTGCTTGGATTTTGGGGTCAAAATCTGAATGTTGCCGGACGCCCCCCAAACTCTCAGGATCTGTTAATACACACACCAGGACATGCAAAAAGGTGTGCGCAAGTCATAGGTAGCCCTAATAGGGCCGCTGTGGCAGTTGGAAGATGGGCCGTGAAATCCATCAGAAATGCCTTACTAACCACTGCTTGGATTTTGGGGTCAAAATCTGAATGTTGCCGGACGCCCCCCAAACTCTCAGGATCTGTTAATACACACACCAGGACATGCAAAAAGGTGTGCGCAAGTCATAGGTAGCCCTAATAGGGCCGCTGTGGCAGTTGGAAGATGGGCCGTGAAATCCATCAGAAATGCCTTACTAACCACTGCTTGGATTTTGGGGTCAAAATCTGAATGTTGCCGGACGCCCCCCAAACTCTCAGGATCTGTTAATACACACACCAGGACATGCAAAAAGGTGTGCGCAAGTCATAGGTAGCCCTAATAGGGCCGCTGTGGCAGTTGGAAGATGGGCCGTGAAATCCATCAGAAATGCCTTACTAACCACTGCTTGGATTTTGGGGTCAAAATCTGAATGTTGCCGGACGCTCAACAAACTCTCAGGATCTGTTAATACACACACCAGGACATGCAAAAAGGTGTGCGCAAGTCATAGGTAGCCCTAATAGGGCCGCTGTGGCAGTTGGAAGATGGGCCGTGAAATCCATCAGAAATGCCTTACTAACCACTGCTTGGATTTTGGGGTCAAAATCTGAATGTTGCCGGACGCCCCCCAAACTCTCAGGATCTGTTAATACACACACCAGAAGATGCGAAATGGTGTGCGCAAGTTATAGGTATTGCTAGAAGAGCCGCTGTGGCAGTTGGAAGATGTGCCGTGAAATCCATAATGCCTATAGCTTACCTGCAAAGCCCTGAAAATCTGCCGTCAAATAAAATACAAGTGCTGTTGTTGTTTGACTCATTTTTTTGTTTAATATAATTAATGTACTAAATGTATCACCATAAAATATATTTTATTTAAAAGTTGCCTTTAAGTCCCCACTACACGGGAGAGAACATGCCTTAAGTAAATACAATCAACCAAGGGAAACGCTTAATCACTTCTTCATCTCGTCTCAAAATACAAAATTCAATTATGTAGATATTCGTTAAAAAGTTAAACATACTCCTTCCGGCAAAACTATACGCTATGCATGTTATGTGTGCTATAAAGATTTGTTTCTTCTTTTTTTGATTTTATCTAGAATTCTTTATTTCAAACATTTGTTGTAGAACATTACTTGACGAGGGAAAAAAATCTTGTCTTTCATCGTGTGCTCGTATCGTGAGTGTGTTTGGTTTTGGTTTAAATGTTTTTTTCTTTTCTTTTCTTATACATCACAGCCGATAAAAACAAACATAAACTAAGAAAATGAAATGTTACATTACATTAAGATTTTATTTAAGCACATCTAAGCCAATTGAATGTTATCGTTAACTCGAAACTAGGTGTAGTAGGAGATATTCAATCGAAACTAAGTAGCTAAGGGACTTAACAAAGAATGTGTGTGTATGTTGGAGAGTTACATTGTGGATTGAATCCGTTAACAATACAAGAAATACACTATGAATGGGACAATGAACAAAAGCAACACAACAAACATTAACCTCAAAGAAGAGAGCGAGTGTGTGCATCGCAACTTCTTCTGCTTCTAGTCAAAGTTAACATTTTTTTCATTATTATTTTTAAATAAATATTTACTTTATATATTATATACTATATATGTATAAAATACCTATTTTCTGTTTTTTTTTTCGTCTTGTTTGTATGAAGATATCAATGTTTATTTTGTTTCATTATTTAATTTAATTTGTTTGATAAAATTTTCCTATAAATTCTTGCCGTAAAAGCCTAAAAGTCTAATACGCGTCGATACAGGGCTTTGGACATGCTCCAAAATTTCCATCTTTTTTGTTTGTTTTTTTTTTTTGCATTTACAAATTACACGTGATTTTGTGTGTGGATTGTTTTTTTATGCATACAACATTGATATTTTTTTAAATTGATTGTTGAATGAGTAAATAATATAAATAATTGATTGATTGATTGTTTTGTTTGTTTTATTTTTTATTTTAATTCATTCATTTATTCGTAAACCAACCAAAGAGAGAAAGAAAAAAAGAGAAGAAATTATTAATGGACAAGTCACAATTTGATTTGTTTATAAAAAAATGTATTTTTTTTTTCATTTTTTTCAGTGAGTTTTGTGATTTAGTTTGATTTGTGTCTGATTGTACGTGTCGTCTCGTATGTATCGAATTTAATTGATGTCTATGTGAGATTAGATTAGATTTTGTTGCAAATGAATGTGAATCCAATTTTGGGATGTGTTTTAAGTGTTTTCTGATGTTATTCTTCCATTTTTTTTAAAAAAGAAACAAAATTAATCAAACAAGGATAACAAACAATCTATGAATTTGAATGAACTGAAGAGAAGGAGTAAAAATAAAGCGGGCATTCAAAAATAAGAGTGCTTCACTGAGTCGAGGAAAAAGCCGGTGAGTGGCACTAAGCTTCTACTGAGTCTAGTCAACTTATACCACGAATGTACGTCTGTTTTCTTGGCCTACCCTGTGATGGGACACTCTGAGTTTGTTTCTTTGAGACGCATCAATCTCACATAAACCATTGACAGACAGAGTTCCATTATGATGCTTAGGAATGAGGCTAACTTCTTAGAAGACATCCTCCACAAGGCAGCGCCTTAATAAGAGTGATTGTTACAGTCAATCAGTTTGACTCCTGCTTCTAAAACAATCAGGAAGTGCATTGAATCAAAAACATGGATTTTTCAACACCACTAGAGGGCAATCAAATTCCGTGACATCTCCTTTTGAAACACTCGAGAAAAGCATCAAGAAGGTGGAGTGTTCAACTTCTCTCGACACCACTCGAGGTCATGGCACTGTGCATCCATGCGAAAATTGTTGCTGGCTCTCACCTGGTGAAGATGCCAGCAATAATCCCGGTACATGCACACGTCAGGTTGGTATACTGACATTTCGTAGCGTCCTGTGGTCTCTATGCGTAGCCTTTACAGCAAGAGTTGAGCCAATTTATGCAGCGGCCCTTGTCCAGGCCCGATCGAAAGGTTCATTGGTTTCAAGTGGGGATAATTTTCCCGCTGTGTAAAAAAATAGTTCAGAAACGACCATACTCTTCGGATGCGGATGACGCTACTGCTGACAAATGGCTACAGATCGTTCCAGCTTGAGAAGCTTGTTTGCTGAGACAAAGGTCCACCTCTGACTGTAGCGCCTTTGGAAGATAAAGGAGACATCATTGAACGTAGGCAGTCGAAGTAGTAGCTTCTAAAGACGCTTCAGATGTGAAACAGAGTAACGGCTTCGGCAGTCAGATACAATTCAATTCAAAGAGGGTGTCTGTATCCAGGTTCCGTTCGGACTACATCCCTCGTAAAGGGAACAAGACGATGACTTCCCTCACACTCACAGTTAAGTGGCATTTTATTTGTGACAGGTACTAGGCCTTCAAGGAACTGACATTCTTCTTCACTTCCACTAGGTGTTTATCTCCTACTACGAGTGCCATCAGGAGAACACACAAATTATCTATTAAAACTCTAACAACGATCGCGGGATGTTAAGGTTATCAGCATTGAATGTACATTCATCTCTGTACAGATTTGTGACCTTGCTTTGGGGCTCTTTTCGCTTTATGTTAAGCGTCGAATCCCATATGAATCCCTTGCTGCTGTTGCCAGTTATCTGATGTGATCTTGTTTGAGTTGTGAATAGAGTCGGAGCAAAAATTATCCAAAAAAAGTCAGTTACTTTGCCTTTTTCAAGCAAACAAGCCAACAGAGCTACCAGAAGTAATCCTCGTCAAGGCATCTTAAGCACGAGTCGGAGGCGAAAGCTGCCCAACACCTTCTTGCTGGCTCTAGCGCTCCTCTGAATTATGTTTCCTGGAGTCTACTTTTCAGTTAATTATTAATAATGTGTATGAGGTGACTGTCAAAGGTGAACCTAGCCATGCTGCTATAGCACTCATTCGTGCGGTATGTTCCCTTTATCTATCACGAGTGGATGGGAGCTACTGTTTTATGCCTACTTCGAAAGCAACCTTTTTGTAGACACGAATACTCTACTCTGTGAGCAGCGCGAGACAGACGGGAACGAAATGGAACGGAGAAAGTAACTGAATTCGAACCTTGAGCTTGAAAGCCAGCTAGCGTCGATGCACTTTCCTCATCCGTTCACCGCCTACTATGCTCCACTTTTATGTTGGGAAATAAAGGCGAACGTGATGCACAATCGATTTCGGATGATGTAGGTCTCTTTCTCTCAACCAACGTCAGTCCACAGGCCTTGTCTAAATAAAGGGCACATCTAATAATCTCTTGATTGACTCTGCTTGTCAAAAAGAAGCTCTTATTGAGCTGGTCGTCAAGCCTCAGCTGCTGTAGATGTAAACTACATCGAGGTTGCTTTAAAAGACTTCGCTTTCCGTGAAGCTGAGAGCTGAAGACATTCTGCTAATAATGTCGAGATGTATAACAATAGACCAACACACACCAACTTCAAAAGTTCTTCTTGCCTGATAATGTCTATCAACACACTACTTCGCTGCCCCTGTCTAACCCGCCCCTATGTGCATACAACCCCGTCGTTTCATTTCACATTTTTATTTAACGTATCTCTCTTAACAAACTTAAAAATACTTAAACTCTACTCTAGACATATCTAAGGTGCTCATAGTGGGTCAAGGAAGTCACAAAAAACAAATATAGATCTAGTAAATTGCCCACGTAATCATAGTAACTAGTGAATGGAAAATAATTAAAAATTAACTCAACAAAAAAAAGGAGACAAATAAAGAACTTAAAACCCTTTCTCTAAAATGTAACGTTCGATAAAATAAAAAATCATACAAACAATGAGTTCTTTTCACACTTGAGGACGATTAATTGGTGAACCCTGAAAGTAAATTGGGAGAAAAAACAAAACAAAAACGATAAGAAAAAATGTAACGACAAAAGAAAACAACAAAAATGTAATGTACACAAATGAGTTAGTATAAATTAGGTAAACTTGGCATGCGTGTGAATAAAAATCGAATCAAGGATGAAGGATGAGAGAGAAAGAAATCGAGAGAGAGAGAGAGAGATATGGTGATGGGATGGCGCTTGGTTCCTGTTTTCTTTTTTTTTTCTAAATGAAACATCGAATATCTTTTAGGCTTACCAACTAGTAATCGATCCAGATATTTGAAGAACTACTTTAACTCTATTTTGCAATGTTGAGATGTAAACGAGTTTGAGAAAAAGTATTTAAATGTGTTTCTTTTTTGTTTTTCTTTCATTTTATTAGTTCTCTGAAAATGTTCGTAAGGAGGAATTTACAAGATCAACTACATCTAATTTTTGGTTTTTTGGATTTTTGGTAGGACTCTTTACAATTGTTTGTTCTGTGTTTTGTTTTTTTTAAAGCTTATCCCAAACTTAACTTAAAAATATATGTAATCTTGTTCTGTATTCTCTGGCTCTTTGTCAAGAGACTTTCCATCTCTGGAGAATTTAAGTAAATATTTCTGTTTCTTTTATTTTGTTTGATTGTTTTAAGAGATTTGGGAGATAAGGAGCTAATGGAGAAAGTAAAAGAAATTGTTCGTTATGCTATCTGTGGTATGAATCTTTGATGTAGCAGTTTGGTTATTGAATTGAGATTGTGGATACTGATCAGTTGATGTGAATGAGGTGGTGAATGTGATGGGAATCTGCAGTAAGTTGATAGAGAACGGAGAGCGTCTTCTTAATGATGTACCACTTAAGGAAATCTGCCCGCTTGAGTCATTGACTGCAGGCTAGATTTTGTGTACGTTTCACTGGGTGCCAGCGATTCAGAAATCATGTTCACGTAGAAGGACGTCTACCGCCAGGATTGTACAATGTACATAATAGGAGACGTAGTAAGCTGTCTGGCACCCTGAGTGAGCTGTCCCCAATCGAATGCCGAACTTTTTGCCATGACGCCCTGCTTAGTGAGTCTTCTAATCTAGCCCTCTGGTTCTAGAGAGAATTGAATACTAAACCTGTGGTTTAATAATAATACTATAGGTAGCGCTACAGCCCGTAAAGGACCATGGCCTAGCTTCTCAGTAACCACTCGTGTTGTGCGTGCCATTTATCTCTCACGAGTGGAAGGGTTTTTGCCGATTTCAAACGGCCAAGATTGAGAAGCCCTTTGACTCTTTGAGCATTATTATTATTATTAGTGACTCGGACGAAGTGGGACCTTGAAAAATATTTTGTCGTTATGAAGACTCAAGCCTAGACAGGCAGAGGTCGACGCACATACCTACAACACCCAGTTCCCAGCACCCCTGGTTTAAACACCAAATAATCGTGGCTGATATACAGTTAACAGTTGCCTACAAGATCTTCTCTGCCGTTCTGTGTGAGCGTCTGAAACCATTCGTCAACGTAGATTGGTCCCTATCAGTCATGTGACTTTTTCAACATTGTACTTGGAAAGGTCTTGCAAAACTCACACGCCAATACTAGGGGCACGATCTTCCAAAAGTCCGTTCAACTGCTACGACATACGCGGACGACATTGGCGTGATTGGCCGAACTCAGCGAGCCGTCAATGAAGCGTTTGCTTGTATTGAAACGGAGGCTGCAAAAATGGGTTTAGCGGTGAATGAGGGCAAAACAAAGTATATGCTGTCATCAAGAAAGGACACACAACACCGACGACTCGGTCAGAACGTCACCATAGGCAGCTACAACTTCGAGGTAGTTAAGGACTTCATCTACCTTGGCTCCCAAGTTAATAGTGCGAACAACATCAGTACCGAGATTAAACGCAGAATAACTCTTGCCAACCGCTGTTTCTTTGGGCTCAAGATGCAATTGAATAGTAGAGCCCTCTCTCGAAAGAGCAAGCTCACATTATATAAGACCTTGATCATCCCTGTCCTGCTGTATTTCGCGGAAACTTGGACTATCTCAAGAGCGGATGAAGACGCACTTGGTCTCTTCGAGAGAAAAGTTCTGCGTTCAATTTTTGGTCCTGTTTGGGTTGAAGGTTACTGGAGAAGAAGATTCAACCACGAATTGTACGGGCATATAGCGAGTCTCGTCAGGCGTCAACGGATTCAACGCCTAAGATGGCTAGGCCATGTAGAGCGCATGGACAACATTGCTCCAGCCCGAAGAGTCTTCGACTTCGAACCAGTGGGACAACGCAATAGAGGATGACCACGAAGACGACGAAGCACACACAAGTGGGAAGGGACCTCAACCAACTTGGATTGCGAAATTGGAGGCAGCTGGCTAGGAATCGTGCCAGCTGGAGAGGACTGTTGAGCGAGGCCCAGGTTCACCCCGGACTGTAGCGACACACGAAGAGGAAGAAGATATACAGTTTGGTCTTAATGATTGGAAGCTTCGGAAACCATGAAAGGTAGTTATTACTCAGCCCCAAACAAATGAATACTGATGAACCCAGTAAGCAGTTTGTCAGACCGAGTGAGCTGCCCACAATCGAATGACGAACTTTGACGAACGAACATGACGCTCCATCTAAGTGGGTCTTCCAGTCGGAGCCCGCTCGTTCTAGAAGAGAGACCAACTCCGGCTCAGAGATTAAGTTATCCAGGACGCAAGACAGCTGAAAGCACCCACAACGATGGAAAGCAATTATGACTGAATCTCAGACCCTCCATTGGTCCCAGGCTTGACATGTAAGTAAAGATGGACCTACGATTTATACACACTTCCCTGAACTAATAATTTTACCAAGGAAGTGGCCATACACATACTTTTTTCCCGAGCCATGCCCTTGAGAATGAAAGAACTCTGTCGGGTGGGAATGGTCGCACATGAGCCAGTTACTCTAAAGCCAATCGTGCTACGCGTTATTAAAGTGTATTCTCTTGTAGTCCATATCTCTGTAGACATTTCTTGGAGATTGGAGGTGTTTCTTGGAGTCGTACTAAATTCTCTCTATATTAGACACAATCAGGATCACTTCAAAAGAGTTCTCTAGAAAGGAATTTCTTCCTAAAAATGCCCGAGCATCCCCGATACACCTTTCTTCCTACAAATCGACTACAAGTCTCCATGAAAAAATGAATAAAACCAAAAAAAGAAGAAAAACGAACAATCTCAATTCAACAACCAGCTACAATAGTCTTTGAAAAGAAAAACGATCATTGAAAGTCTCTATTCTACATTTCTTTCTACAACCATACGCGCACCGTGTCGCCGTCTTTAGACGTAGACATGAGGACATAAATAGGAAGGATATAAATTAACAAACGAATTCAACTTCAACTCAACAGCGTATTTACAAATCGAACAACAAAACAATTTACACAAAAACAACGGTAAGAAATTAACACAAAATAATTACACTCTATGTATATACAACCTAACAAACTCTACAATAACTACTAATCAAAAAATGGTCACGAATTTAAAGGAAAAAAAAAGGAAACCAATGCATTGCGTGTTAGTGGTTCAATTTTTGTGGGTTAGTACATTTTTGGTTTAGAAAAGAATAGAGTGTGTGGGGAAATATAATTCCTGTCTTTGGTATTCACTTTTGGTATGTTTTTTTTTTTGCTTTACATAAAATTATTTGTAACAACACTGAGATCAGCGATTATTTGGTTAGTTTCGTTCAAAACAGCATTCGTCTTTTGGTACAACGCAACAAAAATAAATGAGTAAAGTTAAGTGTTTTGTGACAGAAACAAAGGGAAGAAATAATTAAATTAAATTACAACATTGCACAAGTAAATAAATAAAATTATACAAATTCACAACCAAACATAAAAGAAAATAAGTTACAATTTAGCGATAGATTTAAGTTGTTTTTTTGGTTTTTTGTTTGTTTTTTTTTTCAAATATAAATATACACAGTGACAAAGAAAGTTTTACAATAAGTTTTGTTTTGTTATAAATAATTGATGGGTTTTTTATGTTTTTGTTTATCATTTTTTTTCGCAAATCCATGTTCGTAGAAGTAGTTATATTTATTTTTTTTTTGTTCAAATAATCAAGAAAAGTTTTTGGTATTTTTTTTTCAAAATTTAAATTTGCCAGCATGCAAAATAACATAAGAATTAAAATTAGAGACAAAAATTTAAGGAAAGAAATTAATTTTGTAGGTTAGTAGTTTGAAATTTGTAGTTTTTTTTTTTTTGCATGGTATTAAAATATATATAGTTTAAAGTATATAAAGATTTAATATTTAGAAGAGGAATATGTCAGAAGTAACACTGGTGGATTCAATTGTATTGAAAAAAGACGCGATTTAATCTTCAATTCTCAACTAATTCATAAATCCGATCCGATGGGGGGAGGAGAACAAAAATTCTCGTTCGTTCGATTTGTTCCACAAAAAGGTTATGTACAAAACAAAAACAATAGAAAATAATACATTATAAATAAGGAATACAATATGCGTGACTTCCGTTTGCAAAAAAAAGTATTGTCTAATCACGATTTTTGTAGCTAGCAAAAAAATTCGTACGATCGTCCGACACTAATCGAATACTTACACGATTGATCGAGTTTCTACGTGGGCCGTTAGCACCGCCTGGCAAGCCGCCATTACTCGATCCGTTTCGATTATAGTCATCATCGTCTATACATATGTCGGAATCGGAGTCAGATCTGCGTGTACCGCCATCCTGAATGATGGATACGTTTTTTTGGTTTTGGTTTTTCATTCATTACGGTAAACAACAAAAATATGAATTTAAAATGGAGTTTTTTTTTTTTGGTTTGGCATTAGTAGATAACGTCACGGTAAATGGCGTAAATGATAAGTGGTTTTTTGGTTTGAAGTTAAACATAAAGAGCAGATTTTTTTTTTGTTTTTTTTATCAGGCATGCAGTTTAATTTGGAAAATTGTGATTAAAACCAATTTAGTAGGGTTCGAATGGACATGAATGAGTTACCTGTGTCAGCTGCTCCGTCGTCGTGAGGAGGCGGGCCACGGGATTGCAACAGACCGGCAGGGTCTCCAGCAGAGTCGGACGCGAATGCGTTAGGAGAGGTTTCATGTATCTGGAAATGGAAAATGAAAAGTGGAAATCAGTCAAAACTTGGGCTGCCAGCGAAATTTCCAGCACACACTGAACCAACTTCGAAAACCAGAGAAGAGCATTTTAACTTTTTCTTTTACTGGGATTCGAACCTGGGACCCCTCTAACCAAGGGCAGGCACTCAACCCACTGCACCATCCATCCGTTTAATAACTCCCAAACTTACTTTGTATCAAAATTGCCCCATATTCGTGCCAGGATCGCCTTTTCGTTACTCTTTCTACTTCCGCCGGGTGTCGTTGCACCACCCTCGATATCAGCGTCCACATCCTGCAAATAACCATCAGACTGACTTAAATTCTCATGCGTATTCTTTTTCGAACAGAAACAAAAGCATTTATTTATTCGAACAAAATGTTGGTGTACTTTCAAAGCAGAGATAGACGGAAAAAGATCCATACAAAAAAGAAACGAACCGAAAACAACAAAAAAAAAACGATGTTAAAGCAAAAAACAAACGCAAATATGTAACTGTTAGCCGGCTTAGCGCAAAAATACATCAAATTGTCTCCAAACCAGGATGTTTCAACAGAATCCAAAATCAAACACAGGAAACATACAGAGTTCATGTTAGTAAACGTCAATGAGTTGAGGGTGGGGGCCATTTTTTTGAATTTCGAATTCGATTGCAACAAAACCAAACAGAACAGAGGAAAAAACTTTATTTTTTGATTTCTTGTTAGGGGGGGAGGGTGGTTTAGTTTTTGTTTGTTTGTTTGTGAGAAAAAGAACTGGGAGCTTTTAAAACTCTCACCAAGGAACTTCGTCGTCTGGACATTGGCAATTGTCCCAAATTGAGTCCTGTATCGATTGACTGCTTGAAAATATGAGATTCTCAATCAAACTACTATTGATTCATTGATTGATTTGATAAAAGAAATTAGCGATAAAATTCTACAAAAGATCTACAAACGTTGCGCAAAATATGTAACAAAAGAATCGAATGTTAATTAGATAAAGTGGGTAGTTAACACAAGAAGGGATGTCTACGAGGGGGGAAATAATGAGAACTGAAGAAAAATAAATCAAAAGAAAGAACGGAAGAAACAAAATTATAGACACATGTACTGTAAATGATCAAACATACCGCTGCTGCTGTATTCTCCATTGAGTTGTAAACCTTTTTATGTGCATTCAAGTTTTGTTTTTGACCATTTTAATGATTTAACGGTTTTTGTTTTTTGTTTTGTTATTTAAAAATGTTTATCGTTTCGATTGAACAAGGTTTGAGAAATAATTTGTTTGTTTTTTTCAATGAAAAAATTGTTAATAAAAGAGAGAATTAATTGGAAATACTTTTTTTTCATATAAAAGAAGAGGTAATTGAACATGCAGATAGTAAGAGAGAGAGAGGGAGGAAAGCCTTAAGAAGCAAACTTGTGTCTTCAGACAATCCACTGGCTTTACATCAAGTTTACTCCTTAATTTGTTTAAATTTTCTAGCTATTGTGCGAGCTTAAAAGATATTTTACAAATCTCAAAGGATAACGTTTTAACTGTTTTTTTGTTTTTTTTTTTTTCTTTGAAACAAAAGACGAAAGTAATTTACAGGAATCAAAAGTAGTTCGTATACTCACACTTCGCACTTGGTAGTTGTTCAATTGTTCAGTCTCTTCGTCAACTCCAACCCTGGAATCAGAATGGAGCATCAAGCACAACAAATTGCGTCTTCCCGTGGCTAACTTACGGTATTTTAAGACAATTGAGTAGGAAATTGGATGCACCTCCTTGGATGATCACCGTGAATATGACAATCAGTGACGTCGCTGTGAGCATGGTTTGTCGCGCCTCTGAAACTGTGTTCCGGATGGCCAGGGCGAAGGACATTGCACCTCGTAGTCCTAAAAAAGAAAACCAATCCCATCACACACCCATCATCAATCTCATTTAACAAATGTGCCTCGTACCAGCAAAGAAGAGCATATGCTGGAAATTCGATGAAATCTTCGGTCTGCGGTTGAGATTCAATAACCAGGACAGGGGATAGATGTTAACAGCCCGTCCAATTGCGGCACACACCTAAAAGAGAGAACAAACCCAGTCAGCCTCCCCTCGGGCAGAGATTTCGTGTATAACATACAAATCCAGTGATGATGAACACCGCATCGAAATGGTGCTTCGGGAACGTAAACATCGACACGCCGATGTACGAGAAGATGAAGTTCTCTGCCAAGAAGTTGAGCAATTCAAATATCTCCTTCGTCCGGGTGCGTGAGTCCTCCGAGAGATTGTTGTACGTGTAGTGCGCCTGACATATCCCGCAGAAGAGCACCGCCACCACACCGGTCAGTTCGGATGCCTCGGCTATGAGGAATGTACTGTACGACATGAGAACAAACAGCGCCGATTCCAGCAGGGGGAAATCTCGCACTCTGGTGAACTTGGTCAAGTGTTGAAGGGAGTTAAGGAAAATATTCTAGCTGAGAGGGGAGAAATATGCAGACATGTAAATGATTGAGATTTGAAAAGGATATCAGTGCTGTGAAACAGCCCATCGTTGCTCCAATCAGCAGGGACAGCATGAAGATGCAGAAGAAGTCACTCAGCGACTTGAAGAAGGCATTCGTCTCAAACTCTCCCGTGCTCGAGTAGTGTTCCCCATAGTTCTGTATCGCTCTGGAAGGAGGAATCAGAGTTAGTCATTTTCCGGAGAATCACTCTGCTCTCATACATACCCACTGAGCACAATGGCAACAGCATCATTCAGCACAGATTCACCGAACACCAGCGCGTACAGATTCACGTCCACATGCAGATCGTGGAATATCGCAAGAATGGTGAGTGGATCCGTTGGCGATATCAGCGCTCCAAAATACAGCGTGTCCAGGAATGTAAAGCTGCTGCTCAGATACTCCGGCATCAGCTTCACACAACCGTACATAATGGCGCCGATTAGGAACGCTGATAATGTTGTCCCCAGTATGGCATATGTCAGGATAGCTCCGAGGTTGCGAAAGAAATATTTCTGCAAGCAATGAGATGACTCAGTCGCATGCCTCATCCGGCGCATTACCCCCTTCTTACCTTCTTCAGGCTGTAGCCCGCATGGAAGATGATCGGCGGCAGGATGATGTTGAAGAAGATTTCCGGATCGAAGGTCGCCTTCAGATCGATCTCGTTCTCGTCGACATCGTACACCTGCCCCCGAAAGACATACGCGTACGTCTTGTTGTAAATGGGCTCCTTATCGGTGGTGTTCTGTGACAATTTGCCTGGAAACTACACCGCCCGGTGGAGAGAGAGAGAGACAGAGCGTAATTAGTTTAATTTGATTATGGCATATGGAATGAGGTGAATTGTAATTAAAACAGAGCAAACGAGAATACTTTGCACTCTCGCGCACCTACCTTCAGCCATAACGTGTCAGGTGGCAGGGACTGGTTGAATTTTGGGTCACCCTCCGGCTCGACGGCCAGGTGGATGAGAGGCGTGGATGAGCTGGCGTATCGTATAACAGCTCCGACGATAAGACCTGAAAGAGACAAAAAAGACACGAATTAATTATATCTCTGTGGTTGCAGTCGTGTGTGAACTTTATTGGCTGATGAGATGGCTCCGGAAAACCTCGACTCATCGTTATCAAAAGACCGTTTCGTTTGACATGCTAAACAGGGTGTGGGCGCCGTCGTCGTCGTCGTCGTGTGGACTATTATCGCCCACTAATGAAAATAAGCAATTTCAGATTACCAGGAAAGGCTTTAATTGTATCCAATTAAAGGCTGAATCTATTTATAAGCAACACTTTGTCGCTATTGATTTTCTCGCTTGTTTTTTTGTTCATTTCAAACAATGGACTTGGGGTAGTAATTGGGTTATTGGCTTTTGGGTCACGTTGGATGGGGACGACACAATGGGCTTACACAGATCTGAGGTGCAACCGGAGTCGGCTGATGAAAGAGATGCTTGAAGATGTCCTTCCGTTCATTTGGGTCACAAGACGAGCAGTGTGCCGTTCATTCATTTCACATTTGATGAACTGAATTCTTTGTTCGACAAACAAGAGAGATTCGTGCTCAGAGACACACTCACACAACTACCCCGTGTTTACGAGAAGAACTATCTTATTCATTGCAAATTTTTGTAATTAACTAAAATAGTCTTGCTCGTCAGACACACATGTGAGCGGTTGGTGCGCCATAAACTATAATTGAATTTGTTTGCGTATCGCCCGGCACTCGTTCAATGCTATCCACTAAGTGATTGCATTTATTTATATGTAAATTCCCGTCGATGACGACGTTGACGAATCGTTTACTCGCTAGAATAACCCCGAATGCATTCAACAACGGTCAAGCTTTAACGCGATGATTGCTTCTGGTTTTTCTGCTTTCGCGTCGAGCAGTGGCGCACACTGAAAATGCAAATTCTGGTGAAAAACAGAATTGTTTTCGCTGGCGCTTAGTGCAAGTGGATGGGCATCTGTTCCGGGAAAATGCTAGCGGTTTGATTCAGATAAAAATGTGTATTCAACGTGACTGGTTCCACTCTGGAAGCCGGTTGTCAGAGTGATTGTTAACCATGTGGTTTGAACGTGGTTTTTTACTGCAAAGCGCTGGACACATGTTGTTTTGGTAGGGGGGTTTTGTTTTTGCTTATTTGCATTCTCTGAATTCCATTTAACATCGTTTTTGTTTCACGAGAAGAGAAGATAGGAGTGATCTGTGAGAGAAGCCTTCTTGATAATTAAATGGGTCTGTATTTCGCCCACCATCTGGTGTGCACTCACGGGTTTCTTGGAGCATTTCAGCGACCCTTTACGATCCACCTTTACAATTGCCACGCTCTGATTGACAACTTTTACACCTCTTCCACCTCTCCGCGAATTTCACAAATTACACATCAATTTTTAACAATTTCCCTAATCTCTGTGAAAAAACCCCTATCGTTGTTGTTTTTTATGCCCCGCATTACGCGGCAAGATGATATCATTTTTCAGTTAATGTCGTGAATAACATTGTCGGTGGCAAGCTTGTAGGCGAGTGCGCTCTTCTGACACACCAATGAGTATTTTTAGGGGTTTCAACTGGAGCACACCCTTTCCCATTACAAGGGCAAAGTAAATCATAATTCAACGAAATTGCAGCAGTAAACCCGCTGGCCCTCACGTTTGGATATGTGTTTCTTTTTACAACTTTACGCAAAGTATTCACGAACCCAGAGCGAGTACCTAGTCGAGATAAAACAGGGTCTTAAGCAAATCATGGTTAGGGCTTGCTTTGGATCAGTCATTGTATGTGTTTGAACATTCTACGGTGTTCCGTGAGAGATAAGAGAACACTGGCTTTTTTAAATGGCGCTACAATCCGGAGCGGGCCTGGACCTGAATACAACGACTGAAGCTTCAAATTTATGATTGGACTTGTGGAACTCCAAGGCAAATGTTTTGCGTGATCTAATTTCCATTAACTTCACAGCAGAGATGAAGATTTAATAATGCCACAAGCTTCTGCCTAAAACAGAGCCATATCCTGGGGCATGGCTGGCAGCCTTGAAGACCTGGACTATGCGGACGAAATCTGTTTACTGTACCACAACAGACAGTCGTATATGAAGGCAGTTATTCACATTGCAACATCAACCACGTCATGTTTTTTTTTTCAGATTTGCTTCGCGTCGCCTATGGTATTCTAAATGTGGACCTGGACATGATCTTCCATATTCAAATGCACCAAGCGGAATATGTTCGAGTCGATTTCGGTTCGATTTCGTCTGTACGGCTGCGAAACGTGGAACGCGACACCAGCAGAAGCACAAGCGTTACAGGTCATCAATCATAGTCTCCGAAAGACCCTGCGCGTTTTCTGGCCTCTGGGATCGAGGAAAACGTCCTCGACACCAATCCACCTGGAGATCCGCCGCCGCAAATGGAAGTTCATTGGCCAAACACTCCGCAAGACCCATGATGGCACAAGAGGAGCTCTAGATTGGAATTCCCAAGGTAGTTGCGGCAGAAGCGCTAGAAGCAGGAAACTTATGGCGATTCATCGTAGATCGACTTTATTAATTAATTTTCATGCATTTCCAACGTAGCAACTAATTTCTGCTTCGTTTAGCTTAATTCATTTTAACATGCTTTACTTTACAGGACCAAACTAACCAAACTTACAAGCCCCGATCATCCCAGGCCTGCTCTATGGCGCGGAAGGCTGGGCTACCTGAAGAACGGAGGAAGAAGCTCTTGGTCTTTTCTGCCTTCACTCTCTAATAATGTTTGCGTTAATAGTTGCTGGAGAAGAAGATTCAACCACGAACTGTACTTGTAGATCTTGAAGAATCAACCACGAACTGTGCCGGCTGACAGTGACATGAGTCTAGCCAGGCGGCTACGGATTAAACGCCTAAGATGACTAGGCTATGCAGAGCGCATAGAAAGCATTGCTTCAGCGCGAAGAGTCTTCGACGCGGAACCAGTGGTACAACGCAATAGAGGATAACCACGAAGCCGATGGAGCACACACACGTGCAAAGGGACCTCAACCAACTTGGCGTGCGAAATTGAAAGCAGCTAGCTAAGGTTGGAGCAAGTTGGGGAGGCGTGTTGGCAAAGGTTCACTTCGGACTGTAGCGCCATAAGCAGAAGAAATAATATGCCACATTCTGTAACATTTCAATTACCTACATCCGAAGCACCATTGTCCCGCTTGTGCCATAGTCCACTCGCTTTAAAAACACATGCACTGCCAGGCGAAGATTTTTGACCATTAGGCGGTTACACTATTGTAAATATCGCTTTAATCTCTTGACTCTACATTCAACCAATTTTTCACAATGGCCGGCAAAAATCCTCATCCAAACCCTCCCCGTGGGTGCCGGCTGGTAATAATCTAACAGCAGAGCTTGACACGGCTCTGAGATTAGCCAAGGACAGCAGGGGAAGTCTGGAATTGCCACTCTTCAATAGGGCAGTGCCGGACTCTCCTCTGCTGTCCATCGGATTGAGGTGGTGGGATGCTTGTGTATGGTTCATCCTTTAAAAATAGCACAGTCGGAAGAAGGGCATTCAAGCGATCTGACGTACATCAGGATAATTAGCGAGTCAAGTAAATTCTCCCTTCCGTAGCAGAAGCAATGAAAAGGTGGAAAATGCCTTCAAGCAAGTTCTACCAAACGACAGATTAGATGCTAATACGGTTTCGTCTTGGAAATAAAAGCAATGTCACCATAATTAGGCCATAGCCCTCTTATCAACTTGAATACAATCTCAAACACAAGAAGAATTATTCGCAATCTAAGTGATTTTGACATCTTAACCGGGAATGCTTTGATAAGGTATCTTTGCGCACTAATGATTATAGGTCCCTCCAATCTTCTGTGGGAATGTCTAGAGAAGCTCAAAGAGCTGAGTGGGCAAAACAGAAGCTGAATGAAAGAAAAACAGAGCTGAATGGGCAAAACAGAGTAAAATTCTACTGTATACTTGGCGACAAACTGGCAGAGAGCTATGAAATGGGCGACTCTCTTCTTCTTCTTTGGCTAGTGCTAAAATCCAGGGTGGACCTGGGCCTCAGCCAATAAGCCTTTCCATCCAGCCTGGTCTTGTGCTACTTGCTTTCAGCTGCTTTCAACTCACGTTCAACTTATTCAATTCCCCTTCCAGCTGCGTGCGCCATCGTAGGTGTGGTCTTCCTTTACCGCGTTGTCGCTCGAGGTGGTGTCGAAGACTTTCCGGGCCGGAGCATTGGTGCTCATTCGCTCGACGTGACCTAGCAATCTGAGAAGAGAGTTCCGAACTCGTTTGACCAAGCCGATATCGCTGCACAGTTCGTCGTTCAGTCTACTCCTCCACACACCATTCGTGCATACGGGCTGACTCCCTAGCTAGGAAATTATCATCGGAATCCTTCACAGACCTTGCACCGTTCTGTGCTGTAGATGACTGCGTCCTCACAAAAGAATTCTTGAAGATAGAAAGAACGAACTGGGCATAAAAGTGGAACAATGCTCATGGCATGGAGCAAGCCAAGAAGCTTTTGAGCCAATATAACCGAAAAAGGTTTGAGGCGTGTATCAAGGAGCAAGAATAACCTCCGTATCCTAACTGGCTCCCTAACAGATTACTACAGACGCAGGCAACATCTAAAGAAACTAGCAGTATCAGAGGAAATTGCCTGCAGATTCTGTGGAGAATATAGTGAAATTCCAGTGCATGTACTGGAATTCTCTGACGCTTTAGCCAACAATTTCCTAAAGGATACAGGTTTAAAGTTAATACTCTTCCAGGTAAGCTCAACAGGTGCTCCACAACCCTGCAATTGAACTGTGAAAAGAACCGCATGGGAGGGGAACTTTACGAAAACGAGGTATGGAAAGAGGCACAATAGATCTAAAGGTCGCGGTGCAACTTCTTGAGTACCATCCAGCCTATGTTTAGCATCATTATCTTAATATTCAGACCTACATTATCGATCCACCAAGAGGATCGCGGGGATAAAGCATGTGCTAAAGCTCTTCAGGCCACCCAATCCTCCGCCATCGGCTCTAACTCATCAGGACTGATGCCCAGAAGCAACAAAGCGAGATTTTTGATAAATCACCTCATCCTGGGTTTTCCAATGGGTCGCATTTAAGGAACGCTTAGGAAGACGTGATGATGGTGTCATTCGTGCCAAGCATCCAAGCCATCGATGTATAGCCCTTTCCGTTCGGAGATGTAGCTGCTCGACATTGAGTTCGCCGCCTATTGAGTTGCTTCTCATCATGTCCCTGTCAGCAACTACAACAGCAAGAAGAAATCTCGTCACAGCTTTTATTCGCGATCTTATTTTTTCGATCGTTACCCAAATTTCATGATCATCAGTGAGATATAGAACAAATACTGAGTTGAAGTGACGCCAAGCTTCAATATTGATCCAGCCATTCCCACCGGAAAGCTCAGCATCACTCCTCCCATCAGTCGTAAAAAAGACCCCGAGACAGTTGATGTTTATTCAACATGAAATAATATTCCGCTCCACCTTGAGGTGACGTGCAGATAACAAACCAAAGGGTCTACGATGTGATTTCCGAACTCCCCCACCTGTGATGAGATTGCCAGAACAACGATGACTTTCGCATAAGCCCACTGTTTACATACTCAACAGACTCAATCAAATCTCGGCAACAATCAGGAAACCCACTGAACTTGAGGAAAAAAAGAAGAATACACAAGCACGAGTGCGTCTTTCATTGACACCAAGCACCAAGCACATTTGGCTCAATTGATTCGTTTATTAAAAGGCTTGGCACGCATCACGTTCGCTCTCCAAGAACCTCAATCACTCAATTGCGTTCTGGTTTTGCATATCCAACCGCTGTGACTAATTTGTATCAATCATCGCCGCACAAGCCACAGGCATACGTTTAGTTTTCGACAATCAATAACCTTCCAGAACAACGAAAATAATCACATCGCCACATAGGTGCCCACTTGTGCGCTCCGCTCGGGCACTTATCGTTTCCATCATCCACTTGAGAGGCAATCAATCAGCAGCTGGCACCAGGTATGCCTGCAGTTTGATATACAACAGCGCTCCTGACGATCACAATATCAGCAGTCAATCGCTGTTTAAAATTGATAAATAAAAAAAAACACAAGAAAGGAGATTGTGGAATCTAGTACATTGCAAATATTTGCGATAACGAAGCAGACTTTGTTTATCCAAGCCCCTTACAGTGAGTCACGGACAACGGCTCGGGGAGTCTATTGTGATGGCGCTATTCACAGACGGCGAGAGAGAGCTCACATGAGTGATTAATGATTCATGGCACATGTTGCGTTGACAACGAGTACATTTGGAACATTGACAAAATAAGGGACATTTATGACCCCGACGAGGCCAGCACTCAAACTAATAACTTTCGGATATTTTTCGGTCTTTGATTGATGGGAGTGATGGTGGGGAGTGGTTGCGGCACTGCGCACGGTGGGGTATCCTGTAATTCGATTGCCACGTTACGAGTTGTTGAAGGGAATGGGTGTCTGTTCCAACCCCCTTGACCTCTAAATCGATGCAGGATTGTGTGTACACAGGCCACTTAAGCCGATGGAATTTCTCTCAAAGGGAGGGGATTCGTTTTGTCTTGGGAGGGCAGCAAGGAGTTGGCCATCTGCAGCACTGGACGGATGGGGAGGATTCATAGACACTCTTGGTTGGAGAGGAGTTGCTAATGTGATAGAGATCTTGATTGAGTGCATGTCCTTTAACAGCTGGTGAATTTCACGGCTTCATCTCTTCCTTGCAACGTCTTGTTCCCATGCGAGGAAGAGCTTAGATTCCACTAGCTTCTGTCGTCGTTCCTTCGTCTTCCTGTCAGTCAGTCATCAGAGTCTCCAGAGTTGTTGCTATTCACCACGTATTGATGACCTCTACAGTCTCTGCGTACTCAGGAAATATTGCTTAAAATTCATGCGGACACATTCGATAAGCACGATTGAGGCACCGTCTGCCCGCCGTAAGCCACCCTCCCACCAGATTTTCCCATTCGAGATAATGAAACGCTGGCAATAACAACATTCGTCATCGCACCGAATCACTAGAAGTGCCTATCTACCAATATGTTCGCTCATCAACAAACAAACGAAGGAAAAAAAGAACAAAGACCTTTCCAGCGTCACTCGCTAATCACTGCTGTCAACACACCCACCGGCCGTAAACACAAAGTCCTCCAATTTTCGCCGCGTCAAATCACGACGCCACAATCATGTGATAAGCCCCGATGAGACACGGTCCTCATGCATGCGAAGATCTGTGCCCCCGCAGATCCATAGTCCAATATGTTAAACTATCCTAAATGACTTCACCTATTGCGTAAGACTTCAGGCTTCACACTCAGTCGTGTCACCGCGATGGATCCTCTCGGCAGGATATCGATTAAGCATATGTTTCGCGTGTGTGCTCCTGCCTCAAAGGACACATTCATTCCACAGGAAAAAAAACAACCACTCACCATATATGACCGCAAGACCGGTTTCGTGCAGCCACGATACCCGATGATGTTTGAAGAGCCAAATTGTGAGGACCGTCAGCGTCAACAGGAACGTATACACGAGCAGGTTTAAGCTGTCGATTCTGTGCGTTAGATTCGCTTTGGCATCCAAGGCGATGTCGGTGGCCGTGGCATTGCACTTGGCCGTGAGGCCAACTAAAACTAGTAACACACTGAAAATCAGGGAGACACCGTGCTGACGGCTCCTTGGTGACATGGTTCGCGGCATATTGGATGGAATCAAACAGAATTCGATGAGCACTCACAAAACGAAGACGATTGCACGATTACACGATTTTCCCGAGCGTTTCTTTTTTTCTCTTTTGTTTTTTTCTTTTTGCTCGCTTATTTTAATCGATTTATCCGAAAGCCGATGTCGGAGCAGTGGCACACACGACGTTTCTGCGGCTGAGGGGGTGTGGAGGGGACAGATGGAAGAGAAGACAAAAAATTTCCTTCCTCTTTTCCGATAATTTCTTCTATCACCGAATGCTGCGCAGATTTCACTTAGATTCTATTTAAAATGGCTAAAGAGCCACACTTTTTCACAATTCATTATATTTTCACAAGGCCACTTGGATTTTTCACTTCATTTTGTGGACAAAGGCGAAGAAGCGTTGGTGAGTTTCGCGAATATTCGCTTCGGTCGCTCGGCGTTTTTCTCACTACTGACTGAAAATGGGGGGGAATTTCTTTCTTTTTCCGTTTCGCTTTGGCGCTGCTTCGTTTCGTTTTCCTTTTCTTTCTCGTGTGTCTGGTGGTGTGCGACTGGCCTGGTCTGGTCGTCGGTCGTTTGCTGCTGCTGTTGCACAACAGATTTTCTGTGTCTGACGTTTTGTCTGCTGCGCATGTACGTACGGTTGTGTCAAATTGATAAACGTGAGAAGAATAACAAAGAGCGAGGAGAGCGCAGACAGTTGGGTCTGTGTGAGAGCGAATGGATGATGTTGTTTTGAGAGTTTCCGCGGTGTTTTTGTTCGTTATGCTTTCGTTGGACATTCTAAACATCAGCTGGCTTGTGTGAGGTGTGAAGAGGACGGTTGTATGGTTGGCTGGATGACGTGTACGTGTGCGCCATTTTAAGTAGTGCCAGGGACTAGATTTCTTGGGAATACATAGCGCTGTGCGGTGCGAGTGTAGGGAATTCAAATTTATGCGTTACACACGACCATTTCGATTGAGGATTTTCTCAATGTGTGAGTGTATCATTTCCTTTCACAATAGGTCCAAATAAAGCTTAGTAAGACGTGGCCCCACCGCCTCCACCCATTATTGACCTATTTCCTTTGTGAGAGCCCTTTTGTCTCAACTCCTTTGCCCTACAAGTTGTGGGGACGAATTGAACGTGTAGAAAAGCGGCTATAGTCTCTTGACTCTCCTGATCTGCTTGAGGGTTTGGCCTTGTCTGGTAGTGTTCTTGAAACTGGGTGCATAGGTAGGTGGGTTGCGACCTTGGGGCAGCGGCTCCCGTGGACCTACGAATTGTGTCCATTGTTTGCTACCACCATAAAACATTTGTTCTACTGGAACCATTTTACTAGGTTTGAAAACTTTAGGAGGTCCTCCAGCTCTACACGGCACAAGTTTACCAGCTCTGCTAAGTAGTGTTTACCCAAGTACTGCTTCACAAAGCAGATGTTGGATGGATTCTACTTCTCCCTAATCTCTGCAGTTCCTGCAAAAGTCGTGTGCTATGGACAGTCGCGACGCATGCGTGCCTATGACCCAGTGTCCGGTGAGAGCCCCAATAAGTGTTCGCACCTCATTGCTCTAAAACTGATCAGTGCTTTCGATCTGTTTTTAATTCAACGTCGGCCATAGAGCCCCTTGCTGCGGTTCCAGTTTCCAGGCCGAGTTATTGAGTTTTTACTCTGTCTAGGACTTCGTCTTCGAGTTATAATAGAGCTAAGTGGCGTAAGGGATCTCCAAGCTCGGATCCCTTCTTCGCAAGACTGCCCGCGTTTCCGTTGCCTTGAATGCCAGTATGGCCAGGTACCCAGCACAGAGTCAGTCTGTTCGTCAAGGATATGCCACTAAATAAAATACGGGCCTTTTATACAAAAGCCAAAAGTCTGGCCTCAAGTTTTAGGAAAGGCACCCAGACTCTTGGAAATTGTGAGGATAATTTTATTATGGACCCGCAGAGAATACTGGATGTGTTTAAGCAGCACTTCCAACAAACCCTTAGACGGTCTAGTCAGGACAGAGTGATGGAAAACCAGGAAATCCCAATTGCAATCCATGATGTAATCCCCCCACCTAGGCATGAAGACGTCAGCACTTCCAGTACGAGGCTAAAGAACAACCAAGTCACAGGCTCAGGTGGCTTGCTGGGGACGATGTTCATTTGCCGAATTTGGAAAGACGTACGACTGGAATATCAGCTAGGGTACATACCCGATCAACAAAAAAGGCGATCCTACCTCTTGCAACAACTAAATCCCTGGTCGACGTGGCCTACAAGATCATGTCCAGCGTACTGCACCTTTTAAATCGGCATGTAACAGTACGGTTTCTGATCCCGGAAATCGACGAGCTTTACCAGGATGCGGAAGACAAAACCGTCGACTACCGTGGTTTATGTTGTTCATGGAGAACAACCAGTCAAGAGGGTCGGCCATTCCAAGGCTCCTAGTTCAAGAAGGAGAGAAAGACCGACGCGTCGGTATAGAGACCAAATCATCACGGACGCAAAACAGCTTGATCTTGGCGAGGGGAAGCAGCGTGTCCAATTGCTCAGTCTCGGACCAGGAGACTTACGGATACGTAAGTAAGTAAGTTACGGCGTCCCGATCTGGTGAACCATCAAGCCATCAACTGCAAATCTTCGGATAGCTTGTATATGCATCAACGGAGCACTAGGATGAACCCTCTCTATAGCCCTAAATACACTACTTAACCTTACGCCAATCGAGGTCTTAGGCAGACAGGCGACTGCCAACACGCAAATTCAGGTTAAATCTCCATATGCTCCATATGCTTGGAATGAGCATGACTCCGGAAACTCTACCATCCTTAACTGGTATGGACTCGCCCACAGCACCCATGTTCGAGAACAACTTCTCAACCAGCATACCCTCCAGAACTTACTGGAAGACAGCACAAGGCTAGGATGCGGATTTCTGCTTCAAGGACCTGAATTTGCAACTGTCATTCTGACTGCCAGGGGTGACAGCACATAACTTGAAACAATCGAGCATTGTTCATCGCCAGTCAACTCGAAACAAATATTTTCTGGCAACATGTAATTTGAAACGAGTTTTATTGTGACTTCTACTTAAAAATGTCATTGTGAACTATGAAGTGAAATGTCAAATTTGTTATTTTCAAAAAAACCTTCGTTCATTAAAGTGAAATTGGACTTAGAATGATATTTTTTTCATCCGGAAAGCGAAGATGAAGAAATTTAATGCCAAAATCAAAAGAATTTTTGATATGTGTTGAATTGCCTTAAGTAAACAATACAGGAACACTACCTACGCATACAACATTTTCTTTGAATCTATTGTATTCTACCTCTTCCCTGTCTAGAGTTTTAGTTTCTTCATTATTATTGTGGTCAGCAATTTGACTAGGTCCGACTCCAAACATTTTTGCTGTCTTCAACTGCTGCTTCTAGCCTTCGCATTCTGCAATTAATAGGTATGGGCCACCGCCTGTGCCTTTTAAGTGGACCTTATTCTTCCTGAGTTTGTTCTTAACTTTAGGTCGCTCAAAGTCTAAAAATGCACGTACAATATTATAATTCAAACATACATGCAGTTGTCTTTACCTTTTTCCAGTCTTTGAAGTTGTTTTTTGTTGATGGACATATTTTGCTTCGCTTCCAAAATGAGGACAACTTTTTATTAATTGATGACGATAACTTTTTTCTATCGACTAAAAAATTTTGTTTCAAACCTCATATTCGAATTTGTATGCTGCCTACTTTGACGATACAATCGAGGATACTCGATTGAATCAAAATTGGTGCTACCCATGTTCGATTGTATCGACTCAACTCGATTGTTTCAAGTTCCGTGCTGGCACCCCAGATCTCTGTAGCGTATTTCAGGCAGAGACAATAGCGATCAAGGAAGCTCTGTCCAGGCTAAAAATTAATGTAATATTAGGCACAGATATTGTCATCTGTTCGGACAGCCAGGCAGCGATAAAATCTCTGAGCGCAGTCACATTTAACTCCAAGGCATCCCTTAATATTCGCCTATCTCTTAACGAGATGGCCAATTATTTTGACATCCTGTTCATGTGGGTTCTGCGACATAGTGACATTCTACAGAGTTCTTGCTAGCAAGGGCTAAACTTCAACGCTGTTTTTAAGGATGGTGAACTGCTGTCCATAATTTTCGCTGCAGTTAAACATTTACTCAAGCTCGAAACGGTGAACCAAACCAAATGCAGATAGATTATCCACTGGCACTGGAATCTTCATTACAAAATAAACACGACCTACGCTCAATTCAAAACGCTCACGCGACTTGATGAGCATGAGGAGGTCGAATATCAGAATCCCAATCGGCATGTTAACCGCGTACTGTACCATTGACACGCACGCCTCCACATTTAGCATTCCCCACAATGACTTCTGTAGAAGCTGCAGAGTTGAAGAGGAGGATTAGACCAGTACACACCTCTGTAACTGGAATGCCCTCTTCTCTCGTAGATTCAGACACTTAGGTGCGCTGTACTTTAACAACTTGAAAGAGCTGAAGAATGTCCGCATCAGTCACCTAAATCGCTTTATTAAAAGCTCCAACTTGTTTCGCGGACTAAGAATCCTGTCGTAACACAACGGCCCTACTCTGGCCTAAGTGTGAGCACCATCTATGGTGGTCAGCCACTCGTACCCAACCAAACGAAAACTAATTCCGCTACAATGTCAACTAGTCTACATTTTATTTTGTGTGATATAAATAAGAACGTAGCTCTGCTAATACATTAAATAGTTCGTCTTAATTATTTAGAAGAATTGTTTTTTTTTTATAAATAGATTAACTACAGTGAAGAGTGAAATGAAGTGAAAAACTACACATGGAAGGAGGAATAATACAAGTGTGTGTATGCACTGTGTATGCAAATGTTCAGCGCTGGTCGTCATCTCCCGTCCCTGACCTCACTTGGCAATCCGTCTCTTGGTCAGGGGTGTTGTCGGTGTTGGCGGCTTGGATATCTGAAAGAGAAATCAATCGACCATCATTCATCTGACTTACTCTCTCTCTCCCCTTTAACTTACCGATCGAATGGGCTTGGGTGTGGAAGAGTTAAGTGGCGGAGGATTGTGTGGTGCCGGGCCATTTTCATCGCCCACCACTGTGACGGCTACTGGTCGTGGCTGTGTGTCGCTGATGCTTCGCTCTGTGCTAGCGCTGCGCGGTGCTGAGCCCGATCGCCGGAACATGCCCGTCAGCCGGCCGCGTAGGTCCTTCTTGCTCGAGCGCAAATCACTGGCCACGCTGATGTCGGAGTCGGATCCTTGAATCTGTAAAAATGAGGACAGTTCAGCACACAATCCGGCTTCATCTCTCTCTTTCACTCTCTCTTACCGAAATTTCACTCTCAGAGTTGCGTCCGCTTTTGGTGAGACTTCGCAGTTTGCCCATGAGGCCCTTCTTCTTCTTGCGCGGCCCCCTTGGTATGTCACTCTGCGTCGAGCCCCCGGAGAGGCGTGAGTCCAGGCGCGAATCCATGCTCGAATCGCGCACCATGCCGCCCAGTTCGGAGTCCATTGACTGAATCGACGATACACTTCCATCGTCCTGTCGCCAGATTGCCTGCAAAACAAAAGCGACGCTCAGTCGAGTGCCCTGCAAATCATTCACGGCCCTACCTGATCCTTTTGTATCGAGTGGTCGAGAGAGAGACTCTTTCTGTACAGGCTGCCGTTGGTGGAGCGCGACAGCTTGGTGCTTCCGGAACGGCTGGGCGTCACTTGGCCGCTGCTACCGCCGTCAGTTTCCTGCGAAGCTGCTCGCCTCAAATGGGCCCTCCTTAGCCTAGTCCGTTCGTTCTCGTCCTCGCTGATGCGCTGGAATTTCCTCAGTTCTTCGGAAGCCTCCGCCAGCCGAGCTAGAACGCTCGATATCTGGCTGCGGCTTAGCGTCGGTGAAGGACTTCTGCTTCGCTGACGTGCCGGGGCGTCTGGCTTCAGGCTCTGCCTGTTCGCCGCCGACGACGGCGTGGATTCCTTGGTCACACTGGCCATCTTCAGGTCTGGAGCGATCTTCACCAGTTCGTCGACGGTCTGGAGGAGAGCTCCTACCTTGCGCTCGCCTCCGTCTTGTTCCATGCGCCGCTTGATCAGCTCCTTCTCGTACCGTTCTCTCTCGCGGCGCAGCTTCTCGTTGGAGGTCCGCAGCTTGGCGTGGACGTCGCGCAGCTCCAGCAGATCGCACTGCAGTTCGGCGATCTTCTTCCTTCCCTCCTCCAGCTCTTCTTCGGTGTTTCGCTTGAGCTGATCCAGTCGTCGTTTGGACTCTAGCCGTTCCTTGTCGCGCTCTCGCTCGACTTCGAAGAGTGTCTGCCGCAAGTCCCTCGCCAGTGTGGAGGTCTCCTGCAGCAGCCGCTGCTGATCTTCGCGTTCCTTCTGCCACGACAGCTCGAGCTTGGTTTTCATTCCGGGAATCTTGGTGCGTCCGGAGCCGATGACGCGCTCCTCCTCGAACTCGTTCAGCTTGGACTGCATTTCGGAGATTTTGATCTCGTTGGCGCTCCGTTCCGACACGAGTTCCGTCTTGAACTTGCTCACGTCCAGCCGCGCTTCGCAGAGCTGATCTTCCAGGCAGCCGATCTGAAAGAGAAATGGTTGTCAGGATGGTCACATCGAAGGCGGGTGCGTGGTACCTGTTGTTCCAGATAGGCGATCTTGCTCTTGTCGTCGTCGTCACTGCTGTGCATGGATCCGCGGCTCTGCCGGCCCGTGTTCGCCTTCAGATCGCCGATCTTCTTCTGGGCGGACTCCAGCAGCTGTTTGAACGTGTCGCGGTCCTTCTTGAATCGCTCGCATTGTCTCTGGGGAGGGAATTCAAATTGGAGGGCATTTGGGAAACCAACTAAGCTTGCAACTTACCTGCATCGAGTTCAGTTCAGCGCTCAGGTTCTTCACCTGCTGCTCGTATCGCAGTCGTGTGGCGGCCACCTCAGACTTCGCAGCCAGTTCTGCGTTCTCCAATCTGGTGAGAGAAGGGGGAAATTGGTCAGAAAAGGAGACGTAGCTGCCTACTGTGGGTACACTCACTTGATCTTCATCGTCTTTATCTCATTCTGCAGTCCGGCGTTGTGACCGTTGATCGACAGCTGGGCCTGCTCGATCCGGCTGAAGTCGTTCAGCTTCCGACTGAGATCATCGTTGTCCTTGCGCAGCTGGAACACCAGATCGATGTTCATCTCGTTCTCTCGCCGCAGGCGATCGTACTCCTGCTCCTTCTCGGCGATCGTGTTCTTCAGCATTGTCTTTTCGTAGTCCGAGGCGCCGGCCTTGATCTGCTTCGCCTCCAGGTCGGCGATCTTCTTCTGCGCATCCTTCAGCTTCTTGGCCAATTCGGATTTCTCCGATCGTATCGGCTCCATTTCGACCAGTCGCTGCTTGGCCGACGTCAGCTCACTCTGCAGATTCTCCTTCTCCGTGGTCAGCTGGGCCCGCATGAGGATGGTTTCCTCGGAAAGCTTCTCCCAGTGTGCGTTCAGCTCGGCGTATCGATCCTGTTCGTGCTTCAGTTTGGTCTGGACATCCTCCAGCTGGCTCTTGAGATCCTGGATTTGCTTGAGGGAAGCCTGATCGACCTTGGAACTGCTTGACTTGGTCTTGAGGTCCTTAATCTCCTTCTCGAGTGCGGTCTTTGTCTTCTCGGCTGACTTCTTGGCCGCGCTAAGCTCGTCGTCCATCTGTGCGACCTTGGCTTCCCACTTCTCGCGTTCCTTTCGTTCCTTCTCGAAGTCCTTTTCGAGGTTTGACAGCTTCTCCTTGTCTTTCTTGGACTGGGCTTCCTGCGATGCCTTGGCTGCTTCGCCTTGTTTAATCTGGAAAAAGGTGGTTAAGGGTGAAGGTTTTCTTTTGGGGGATGGGTGCTTGGCTTACCTGTGAATCCTGCTTCTTGATCTTCTCCTCGAGCTCCTTGATCTTCGAATTCAACTTCTTGCCGTCTTCCTCGGATTTCTTGAGCCTGCCCTCCAGATCGGTCACCTTGCTCGACGGACTGGACGTGGCCTTAAGTTTCTCTGCGGAAATGGATACAAATGTAAAGGTTGTGTTTGGAGGCCATGCGGCGACTCACTTAGGTCAGCTTCAGTGGTCAGCAGCTGCTCCTTGGTTGTCTTCAGGTCCTTCTCCAGGGCTGTCTTTTCAGTCTCCAGCTTCTGCACTGCTTCTCCGCCACTCTTCAGTACTATTGCTCTCATCACTTGGATCTCCTCCTCCAGCTCGTCCACCCACTTCTTAAGATGGTTCTTCGGCGTGAGGTCCGTAACCCGCTTCGGGGTCCGCTGAGGAAGTTGCTCCTCGGCCTCTTGCAGGATGAGCTTCACCTTCGTGCTCAGCTCATCGCGCTCCTTCTCCACTGCGGTGAGGGTTTCCTTCAGCTTGGCCAGCTCTGCACTGGACACGCCCTTGTCGTTGCCGTTCATCGAAGGCTTTCGCAGGGCTTGCAGCTGCATGCGCTTGTTGTCCTTCAGGAGTTTCTCGTTTTCTCCCTCGAGAGTGGTGATCTTCGTGCGCAGGATGGAGGCTTCTTGCTCGACTAGGTCCAGCTGGCGCTTCAGGTCGACATCTTGCGGCGGTGCTTTGCCATTGCTCTTGGACTTGGCCGCAGTGACGTCGGCCTGGAGCCGCTCTATCGCACGATCCTTCTCCACAATCGACTTCCGGAGTGTCGCCAACTCGTCGTTGAGGGCCTTCAGCTTCTTGTCCGTCGGCGAGCTGGAGCCAAAGAGGCTGGTCAGCTTCCGCGAACCCTCGCTGCTTTGCTGTTTTTCTTGCAGTTCCTTGATCTGTTTCTTGGTGGCCGTGTTCTCCTTCTCCAGGTCCTCCACCTTCAGTCGGAGGATTGCCGCTTCTTGCTCGTTCAGCTCCAGCAGTATCCTCAGCTCGGCTGGATCGTCCTCGTCGGAAATGCCCTCATCTCGATCGGCCAGCGGCTCCGGTGTCAAACGATTCGGCGTTGGACTCAGCTTCCGACCAGCTGTGTGGGGGAGAAGAGTTCAGATTAGATTCGGCTGTCAGACTGCGGGCACTCTTGGTTAGTCACATGTCAAATGCAGAGAGTTGTTAAACTGTCATGCGGTTGAGGTGATCTGCACCGGGATCGGAGGAGGTTTTGTGTTAGCAATTTTTCGGAACGAGCAATCGTTAGACAACAAAGCAAAATGTGCAGCCGGAAAAAAATGGCAAGAATTTCTTCGGGAGGGCTACAAGCAGAGAAACGTCAACGTTTGACGTTCGGATGCGCATTAGTTTGGAAAAAGTGAAACAAAGCAGAACAAACTGTGGGAACTCTACAAATTGGATTCGTACTTCTCGATCGTGATGCCATTTTTTTCAACTGCATCATCATGGAATCATTTTCATCTTCAAATCGTTCAAGTTTTTTGCGCAGATTTTCAGCCTGAAAAGGAACATACGTTACTCATCACTCATCATTTTCAATTCAAACTCCCCGCGGGTGGAGAGTTGTGCTGACATTTGACATTTTCATTTGACACCTCTGACAGATGATTGATTCACATTCGCATTCGCACATCGGTCGGATCGGTTTTTTGAATGTTGATTAACGGTTATTCTAAGACTATATTAGACGCACCAACACTGAGACTACATTAGAGACGTGAATCGAACTACTTTTGTTGGAAGTTAGGTAAGACGCTTAAGATGCTTGGATTCGTTTGTGTGTACCTGCACCGCCAATGAACCAAGCGCGCGACATCACCGATGGGAAGAGCAAACCATTCCGTGGCGACGAGAGTGAGAGGAGTCCACCGAAGGGAGGGCTTCCTCTAGACTTGTCATCGGTGGCGTTGGTCGTCTGTGTGCCCACGGAGTCTGTTGCGGTTTCCTTTGTGCCACTGGCCTGGGATCTAGTCGTTAGCTGCACGAAGACCTCATCGATGGTTGTGCCGACATCTCTTAAGTCCACCCGCAATGCTTGGGTTCCGCTGTCCATGAGGACAACGACTTCAGGGGACGTCTCGGCATGAGACATCTCCACGGAGGCTTGAGCGGCAGCTTCGACCAGTACCGGCCAGTCAGTGGACACGGAAACCTCACACGAGTCACTTTGCGTCTGCGTGCTGCGCGGGAAGAGCAGCAGTTCCACCATCTCGTCCGTCTGAGTGCCTTGATTGTAACGGCCCAGAACGCCCCGACGCTGGCGAAGCCTCTCATTCTGTACGCTTGGGATTAAAGAAAAGCCATCATTGAGTGCCGCACAACTTACCTCTTGCTCGGAGAACTTCAGCTGTTCCTTCAGGTCTGACTCCCGCTCAATTGAGTCCTGCAGGTCCCGCATCAACTGCTGGGGGTCCTCGTGCGATCCACCTCTGGTCAGCGACTCCCGCGTGAACTTCCCATCGGCCGAGGTTGATTTGCCGATCACCCCGAGCATGGGCGGCTTCTTCTTCCCCGGATTCCGGAGATCCTCTGCTTCCGCCTAAGGACAAGAGAGAAACACAAGGTTCACATCACAGTCCGCACATTTCTCCACCACATTCATGATCTTACTTGCAGCTTCCGTGCGAGTTCATTGGAAAACCGCAGCTCTTCTTCCAGCTTCTTAATCCGGCTGGCCATGACCTCGTTGCCATTCGCCTGCTTCTCCTCCTCCAGCGTCTCGATCTTGCGCTCGCACTTCTTCAGCTTGAAGCTCAGTATCCTGCAGTTCTTCGTCGTGGACTCCAGCTGCTTCTGCAGCTTGGTGTTCACCTCGGCTTGTGTGTCACTGAAGCTGTCGTGCATCTCGTCCATTTCCTGCTGCAGCCCGTTGTTCTCCCGCCTCAGTTCCGTGTTCTCCTCCATCAGTTCCTCGCAGATCTGCTCGGCAGCTTGAAGCTTCCGCTTCATCGCGTACTCCGAGTTCTTCGGGCGGCCTTCCATTTCCTTCAACTTCGAGCTGAGAGCTCGTTTCTCGTCGTTGACCTTCTCCAGTTCGGCCTTCAGCTCGTTCACCTTCTGCTGGAGGTTGAGGGCCTCCGACGCGGCGGTTCTGTTCGGACCGGTGTCTATGGCGGCCAGTCGCCGCAGCAGAATGTCGCTTTTGTCCCGCTCGGCCCTCTCCGCCCGAGTGCGCATGGCGTCGAGCTCGGCGCGCAGGGATTTCATTTCGTCCTGCAGCTCGCGATCGTGCATGCCGATCAGAGTCGTGTCGGTGGTCTCTGTGGTCAGCGAGGCGTTGTCGTTGTACTTCTCCGACACGGCCTTCTGATTGTCCTTGATCTTCAGCATGAACGCGACGTCTTGGGTGGCCTTCTGCTTGTCGGCTTCCGCCTTTTTGCTAGACGAGCTACTGGAGGATTTCGAGGACATGCTCGAGGTGCTTGACGTTGAGGATGTGGACGAGACGGACTTTGTTGTCGAGATGCTACTCGTCGACGTGACCGATGAGGATTTCTGCAACGTTGCGGCGGTGGAGGTGGAACTTGAAGCTTTCTTTGGCAGACTGGCTGGTTTCTTAGGCGACTCTGATGGCGAGGAACTCGATTGCCTTCGCTCCGGTCGATCCGGAGGCGTGCTGTTCTCTGTGGAGTTGTGATTGGTGGTGTTTCTGAAAGAGGGAATCATGTCAAGGATTAGGGTCCTCGAGGGACGTTGTCGGGGACTTACTCTTCCTTCCGTGGGACCGATCGCTCTCGACTGGTCTCCCTCGAATTCTGACTCCTTTGCTTCTTCAGCAGGTTCATCTTGCGCATCCGTTCAGCGAGGCTGTCGCTGTACTGGATGACCAAATCATCTGAAGTTTCCCTCGACGACGATGTTGATGCTACTGACGACGGTCGATTTATTGTGACGGTTTCCTCGAGCTAAACAGACAAGAACCTTAATTTAGACAAGACCAGCTGGCGGATCCAGCTGAACTCACCTCTTTCAAGTCCAGTGTGGTCGTGTGCCTCCGCTTGGGAATCTGTATACTCAACGAAACGTCCACATCGTTCTCCACCGGCCTGATGATCATGCCGGTGCTCCTATCATCTGCTTCGTCCAGGTCCGGTGTGGACGTCCATGATTGTGGACGTTTCTTAAGCTCTATATTATATTGAACAACTTCAGTGATGAGAGTGCGTTTTTTTGAAGTGACAGAGAAGATTGCATGAGCGGTTAGATATGAAAGATACATCATTCATTCGACGCCAAACGAGCGTGCGAACAACGAGAACGATAACACGAACGAATAAAGCGTGCGAGCGTGTGCGGATTAGTCGGCCATTTTGTGTTAAGTTAATTGATTTATTTGAAAGAGAAAAAGAAGTAGAGAGAGCTAAATTAATGCATGTGAAGGGTTATTTATTTATCAAGAAAAGAAAACAAGAGTTCGAAAAGAGACAGAGATTTGAAACTGAAATTATGGTTAAGTGAAACATAACTCTTAGTGGTGACTGTGATGTGCGTGGTAGCGTGGCATCTGGATCCGTTAGCGAGTGCCTCGTGTGTGCTTTAACAGACAAACCAAATCACAGTTGCTACAAGTGCGTGTGCGAGCGACTCGCTTGGTCGCAAGAGAAAAGTTAAGGAGCGAGTTGATCTAAAGAAGTGAGATGCAAGGAGCGAGAGAGAGTTCGAACTTACCGACATCGTTGCTATTTCCATTGCTCGAGAGATTCTGTGTGGATGTCCATGATCGCGCCGAAGGTCTGTGGGTGGAAAAGGTGAGTAGAGATTAATGATTGTGAATCACGTGAAGAGTGGACGGGCAGTAAACGAGAAATAACGAAAAAATACACTCCGTCGGCAGCCGGGGAACAGCACCCGATCGCATTGGTTCACCCTTATTTGCCAGGCCAACGGATAATGGATTACATTTTTTTTGTTCTGGGTTGAAGGGTGCAAGAGTGTGAGGGTGCGATATTCGCTTTAGATTAGGATTATCTTTGGGAGACAGAGGGAGAGATTGGAGAGCTAATGGAGCTAGTACGCGAGTTGTACTGAATGGAAGCTTAAGCAGCAATTTGTGACCACCCTGTATCGAGGAGATTGCGGTGGAGATGGATTATATTCACGAAATGACATCCTTAAGTAGATGGAGTAATCGCAGATCGAATTGCTCGAGGGGAACCTCAATAAGTGATGTATACTAAAATGTGAGAATCAAAAAGGAGGGTTGATGTGGTTTCATGTGGAACTCGTGAGGAATTTGATGGTTTGTATGCAAATTTCAGAATGAAAGGGGTTTTTCGGAAATGGAGATTTCCGGAGAAGGATGGCGGAAAGGATTCTGAGGCAGAGATGATGACTAAGAACTACTTAAGCCCGTGGTGTTACTCCGAAGTTCCAAGCTATGACGAGGTTATAGTTATATATGACCCATTGTGAGGCTCTGCCGATGTTGCGTGTCTCTCCTTGAGGACAGCATGTACTTCGTGCCCTCAATCGGCGTCACACCCATTTTAGCCGCTTCCGTCTCAATGTTAGCAAACGCCTCTGAGTTCTGCCGATCGTGTCCATGACCCTTCGGCGTATTCTAACAGTTGGACGGACGGTCTGGAAGATCGTGCCTCTAGTGCTGGCGTGTCAGTTCTGCCAATCGTGTCCATGCCCCATCGGCGTATGCTAATAGTTCGACGGACAATCTGGAAGATCGTGCCTCTAGTGGTGGCGTGCGAGTTTTGCACGATCTTCTCCAGGACGTTGTTGAAAAAACCAAATGACACGCACGAGGGCTTGTCTAGAAACAAACCTTTTTTGACATTGAACGTCTCGGTAAGTTTATTATTGACCTCGATGGAGCAGCGAGAGCTCTGCATCGTTATTCTGCTGAGTCTAACGAGCTATGCAGGAATGTCTAAACTAGACATGGCGTTGTATAGCTCGTCTCTAAGAGGCCTTGAAATCGACAAATAGATGGTGAGTGCAGATTGGCACTTCTTGGGACTTCTGCAGGATCTGCCATAGTTTCCTGGCCCGAAGCCCCATTCATATGGACCCATCAGACTGTTAATGAACGGCTTCAGGCGTGTACACAAAACAGCAGAAAATGCCTTGTAGACGATGGAGACTGATTGCATAAATATCTCGTCACCTTCAATCCACAGTCGCCCAGTAAACATTCGTTGTGCAACAACTTGGAACAGCCACACGGTCAACCCAGTCCGCTGTTCCGAAACATTCAGACATTCACACAACAATTCAAGGCAAAACATTCTCTCTCGTCTGACTCATCACACCCTTTAGGCATCTCCTGGTACTACTCACTTTGCATTCGATCCATCGGAGAGATTCGGTGACGATGCAGCAATGTCATCACTTCCCCTCTTCCCACCGTGCTCCTTGTAGTCGCGAAAGCATCTCTTACATCTGGTCGGCCATCGAACCTGTGGGTGGAATCCAAGCGGGCAGAGTTGATCGCCTTTCGATGATGGATACAAATGATGCATAGGTGCAGATCAATTCACTGTTTGGGTGCGCCTTCGAACTGGGAAATGTTTTCGGAAACTCGCTCCTTCTCTCACTCTCTGCCGCCTGCGCCAGAGCCGAACGAACAAACGATCGATCGAACGAACGAACGACGCCAACGACGATATATGCACTGGATGAATGAATCTATAAATAGAGGAAGATACAGATTAATTATTTGTTTGTTTATACGATGAAGTATCTATTTTATTCATCTGGCTTGCGTCAACACTTCGCCCCGAACACCACACTCAACTCGCGCACACATGCATGCACGCACCGGAGGGGGAGAATATTCACCATAAAACAGAAAAAAAATGAATATTTTCACTCGAAAATCAACATTTCTGACCTTAAATTCGTGAATTCTTTGAAGAAGTGCCTGCCTCCGTCGGGCCGCGCTCATTCGGGCCAAACAACCACCTACATACTGTACGGTGGAAATTGTTGGATCCCCGCCAATCAGATACGTACTATTAGCGCGGAGAATGCTGCAGGAAATTGGCAGATGTACGCTCGAATTTGGATTTTGGGGTTTTCGTGACGAAACTCGTCACACCGATCAGATGTCCGAAGTGCGATGGGTTCGCCGACGAACGGATGAACCCTGCAGCCTGAATTCCTGCTCGTTGTCACTTCTGGTTTTGCATTGTTCGGATGCCACTCGCCGCGGGAAATGGGGTTGTGGTTGGATAATCAAATCAAGCAAAGTGAATCCGTTCACGAGTCGGTCGGACGGAGATGAAATATTATTTCGAACAGCCGCCCTGCGTTGGGTGGTCTCTGCGCTGGCCGGACGAACAATGAATTTAGCCCGCCTGGCGTGGCGGTGAGTTATTGTTCGGGGATGTGCATCAATGCGAGTGAATCACTTGGATTTGGATTCACTCCGCTTTTGCGTATCTCCGGCCCTACAGATGTGTACGGCGAATTTTGAAGGCGAATGATGAGCAACTGTCGGGTTTCTAGAATTAGATGTGTTTTTTTTTGTCTAAAATTAGTCGTGTTGTGCTTTCGCTCTTGAAATCTGTCAGGGGACAGCTTGCGTGTAACAAGCGATGTTCCTATTATGAGCAAGAGATTATTTTCAATGGGTTTTCATGAAATTTGCTGTGTCTTCCACGTGGGCGAACAGATTCCATCTGCGGCCATCTTTAGAACAAATTAATTTACTTATCTCTAGACTCAAGGATATTTGATTACCACTTTCGGTTCTGAAATTAAGATTTGTTTTGTTTGCTAAATGCTCGTCTGTTCTAACAGATAGCTTGCCGAGTTAAAGATCTGTTCTAAACTAAATCTTTCCTAGACCCTATTCCTAATCCAACAGAAATGGTAGCCAAGTCGTTGGTCCGTAGGCCGCAAGGACAAGGACACACATACCTATCCAGTCCTGCAGAAGTGCACATTTACAACCCAACACACGGCTGGATAACGCAGTTAAGTGCTTGCCCCTGGTTATAGTAGTTTGAATCCCAGTGAAAGTCATCATCAAGTCAAAGCGGATGAAGAAGCTCTTGGTTGTTTTGAGAGAAAAGTTCTGCGTACGATCTTTGGTCCTGTTTGCGTTGATGGCGTTTGGAGAAGAAGGTTCAACCACGAACTATACGGGCTGTATAGCGGCATGCACCTAGTTAAGCGTCTTCGGATCCAACGCTTAAGATGGCTAGATCATGTAGAGCGGATGGACACCACAGCTTCGACCCGAAGAGTCTTCGACACCGAGCCATTGGGACTGCGCAACAGAGGACGTCCTCGCACTAGATGGCGCACACAAGTGGAAAAGGACCAATTTGGTGTGCGCAACTGGAGGCAGCTGGCAAAATATCGTGCTGGCTGGAGAGGCATGTTGGTTGAGGCCCAGGTCCACCCCGGACTGTAGCGCCAATCAAAGAAGAAGAAGAAAGTCATCATCTGTCATTGGGATAAAATTAAATCCACTCAGTCTGACTATGGGCGATACACTGGATCAACAATGTTCTAAGTGTGCTTGCAAATTCACTGACAGCCCAAACCTAATCTAACTCATAACACACAAAGGGCTCGTGAGCATGCCTTTTAAAGCGAATTGAACAACAAAAGGACAAAGAGGATGTGGATATGGAGACCTCTTTGACCGGAGGAGAGTTCGTCCATAGCCATGTTGCATAAAGACTGTTAGGCTTGACTTCTATCAAAATGCACACAAATTAGAAGGCTCTCGAAAGGGGACAGGTTGCAAAGTATGCGGTCTTTATTGTTGTTCATGACCACTTATCACATGAGGGTTCAAAGCGGTCTCTTTATGCCTTAATTACAGATCATCCCATCCTCTTTCTATTTCTGATGAATATCTGCTAAGAAAAATCCTCCCCAATAGCCAATAAAGATCGGTGCGTAGGTACTGACTGTTCGCATATGGCGTTAAAGCAAGCACCACTTAGTGCTGTCACTTCCTGGATGTGTTCCGAGCTGGTTGTCCCATTGTCCCTATGACGTTTCCTATCTGAATTTGATGCTCATCTTTGATCATTTTATAGCCATTTCCGTGGCGTTCTTTTGTGCTCATGTCCGATAGATCTTGGCGACTTTTGAAGATATCGCTGCCTAGCAGTTTCCTTCTTGTTTCTGTAAGCGAAAGACGTGAGCCGAGGTGGTGTAGTATTATCCCCTCTCTTCTTCATGCCTGCAGCTTCTCCAGAAATTTCTAGTCTTCTGTGTCTCTAAGTCTTCTTGTCTGGTTGTCTATGAGGCAGTAACGCGGTATTGCGCCTACTATTTTACTTGAGTGTTTTCTGTTTCATTCCAGTTACATTGATTTTGGTGGTCTGCATCTATCTACGTGCGACCACCTATGATTGATGTTGTTAATGGTGTCTCCTGAATCAGTGGCAACGATAGACCCGACCCCTTTCTTGCAAAATCATCGGCTCTTTCGTTTCCTGGTATACCCTTGTACTCGGGCACTCAGTACAGGATAAGATTGCATCTGTCCTCGGATATGACCATTAACATATGGACAGCAACCAGATCCGAATGTCCCACAGATCTCTCATAAAATTATTCTGAAATGGCATAGTCAACACGGAAAGGAATCCCGTACAGCTGTTGGCCAATGCATCCATATCATGTCGCGTTTCAAGCGTAGTCATTTTCATAACATACTACATTCTCGTTGACTAAAAATCAATCATCACCAAACAACCATTTGAACCATGTCATCTCGCAGAGTCTCAGTCACAACACCCGTAGTCACCAAATCACTTTAGAACAACTAACCACACCCCTCCTCGCTCACGTGAACCCTGCACTCAGAAAAAATCGAATCCAAGTCATCACCACAAAGCCCTCATCCGGGTACCACAATGGAGCCCAATACTCTAACCTAACCCCTTCCCGCACTCAATCGTCAACCACACACACAACCCACAACAAACCCAAGTCGAACCAAAAATCCTCGAAAATTACGAAAATCTAGCTAAACTACTAGTCGCCCAGAAATCAACAAAAAGCAGTAGGTATCCTAGGCAAGTTTCAGACTTGTGGGGCACATCTCATTTTTGCTCCATCTCCGAAATGGTGCGTCGTAGACACATGACTCAAACAGCAAATATTATTAGGAACTTTTCGATGAACCCAAGATCATTAGTACCAACGTCAAGGCCCTGTTTGAAGAGTGTATCAATATTGTGTCTTCAAAGCCTTGAAAGTTTTGCAGTTTGGGATGAAACTAAATTCAGAGGATTGACTGTTATATAATGTGTAGTTCTTACAAATAGGGAGAATGATGACTGGAAGCAGAGTGTCCAGGAGCATCAACAATGGAAGACTGTGATATTTCGGGCTCACACCGTCCATGGATCGTAGTGCTGATAAGTAAGTAAGCAAGTACTGAAGGAGTAACCTTCTAAATGGCTTTCTCGGAAAAGGAAAGCGCTCCATTTGCAGGGAAGGTGCACAGTGAGGACGACTCTTCCTTTGTCCTTCCTTTTTGACGAATGACAACTCTGCCACAATGAACAAATTTCACTCGTTTTAGAAATCCAATTTTGATTTAATTTCACTCGATTTCTGAAAGCTAAATGTAAGCAAAAAAAACAGACAAGAAACACAGCTAATCGTCCGTTTATGAAAAATAATATGGCGGACACGACAGTTTAAAGTGAACCTGCTTCATGGCATGGCTTCTACAAGAACGCCACTCGTGTTGTGCATGTTATTGTTCGTCGTCGTTGGGGCATCTCCAAACGAGTACCCTCTAAGCCGCCACCAAAAGGTGGAGCCATTAATGCATTGAAAGAAGTGAACCCATGAATGACTCGGGTATCGAAACTGGAACCCCGAGAGTAGGTGTCATCCCACTCCGCAACGGCCGCAATTTGTAAGCAAATGAGTAGCCAAAAATTCGCAATGCATCGAGGGCCCAACATCAACTGAAAAGAGTGCAATTTTATTGACAAAACCTTCGTGACTTATGCGAGACATTTTATGGCCTGCCTTAATGACAGGCATACAGTGCACGCCTCGATTCAATTGCGTGACATTCTCGGCACCCATCTCTGCGTCTTCTCTTGATTCAAATGTTGAAGACAGGCTTGGGTGGTTTATCGCATCTTAGCGACTTGCCATCGCTCGTTTCATGAATTCGTAAAGTCTTCAGGGCATTTATCAATAAAACGAGTAAGTTTGCTCACACTCTTAAGTTGCTTTCGGCGTTTGGTTTGCTACTGCTTTCAAGTGTTGAGGGCTGGCACAGAATCAGTGATAGGAACGTGATATGTTGTCAGCGGTGCGTGTTAGTTGTCTCAAAACACTCCAAACATTACGCGTGCGATTTTATGAACATTTCCACTGCACCATCATTAAAATTACAACAGCTATTCGATGTGTAGACTGGAGATTCAGTGGATTCACCGATTCAAAGAAGTTACAGTCTGACTCGCGCTACTCTTCAAAGAGGGCGTTCTATTTATACACTCTTCTTGAAGAAGGGGAAGCGTCTGTGAATGTGTAACCATTTAAATGCCGATCTGGTGTATGGGTGAGCAGGCACGTTCCCCATTTGCCGCAAACCAACAAGCAACACAGTCCTTCACCTTCGAGTAGTCTACAGAATGTCTTTCAACGAAAGTAAATATTTTACATCAGATTTTCAAGGGTAGGGTTCGGGCATTCCTCACTCTCGTCACCTCGCGCTTCAGTATTCTGTTTCAATTAATACTGCATTCCTACACTGCCCTATCCACCCCCGCAACACACACACACACACACACACCACACGCTCTCTATCTCCTTGACTGGTCTAATTAAAATCCCATTCCCTAGGCGCCGCAATCTGTCAAAATCTCTCTTGTCTGCGTGCCAAGAATTTGCACAAGACAATTTCAAGATATCTCCCAAGATGAAAACTTAAATACATCAACTCGAAACCGCCCCGTACCGCCCCTCGAGCAGACAGTAACAGATTTGAACTGAATTTCGAAAACCGATCATAACCGCAACTTTCCATCCTCATCATGCACGGCGATCTCGAAAACGTGTCTGTTCCCCCGCACGAATTCTGCGCACGAAACAAACACTCGCACTTGGCGCATGTTTTCTTGGCCAGTGGCTCTGTCGTCGTCGTTTTCGAAACTGCAACCATATTTATTTTTCGAACTCGAATAACCTGTAATTAAAACACAGCCAGATGAAGGCAGAAGTGTCCCCACCGTCTGCCAAGAATAAACGGTTGATTTTTTCAAGAGAATAACCCAGTTTTCGGCCAAATGCCTGTCTCCTAATTTTTCTCATCTGACAACCGCAACATGTTTCGCACTTACAATTGCAAGCGTGCTGCGTTGGTCGAGCTGCTGCGAGGGAATGGATCGTGTCGGCTGGCCAAAATGCGAACGACGACAACGACACAACGATGTCTGCGCGCACCTCAATGTATCAGGGTATAGATGATTTCGATCTGGTACTCCACAGTCGAGGAATACGGTTGCGTAACATTTACGTGTGGATAAATTTGGCTACAGCAAGGAACTGAGAATGATCACTCGAAATGTATTCGCCTTTCACTTGTGACTTTTGGGTTTTTGAACACTTAAAGTTTTTCTTTTGCAATCTTTACACGCACTCAAGCCACACACGTTTTCACGGTATTTTTTGTTTCTTTTAGATGACTTTTCGATTAACTTTTCGATCATAAAACCGAATCCCTGTGATCTGCGCTGAGACTGTAAATTTTCGTTTCGTTTTTCTGTTCTTTAAAAATAGCACACCAACTGACACGGGCACTGGCACTGGATTTCGTGAGATTTTTTGGTTTATTTTCTTTCAAATTCGAAAACTTCTTCTTTGGAGACGTTGTCTGTGAGGCTATTCCTCGAGAGCAAAATCGATTTTTAAATGCAAGACATTCGTGTGATGATGATTTCTTTTCCTTCCGAATCGACGCGCGACGTCAATGAAACGACACGGCTAGAGAACAGAATTCGGGTTGAATACAAAAAGGAAAAAAAAAACCGAGAGAAAGAAACAAGACAAAAAGTGTTCCTCCGGATGGCTAATTTTAAACTTAAGTGCTTCCTTCTGCCGCACAGCACCCGTTCCCTAGACACTTGGTATTGGTACGGCACGGACGACGCTGCTGTTAGAAGACCGAACCGAACGTATCCACATTATAGATTCAACTGAAAATCGCCCCGAGAGTCGGCTACGGTACGGGTTTACATTTTCAAATCTCTAGAATAGAACACCGTGGAATTTTGAGATGTTTCTCGTGCGGTCGCTCGCTCGAGCAGACCCGATCTCTCTCTCTCTAGCTCTCGTCCTGGGTCGGTGCGGCGTGCACAGAACTTGATGTTTTATTGTTTATTTTGAGTTGAAAGCATGTAAAGCAAACAGACGAGGTCCATTTCGAATTTTACAGCGATCTTCTGGAATGCGGCAACTTCATGCAATCGCCGCATTTTCGTCGTAAAGTGTATCGTGTACCGTAAAGAATCGTTTGAACTACGTTCGGCGGCTGGTCTGCTATGTGGGTTGGCGGCGCAAATTTTTTGATTGATTTGTAAACTGTGTGGCTGTAGCCATGGGCAACGCGGTAATGGAATTCCATTGACGCAATTGCACGGATTCGAGGGACAGCTGCATTGTTTACGTCATCCTGGGGCGGTTTGGACAATTCGCACGTGTCGGAAAGATCTCTTGTGGAATGCAGGAAGCTTCATTGTACGGTCGCCGTTCAAAAATAGAAATGTCGGTCATTAGAACAGACATCGGCCCGAGGAAAGGGTCCACTGGTCTATTTCATACACCTCATCATCTCGCATAAACAGACCCCCACAGAGGGCAACACTGTTTGCTCATACGTCCAGACTCAGTGCGAAAAACTTTTGAAAATCCAGTTCACAGTGCCATTAAAACAATCACGCTCACTGGCTGCGTATTGGTGAAATCTTCAATAGCTAGCCAATCCCAATAAACAAGAAATGTTAATAATTGTGTCTGCGTGGCGGTAAGAACCCGAAGAAAATCGCAACAAGTCAAATACACACCAGTCTGTAGAAAATAAAATCAACAGTTCCGGTCGCACAAAACCGCTACGGACCGAAGCCGAAAGCATCGATCAGTTGATGCCGTCTGACACATACAACACTTACGCTGCGGTTTTGGATGCGAGCCAAATGTTTTTTGAACGTAAGCAAAGAGACTTTTCAATTACTCGGCTCCTTGCTGTGCGGGGCCGCATGCTTATGATTTGAACTTATGTTCCCAAAAAATGTATTTGAACAAAAAACCACAGAATTGCAAAAGAAAACAAGAGAATGATGTGAAAACGTGTTCGCGGAATATGGGACTAGCTCTCTCGTGGTGTCTAGCGAACTATTTAGTGAATGTATTGAAAACAAGAGCTCTTTGATTTGTTTATACATGCAGGCGTGGGTGGCGGATAAAAGTACATCGGAAGACGCATTAATTTTTGATTTCTCGAGATTTTTTGATTTTTTTTTGTTTTCCTTTCTGAACATCTGATTGAGTCGATGGGGGGATGTGTGTGTGTGTGTGTGCACCTGATGAGTGATTTAGAATGTGGTGGTGCAATGGAATTGATCGATTTATGGAGTGGGGGTAGGGAGGGTAGCGGTGGAATCCTTGGGTGTTCGGTTTAAAATGGAGTTTTCGATAAATAACACAAGAGTTGATGGGAGTGGCCTAGTTATCATTTCACCCAGCTGTTCTATTTTTATGGAAATCACCGTCTTATATTTTTTAAGAGTTGTGCTATTCTCTCCCCTTCGATCTGGCAACAAAAAAAAACCTTTTATTCCAGAAAAAAAACGTTAAAAACGTCACCGCTCCACGCAATTTGAACGTTCTCTACTCAAATCTACTACATTCACTCAAACCTCAAATCCTATTCTTCAAGGTTGGCATCACTTCATCTGTCAAATAATTGAACCAAAATCCCATACACTTCATCAAGATAATTATTTCTGGCTTTAAACAGCTTCTCTTCAGGAAAAATTAAACCATTATTAATTATTCAATCGTTTATTTAGAAAGTGAACGCGCATAAAAATACATATGCCCCACATCTGTCCCACAGCCACGTAAGAGATGTCAGAAAAGAACGAAATAATAGTTCTCTTCGAGGGATATTCCAAGGAAGACTGTAAGCAACCAGATACCTTCACCCGCGCTAATTGTACATGTACCCTCATCAAGCCATTATCTGGACAGACAGTCATTGTTGATACCATGACACCTTGGGATGGTCCGCGAATCTTGGACGGTATGTACATCCCATCTAGAAGATTAGCTGTCTACAATATGTCATCATTTTAGCACTTTTAAAACACCATGTGACACCAGAGGACATCAGGGCAGTCGTGTCCACCCATGGACACTCCGATCACACGGGGAACAACAATCTCTTTCTCAGCGCGGAATGTCACATAGTCGGCAACAGTTGGTCGGTTAATGATCGCTATTTGAACAATATGCCGCGTAAGGGATGCCTGAGAGAGTTAAGAAAATCGTTTTGAGATTTCTCCTTTCAGATTCATTTCCACTCGACGATGACATACAGGTAATTAAAACACCCGGACACACACTAACCTGCTGCTCAGTGATTGTTAAGAACACAAATCTCGGCAAGGAGGTGGCCATTGTTGGTGACCTCTTCGAAAAAGTCGAAGACATCGATGATCCGTCGATATGGATCGACGCCGGCAGCGAAGACAAAAAATTACAAGCCGAAAATCGGTTGAAGGTGTCACAAACTGCCGACTGGATCATTCCCGGACACGGTGCACCGTTTAAAGTCACGCAGGAGATGCGCGAGAAACTACACAGTCATCTACAAAACTATTAACATTTATTTCTAGATATAAAACACGAAACACTTAGTCCTTAAAAATATATGAATTCGCTAGCGAAGTCAATCGCGGATGATTAGAGTGATGGTCAGAGCACTTATTGGTCTACGACGTGGGTCGTGTGCACAGAGTCGTTGTCGCAGACAGTCTTCGCAATGGCTCCCATCTTTCGGTACAGCTCCAAGTGCTGACTGTCGCTGGTCTTCAGCAGGTTCTTGCGGCAACGGTCGGAGGCCTGAAATGAGAATTTAGCGTTAGTTGTGTGCAGGGTTTCAGCCCACTTTGTTACTCACCTCCAGAGCCCATGCCTTGGTAATCATCAGTTCGTGTTCGGCTGTGGGTAGATTCATATTTGCCGCCCTGGTTGCTCGCGACTGTGTGACCACGCTGGCGTAGATGTCGATGGCGGCATCGGCCAGACGCGTCAGGATGAACTGTTCGTTCACGATGTTCTTGCCGTATTTGATTAGCAGCGACTCAACTGTCTGTCCGAACAAGTCGACGCACTCCGCGGTCTGCTTGGCGTATGGCTGCAGTTCAGGGTACACGTACGCACTGAGGTCAGTGCCACCCAAACCGACGGTACGAGCTGCCCTACGGGACGACTCCTTGAAGATCAATCCCAGGTTTGCGGCCGGGTTCTTGAAAGCTCTCTGCAGTTCCTTCAAGTGCGATCCCGCGTACTGTATGCCGGTCAGGGCCACGAACAGACGCAGAATGTCGTTGGTGCCCTCGAAGATGCGGAAGATCCTCAAATCCCGCATGACGCGCTCCAGTCCGGTGGTCTTCATGAAGCCCATTCCACCGAGAATTTGTATCGCCTCGTCGCACACGAACCAGGCGGACTCTGAGCCGAAGACCTTGGAAATGGCTGCCTCCAGGTGGTAGTCCAGACTGCCGGCGTCCATGTTCTGGGCAATTGAGTAGGCCATCGACTCGGTGGCGTACTGGAACATAGTCATGCGTGCCAGTTTCTCTTGGATGGCACCGAAGTCCTTGATTTTCTTGCCGAACTGCAGCCGGTTGTTGGCGTGCTCGGTGGCCTTCTTGATGCAATGCTTCATTGTTCCCGAGAGGGTTGCGCCCATGCCGAAGCGTCCGTTGTTCAGGATGTTCATGGCGACCTTGAAACCCTCGCCCTCACCACCGAGCACGTTCTCAATCGGAATCTTGACGTCTTCGAAGTACACCTCGGCTGTGTTCGAGCACTTGATGCCCATCTTGTTCTCCGGTGGCCCGTTGGTGACTCCTCCGAAGCCACGCTCCACAATGAACGCTGTCACTTTGTCCTTCTTTTCCCCGGTCTTTGGGTCCACCTGCTCCGTCTGTGCGAACACCGTCATGATCTCGGCAATGCCTCCGTTCGAGATCCAGATCTTCGATCCGTTCAGAATGTAATGCTTGCCATCGGCACTCTTCACAGCTCTCGACCTGATGGAACCAGCATCAGATCCCGAACTGGGCTCAGTGAGTGCGAACGCCGCATAGACTTGCTCTCCAGCCACCTTGGGCAGGTACTTCTCCCTCTGTTCCTTGGTGCCGAACAAGAGGATTCCCTTGAAACCGATACTCTGATGCGCACCGATTGTGATGCCCAATCCCAAGTCGTAGGCGCCGACAATTTCACACAAACGTCCGTACTGGGTGTTGGTCAGTCCCAGACCGCCGAATTCCGACGGGACTTGGATGCCAAAGGCGCCAAGTTCCCACAGTTTGTTCAGAGTGACATCATCGATTTTGGCATTGGTATCGTTACGAGCAGCGTCGTTGACTTCCTGCAGAGGGAAGGGTGTGAGATGGGGACGAGCTAGTGGGGACTAGTGTGTTGTGACTTACCAAGAAGAACCTCTCGAAGGGATCTATCAGACTGTTGGTGAACTCCTTCTGCTCGGCACTGAGCACGTCTGGGTAGGGGAAGACCTGTGATGACTCAACCTGTCCGCGGAAGATATTCGCCATGAATGACATGTTCGGGCGGTTCTTGTCACTCGCCGGATCCGCGGACTTTTGCTTGGGCTGAGCTTGTGCGGCTGAGGCAAGGCATCTGCGGGAGAGGAGAGAAATGTGAATTTATTGATATTACGTGTTATTCTTCTGGTTTGTAAGTAGTTAAGTGCGGAGTGATAACCTCGCCGTGTGGTGCTGATAAGATGGTTATATTAGTTTTCGTAATCAACAGATAAGGAACCGAGCTCTACAGGGTTTCCAACAACAAACAAGCTATTTTGAGCGTCCTAATCACTGTGATTGGAAAGGCTGCATGTTTACCGGTGAAGTATCAGATTTATGTTTCAAATGGCTTTGGGCGAAGATCGAAGGTTGAAATGTCTTGAATGACGTCACTTGTGGGCTGTGGATTAAGCACTTTCATAGGTTATGCTTTTGTGGCAGTAGGTAGGTAGGTATTAAGTGGCTTAGATGCCCTAAGGCCAAAGCAGGTCCACTTTACTGCCACGTGGGTTTACAACAAAGGAGGTGTTGTGGCGGCACGGTTACTACGACAATCCAGGTGCTCTGATATCACGTAGCTTATCAAAGAGGAGCCTAGAGTGGCTTTCCTAGCAAAGGCGAATACAGGCCAGCCGTAGAGACGGTGCTGAATGTTTTTCTCCTTTTCCTCATCTCGACAGCTTCAGCAGAAGTGGTTGGAAAATAGTATGTCTTTTCGCGAGGCGTCCCAATAGACAGATGTGCGATGATTATTCCCACTGTGGAGCGGGGTTTTGGATCTTCTTTAGGAATCAGACTATCAGATCTTTAAGGGTCGAGACTCGGTCAGATTTGCTTGGTGATTTGGCGAGTACTGCCTGCACTCCACCTGGCATTGACTTTTAGTTTATTTTCATTATTGGGTTGTAACATGAAGGAAGCTAAGGGAGTACATGTGCTACAAGAGGTTCCATCGTCTGGCAGTGTGGTGGCGATTTTTGCCAGTTTGTCAGCTTTCCTATAATGTCTCTATAACCTGGGATCAAACATAGGCGACTTCGAAAGCGTTCGGATATCTCGTCAAGAGATGTGATACGAAAGTTTGTGACTATTTTCGAGTTTGGACAGAACGATGTTAGTGGCTTTAATTGCTGTCTGACTATCCGCAAAGATGCAAATATCGCGGACGCATATCATGTTCCACCGCAGCCAGGACAGGTCTTCGCTGACCGCCCTTATTTTCGCTTGGAAGACACTGCAGTGATTAGGTAAATGAATTGATTTGAGGAGGTTAAGATGTTCAGAGAATACACCACTTCCTGCTCTGTCTCCCGTTTTAAATCCTTCCGTTTAGAAATGCTGCGCGTTACCAGATTAAGTATCATACCAATGATCTGGGACATCAAAGTCTTTCTCTGGAAAGTATACTGGTGAGACCTAATTCAGATAAATAAGAGGTAAGCCCTTGTTCTAGTAGGATTTTGGCAAGTCCGAATGTACTGTCTTGCCACTGAGAGCATGCCTTTCATCGGATTGTACAGTTGCTGATGCTGATTACCTATCAAGGATATCTAGGAGTGAACGTTTAGTATATGGTTTCAAGTGCACCGGTAAAAGTCATTCTCAAAGCTCCACTTATGCTGATGAAGGCTTGCCTTTGTACCCTTCTTAGACTGTTTAGATGTGTGCCGACGTTGAGTATGGCCCACAATATTGCTACGCTGTTTAGGAAGACTGGTCTCATCACACCAGTGCTAGTAATAATTTGCTCTTTACTTGTGTCAGCGATATCTTGAATGTCCCCTGTTTGTCTGAATGGTCTTCGCCCTTTTATCTGGTGCGACAAGTGCGAATGTCTTGTTGGCTTCTGCCATCATTCAATGTTGCTATTTACATAGATCTGGATACGCGAAGTGAAGTTCAACAGACAAAACGTGAAGAGAGTCTCCTCATGAAGACTTGCACCTGATACCTGACAACATGGAATTGTGTATGAATACCTCTCCTCATGAAGACTTCGACCTGATACCTGACAACATGAAATTGTGTACAAATACCAGTTTTGTTCGGGTTAATATATGATTTCAAGAATAACAAATGTAGCATTGACCTCTTGATGCTTCTTTTCACAAAATGGACCGTCTTGTTGGCATTCCAGTCTCATGCTGAGTAAACTGGATGTCAGAGGATGTCTGAGACTGTCAAGCAAACAATTATGAGATGGATACAAACAAAGACCTTCGCCAGTCATTTCTCACAAGCTTCTGAAACGTCGTCATTCGATTGTAATTATTCGTCGCACTAATGAAAGAAAAACCCGTCTTCTAGCATCCGTCATCAGACTTAACACGATTCAGCTTAAAGTCATTCGTGGAACAGTTAAGCACAACTGCCAGTCAGACAACTGTCACATGACGTCCACTCCAGACCCATAAAATTCACTTCGAAGCAAACAAAAATGTAAATGCATCAGTTTCCCGGTAAACAAAATACGTCGAATCATTCTCAGTCCACAGCCAATCTCTGATTATGTCCAGCATTCCCTATCAAAGTCCATTACGTAAAGCTCTTCAACAAAACAAATTGCCTTCAATTTGCACAAGCCCGATGACAGTGTATCGCAATTAATTGCGTTCAGTTGAACGAACAGATTATAGCGGCGGAATGTGGACTTTGCCCTACTCTCGTCATCGCCATCAGACTATTTCTGCGGATGGCACTAAAAAAAAATCACCCAGTTCACTCGAACTACTGGAAACTCCGTCTCCAGTCAGCGACACAACAACTTCACAATTTCTCGATCTCGACGGTTGCGAGAGGAATTCTAATGAACCCAAAGGCCATCATCCCAATCGAGCCCCCCATTGAGATCTCTCTCTCTCTCCGGTCTGTTGGTAACCAAAAGAAGTGTCTGGGTCTTTTGGCCACAACCACTGTGACGATTGAAAGCTTGTTTTCGAGGCACCATCATGTGTGTGCACGCCATGAGTGGACTTTGAACCCACCTCTTCACAGAGGCCAGTTTGCTGTGTGCTGGTGTGTAGGATGTGTGCAATCTAATCGCGACCCGTTGTTGTTGCTTTCTGTTTTCGTTATCAACGAAACGACTTTGTCATCGTGGGCGCTGTAAATCTGGCTTTGAAACCCAGCCCGTATGACAGAATCATTTTCTCTCTCGTAGATAGTAAACAAAAATTACAATTTAAGGCACAAAGGTCGAGGAAAACAAACAAACTTGAACTATTTTTACACGCCCAAGGACAATACGGTGGCGGACAGTTGTGAAATTAAGCTTCTATCACTTGCACTAAATCATAATTCACTTACCTTCGCAGCTCGCTCGCGGTGAGATTCCTTGTGGATTTCACTAGAGTTGTGCCAACACGGAACATTTCGTTGAAATTTATTTATTTCACTTGCACTTGAGTGGGTTTAGTGGTGTGAGAAGTTGGGACAGGTTTTTTCTTTTGAAATACTTTTCTTCTTCAGTGTGCCACTTGGCGGAACGAGACTGTTTTGCGTCTTGAAGCGAGCCCGATGGGAGATGAGAAACGAATGCAGTTGTTGAATGTGTTTCGATTCTTTTCTACTTTCCTCGCGAACGGTGTGTACGGTTGTCTCTCTTTGGAGAGGGAAGAAATGTCTGACGACGCGATGGTGTGCGATGCGTGGGGAGTACAGTAGAGGCGATTGATTGTTGAACTTGTAAGAGTGCTAAAAAATGATTGTCTTTCTTTTTTATGTCTGCTTCGAAAATTCTGGAATCCAGCTGAGTGGGAATATGAGTAGTATGGGGTCATGCGTATCGGCAAATCCATGAAAACATGGAATCAGGTGTATAGAGTTTATTGGTAGGCCTAATAGGGCCGCTGTGGCTGTTGGAAGATGGGCCGTGGAATCCATCAGAAATGCCTTACTAACCACTGCTTGGATTTTGGGGTCAAAATCTCAATGTTGCCGGAGGCCCCCCAAACTCTCAGGATCTGTTAATACACTCACCAGAACATGCGAAATGGTGTGCGCAAGTCATAGGTAGCCCTAATAGGGCCGCTGAGGCAGTTGGAAGATGGGCCGTGAAATCCATCAGAAATGCCTTACTAACCACTGCTTGGATTTTGGGGTCAAAATCTCAATGTTGCCGGAGGCCCCCCAAACTCTCGGGATCTGTTAATACACTCACCAGAACATGCGAAATGGTGTGCGCAAGTCATAGGTAGCCCTAATAGGGCCGCTGTGGCAGTTGGAAGATGGGCCGTGAAATCCATCAGAAATGCCTTACTAACCACTGCTTGGATTTTGGGGTCAAAATCTCAATGTTGCCGGACGGCCCCCAAACTCTCAGGATCTGTTAATACACTCACCAGAACATGCGAAATGGTGTGCGTAAGTCATAGGTAGCCCTAGAAGAGCCGCTGTGGCAGTTGGAAGATGGGCCGTGAAATCCATCAGAAATGCCTTACTAACCACTGCTTGGATTTTGGGGTCAAAATCTCAATGTTGCCGGACGGCCCCCAAACTCTCAGGATCTGTTAATACACTCACCAGAACATGCGAAATGGTGTGCGTAAGTCATAGGTAGCCCTAGAAGAGCCGCTGTGGCAGTTGGAAGATGGGCCGTGAAATCCATCAGAAATGCCTTACTAACCACTGCTTGGATTTTAGGGTCAAAATCTCAATGTTGCCGGAGGCCCCCCAAACTCTCGGGATCTGTTAATACACTCACCAGAACATGCGAAATGGTGTGCGCAAGTCATAGGTAGCCCTAATAGGGCCGCTGTGGCAGTTGGAAGATGGGCCGTGAAATCCATCAGAAATGCCTTACTAACCACTGCTTGGATTTTAGGGTCAAAATCTCAATGTTGCCGGAGGCCCCCCAAACTCTCGGGATCTGTTAATACACTCACCAGAACATGCGAAATGGTGTGCGTAAGTCATAGGTAGCCCTAGAAGAGCCGCTGTGGCAGTTGGAAGATGGGCCGTGAAATCCATCAGAAATGCCTTACTAACCTGCTTGGATTTTGGGGTCAAAATCTCAATGTTGCCGGAGGCCCCCCAAACTCTCAGGATCTGTTAATACACTCACCAGAACATGCGAAATGGTGTGCGCAGGTCATAGGTAGCCCTAGAAGAACCGCTGTGGCGGTTGGAAGATGGGCCGTGAAATCCATCAGAAATGCCTTACTAACCACTGCTTGGATTTTGGGGTCAAAATCTCAATGTTGCCGGAGGCCCCCCAAACTCCCAGGATCTGTTAATACACTCACCAGAACATGCGAAATGGTGAGCGCAAGTCATAGGTAGCCCTAATAGGGCCGCTGTGGCAGTTGGAAGATGGGCCGTGAAATCCATCAGAAATGCCTTACTAACCACTGCTTGGATTTTGGGGTCAAAATCTCAATGTTGCCGGAGGCCCCCCAAACTCTCAGGATCTGTTAATACACTCACCAGAACATGCGAAATGGTGTGCGCAGGTCATAGGTAGCCCTAGAAGAACCGCTGTGGCGGTTGGAAGATGGGCCGTGAAATCCATCAGAAATGCCTTACTAACCACTGCTTGGATTTTGGGGTCAAAATCTCAATGTTGCCGGAGGCCCCCCAAACTCTCAGGATCTGTGAATATACTCACCAGAACATGCGAAATGGTGTGCGCAAGTCATAGGTAGCCCTAGAAGAGCCGCTGTGGCAGTTGGAAGATGGGCCGTGAAATCCATCAGAAATGCCTTACTAACCACTGCTTGGATTTTGGGGTCAAAATCTCAATGTGTCCGGTGGCCCCCCAAACTCCCAGGATCTGTTAATACACTCACCAGAACATGCGAAATGGTGTGCGCAAGTCATAGGTAGCCCTAATAGGACCGCTGTGGCAGTTGGAAGATGGGCCGTGAAATCCATCAGAAATGCCTTACTAACCACTGCTTGGATTTTGGGGTCAAAATCTCAATGTTGCCGGAGGCCCCCAAAACTCCCAGGACCTGTTAATACACTCATCAGAACATGCGAAATGGTGTGCGCAAGTCATAGGTAGCCCTAATAGGGCCGCTGTGGCAGTTGGAAGATGAGCCGTGAAATCCATCAGAAATGCCTTACTAACCACTGCTTGGATTTTGGGGTCAAAATCTCAATGTTGCCGGAGGCCCCCCAAACTCTCAGGATCTGTTAATACACTCACCAGAACATGCGAAATGGTGTGCGCAGGTCATAGGTAGCCCTAGAAGAACCGCTGTGGCAGTTGGAAGATGGGCCGTGAAATCCATCAGAAATGCCTTACTAACTACTGCTTGGATTTTGGGGTCAAAATCTCAATGTTGCCGGAGGCCCCCCAAACTCTCAGGATCTGTGAATATACTCACCAGAACATGCGAAATGGTGTGCGCAAGTCATAGGTAGCCCTAGAAGAGCCGCTGTGGCAGTTGGAAGATGGGCCGTGAAATCCATCAGAAATGCCTTACTAACCACTGCTTGGATTTTGGGGTCAAAATCTCAATGTTGCCGGTGGCCCCCCAAACTCCCAGGATCTGTTAATACACTCACCAGAACATGCGAAATGGTGTGCGCAAGTCATAGGTAGCCCTAATAGGACCGCTGTGGCAGTTGGAAGATGGGCCGTGAAATCCATCAGAAATGCCTTACTAACCACTGCTTGGATTTTGGGGTCAAAATCTCAATGTTGCCGGAGGCCCCCCAAACTCTCAGGATCTGTGAATATACTCACCAGAACATGCGAAATGGTGTGCGCAAGTCATAGGTAGCCCTAATAGGGCCGCTGTGGCAGTTGGAAGATGGGCCGTGAAATCCATCAGAAATGCCTTACTAACCACTGCTTGGATTTGGGGTCAAAATCTCAATGTTGCCGGAGGCCCCCCAAACTCTCAGGATCTGTTAATACACTCACCAGAACATGCGAAATGGTGTGCGCAAGTCATAGGTAGCCCTAATAGGGCCGCTGTGGCAGTTGGAAGATGGGCCGTGAAATCCATCAGAAATGCCTTACTAACCACTGCTTGGATTTTGGGGTCAAAATCTCAATGTTGCCGGAGGCCCCCCAAACTTTCAGGATCTGTGAATATACTCAGCAGAACATGCGAAATGGTGTGCGCAAGTCATAGGTAGCCCTAGAAGAGCCGCTGTGGCAGTTGGAAGATGGGCCGTGAAATCCATCAGAAATGCCTTACTAACCACTGCTTGGATTTGGGGTCAAAATCTCAATGTTGCCGGAGGCCCCCCAAACTCTCAGGATCTGTTAATACACTCACCAGAACATGCGAAATGGTGTGCGCAAGTCATAGGTAGCCCTAATAGGGCCGCTGTGGCAGTTGGAAGATGGGCCGTGAAATCCATCAGAAATGCCTTACTAACCACTGCTTGGATTTTGGGGTCAAAATCTCAATGTTGCCGGAGGCCCCCCAAACTCTCAGGATCTGTGAATACACTCACCAGAACATGCGAAATGGTGTGCGCAAGTCATAGGTAGCCCTAGAAGAGCCGCTGTGGCAGTTGGAAGATGGGCCGTGAAATCCATCAAAAATGCCTTACTAACCACTGCTTGGATTTTGGGGTCAAAATCTCAATGTTGCCGGAGGCCCCCCAAACTCTCAGGATCTGTTAATACACTCACCAGAACATGCGAAATGGTGTGCGCAAGTCATAGGTAGCCCTAATAGGGCCGCTGTGGCAGTTGGAAGATGGGCCTTACTAACCACTGCTTGGATTTTGGGGTCAAAATCTCAATGTTGCCGGAGGCCCCCCAAACTCCCAGGATCTGTTAATACACTCACCAGAACATGCGAAATGGTGTGCGCAAGTCATAGGTAGCCCTAGAGGAGCCGCTGTGGCAGTTGGAAGATGGGCCGTGAAATCCATCAGAAATGCCTTACTAACCACTGCTTGGATTTTGGGGTCAAAATCTCAATGTTGCCGGAGGCCCCCCAAACTCTCAGGATCTGTTAATACACTCACCAGAACATGCGAAATGGTGTGCGCAAGTCATAGGTAGCCCTAATAGGGCCGCTGTGGCAGTTGGAAGATGGGCCGTGAAATCCATCAGAAATGCCTTACTAACCACTGCTTGGATTTTGGGGTCAAAATCTCAATGTTGCCGGACGCCACCCAAACTCTCAGGATCTGTTAATACACTCACCAGAACATGCGAAATGGTGTGCGCAAGTCATAGGTAGCCCTAATAGGGCCGCTGTGGCAGTTGGAAGATGGGCCGTGAAATCCATCAGAAATGCCTTACTAACCACTGCTTGGATTTTGGGGTCAAAATCTCAATGTTGCCGGAGGCCCCCCAAACTCTCAGGATCTGTTAATACACTCACCAGAACATGCGAAATGGTGTGCGCAAGTCATAGGTAGCCCTAATAGGGCCGCTGTGGCAGTTGGAAAATGGGCCTTACTAACCACTGCTTGGATTTTGGGGTCAAAATCTCAATGTTGCCGGAGGCCCCCCAAACTCCCAGGATCTGTTAATACACTCACCAGAACATGCGAAATGGTGTGCGCAAGTCATAGGTAGCTCTAATAGGACCGCTGTGGCAGTTGGAAGATGGGCCGTGAAATCCATCAGAAATGCCTTACTAACCACTGCTTGGATTTTGGGGTCAAAATCTCAATGTTGCCGGAGGCCCCCCAAACTCTCAGGATCTGTGAATATACTCACCAGAACATGCGAAATGGTGTGCGCAAGTCATAGGTAGCCCTAATAGGGCCGCTGTGGCAGTTGGAAGATGGGCCGTGAAATCCATCAGAAATGCCTTACTAACCACTGCTTGGATTTGGGGTCAAAATCTCAATGTTGCCGGAGGCCCCCCAAACTCTCAGGATCTGTTAATACACTCACCAGAACATGCGAAATGGTGTGCGCAAGTCATAGGTAGCCCTAATAGGGCCGCTGTGGCAGTTGGAAGATGGGCCGTGAAATCCATCAGAAATGCCTTACTAACCACTGCTTGGATTTTGGGGTCAAAATCTCAATGTTGCCGGAGGCCCCCCAAACTTTCAGGATCTGTGAATATACTCAGCAGAACATGCGAAATGGTGTGCGCAAGTCATAGGTAGCCCTAGAAGAGCCGCTGTGGCAGTTGGAAGATGGGCCGTGAAATCCATCAGAAATGCCTTACTTACCACTGCTTGGATTTGGGGTCAAAATCTCAATGTTGCCGGAGGCCCCCCAAACTCTCAGGATCTGTTAATACACTCACCAGAACATGCGAAATGGTGTGCGCAAGTCATAGGTAGCCCTAATAGGGCCGCTGTGGCAGTTGGAAGATGGGCCGTGAAATCCATCAGAAATGCCTTACTAACCACTGCTTGGATTTTGGGGTCAAAATCTCAATGTTGCCGGAGGCCCCCCAAACTCTCAGGATCTGTGAATACACTCACCAGAACATGCGAAATGGTGTGCGCAAGTCATAGGTAGCCCTAGAAGAGCCGCTGTGGCAGTTGGAAGATGGGCCGTGAAATCCATCAAAAATGCCTTACTAACCACTGCTTGGATTTTGGGGTCAAAATCTCAATGTTGCCGGAGGCCCCCCAAACTCTCAGGATCTGTGAATACACTCACCAGAACATGCGAAATGGTGTGCGCAAGTCATAGGTAGCCCTAATAGGGCCGCTGTGGCAGTTGGAAGATGGGCCGTGAAATCCATCAGAAATGCCTTACTAACCACTGCTTGGATTTTGGGGTCAAAATCTCAATGTTGCCGGAGGCCCCCCAAACTCTCAGGATCTGTGAATACACTCACCAGAACATGCGAAATGGTGTGCGCAAGTCATAGGTAGCCCTAGAAGAGCCGCTGTGGCAGTTGGAAGATGGGCCGTGAAATCCATCAAAAATGCCTTACTAACCACTGCTTGGATTTTGGGGTCAAAATCTCAATGTTGCCGGAGGCCCCCCAAACTCTCAGGATCTGTTAATACACTCACCAGAACATGCGAAATGGTGTGCGCAAGTCATAGGTAGCCCTAATAGGGCCGCTGTGGCAGTTGGAAGATGGGCCTTACTAACCACTGCTTGGATTTTGGGGTCAAAATCTCAATGTTGCCGGAGGCCCCCCAAACTCCCAGGATCTGTTAATACACTCACCAGAACATGCGAAATGGTGTGCGCAAGTCATATGTAGCCCTAGAGGAGCCGCTGTGGCAGTTGGAAGATGGGCCGTGAAATCCATCAGAAATGCCTTACTAACCACTGCTTGGATTTTGGGGTCAAAATCTCAATGTTGCCGGAGGCCCCCCAAACTCTCAGGATCTGTTAATACACTCACCAGAACATGCGAAATGGTGTGCGCAAGTCATAGGTAGCCCTAATAGGGCCGCTGAGGCAGTTGGAAGATGGGCCGTGAAATCCATCAGAAATGCCTTACTAACCACTGCTTGGATTTTGGGGTCAAAATCTCAATGTTGCCGGAGGCCCCCCAAACTCTCAGGATCTGTGAATACACTCACCAGAACATGCGAAATGGTGTGCGCAAGTCATAGGTAGCCCTAATAGGGCCGCTGTGGCAGTTGGAAGATGGGCCGTGAAATCCATCAGAAATGCCTTACTAACACTGCTTGGATTTTGGGGTCAAAATCTCAATGTTGCCGGAGGCCCCCCAAACTCCCAGGATCTGTTAATACACTCACCAGAACATGCGAAATGGTGTGCGCAAGTCATATGTAGCCCTAGAGGAGCCGCTGTGGCAGTTGGAAGATGGGCCGTGAAATCCATCAGAAATGCCTTACTAACCACTGCTTGGATTTTGGGGTCAAAATCTCAATGTTGCCGGAGGCCCCCAAAACTCCCAGGACCTGTTAATACACTCATCAGAACATGCGAAATGGTGTGCGCAAGTCATAGGTAGCCCTAGAAGAGCCGCTGTGGCAGTTGGAAGATAGGCCGTGAAATCCATCAGAAATGCCTTACTAACCACTGCTTGGATTTTGGGGTCAAAATCTCAATGTTGCCGGAGGCCCCCCAAACTCCCAGGATCTGTTAATACACTCACCAGAACATGCCAAATGGTGTGCGCAAGTCATAGGTAGCAATAAAAGGGCCGCTGTGGCAGTTGGAAAATGGGCCGTGAAATCCATCAGAAATGCCTTACTAACCACTGCTTGGATTTTGGGGTCAAAATCTCAATGTTGCCGGAGGCCCCCAGAACTCTCAGGATCTGTTAATATACTCACCAGAACATGCGAAATGGTGTGCGCAAGTCATAGGTAGCAATAAAAGGGCCGCTGTGGCAGTTGGAAAATGGGCCGTGAAATCCATCAGAAATGCCTTACTAACCACTGCTTGGATTTTGGGGTCAAAATATCAATGTTGCCGGAGGCCCCCCAAACTCCCAGGATCTGTTAATACACTCACCAGAACATGCCAAATGGTGTGCGCAAGTCATAGGTAGCCCTAGAAGAGCCGCTGTGGCAGTTGGAAGATAGGCCGTGAAATCCATCAGAAATGCCTTACTAACCACTGCTTGGATTTTGGGGTCAAAATCTCAATGTTGCCGGAGGCCCCCCAAACTCCCAGGATCTGTTAATACACTCACCAGAACATGCCAAATGGTGTGCGCAAGTCATAGGTAGCAATAAAAGGGCCGCTGTGGCAGTTGGAAAATGGGCCGTGAAATCCATCAGAAATGCCTTACTAACCACTGCTTGGATTTTGGGGTCAAAATCTCAATGTTGCCGGAGGCCCCCAGAACTCTCAGGATCTGTTAATACACTCACCAGAACATGCGAAATGGTGTGCGCAAGTCATAGGTAGCTCTAGAAGAGCGCTGAGGCAGTTGGAAGATGGGCCGTGAAATCCATCAGAAATGCCTTACTAACCACTGCTTGGATTTTGGGGTCAAAATCTCAATGTTGCCGGAGGCCCCCCAAACTCCCAGGATCTGTTAATACACTCACCAGAACATGCCAAATGGTGTGCGCAAGTCATAGGTAGGGGGTCAAAATCTCAATGTTGCCGGAGGCCCCCCAAACTCTCAGGATCTGTTAATACACTCACCAGAACATGCGAAATGGTGTGCGCAAGTCATAGGTAGCCCTAATAGGGCCGCTGTGGCAGTTGGAAGATGGGCCGTGAAATCCATCAGAAATGCCTTACTAACCACTGCTTGGATTTTGGGGTCAAAATCTCAATGTTGCCGGAGGCCCCCCAAACTCCCAGGATCTGTTAATACACTCACCAGAACATGCCAAATGGTGTGCGCAAGTCATAGGTAGCCCTAATAGGGCCGCTGTGGCAGTTGGAAGATGGGCCGTGAAATCCATCAGAAATGCCTTACTAACCACTGCTTGGATTTTGGGGTCAAAATCTCAATGTTGCCGGAGGCCCCCCAAACTCCCAGGATCTGTTAATACACTCACCAGAACATGCCAAATGGTGTGCGCAAGTCATAGGTAGGGGGTCAAAATCTCAATGTTGCCGGAGGCCCCCCAAACTCTCAGGATCTGTTAATACACTCACCAGAACATGCGAAATGGTGTGCGCAAGTCATAGGTAGCCCTAATAGGGCCGCTGTGGCAGTTGGAAGATGGGCCGTGAAATCCATCAGAAATGCCTTACTAACCACTGCTTGGATTTTGGGGTCAAAATCTCAATGTTGCCGGAGGCCCCCCAAACTCCCAGGATCTGTTAATACACTCACCAGAACATGCCAAATGGTGTGCGCAAGTCATAGGTAGCCCTAATAGGGCCGCTGTGGCAGTTGGAAGATGGGCCGTGAAATCCATCAGAAATGCCTTACTAACCACTGCTTGGATTTTGGGGTCAAAATCTCAATGTTGCCGGAGGCCCCCCAAACTCCCAGGATCTGTTAATACACTCACCAGAACATGCCAAATGGTGTGCGCAAGTCATAGGTAGGGGGTCAAAATCTCAATGTTGCCGGAGGCCCCCCAAACTCTCAGGATCTGTTAATACACTCACCAGAACATGCGAAATGGTGTGCGCAAGTCATAGGTAGCCCTAATAGGGCCGCTGTGGCAGTTGGAAGATGGGCCGTGAAATCCATCAGAAATGCCTTACTAACCACTGCTTGGATTTTGGGGTCAAAATCTCAATGTTGCCGGAGGCCCCCCAAACTCCCAGGATCTGTTAATACACTCACCAGAACATGCCAAATGGTGTGCGCAAGTCATAGGTAGCCCTAATAGGGCCGCTGTGGCAGTTGGAAGATGGGCCGTGAAATCCATCAGAAATGCCTTACTAACCACTGCTTGGATTTTGGGGTCAAAATCTCAATGTTGCCGGAGGCCCCCCAAACTCTCAGGATCTGTTAATACACTCACCAGAACATGCGAAATGGTGTGCGCAAGTCATAGGTAGCCCTAGAAGAGCCGCTGTGGCAGTTGGAAGATAGGCCGTGAAATCCATCAGAAATGCCTTACTAGTGGTTAGGCTTGGATTTTGGGGTCAAAATCTCAATGTTGCCGGAGGCCCCCCAAACTCCCAGGATCTGTTAATACACTCACCAGAACATGCCAAATGGTGTGCGCAAGTCATAGGTAGCAATAAAAGGGCCGCTGTGGCAGTTGGAAAATGGGCCGTGAAATCCATCAGAAATGCCTTACTAACCACTGCTTGGATTTTGGGGTCAAAATCTCAATGTTGCCGGAGGCCCCCCAAACTCCCAGGATCTGTTAATACACTCACCAGAACATGCCAAATGGTGTGCGCAAGTCATAGGTAGCCCTAATAGGGCCGCTGTGGCAGTTGGAAGATGGGCCGTGAAATCCATCAGAAATGCCTTACTAACCACTGCTTGGATTTTGGGGTCAAAATCTCAATGTTGCCGGAGGCCCCCCAAACTCCCAGGATCTGTTAATACACTCACCAGAACATGCCAAATGGTGTGCGCAAGTCATAGGTAGCCCTAATAGGGCCGCTGTGGCAGTTGGAAGATGGGCCGTGAAATCCATCAGAAATGCCTTACTAACCACTGCTTGGATTTTGGGGTCAAAATCTCAATGTTGCCGGAGGCCCCCCAAACTCCCAGGATCTGTTAATACACTCACCAGAACATGCCAAATGGTGTGCGCAAGTCATAGGTAGCCCTAATAGGGCCGCTGTGGCAGTTGGAAGATGGGCCGTGAAATCCATCAGAAATGCCTTACTAACCACTGCTTGGATTTTGGGGTCAAAATCTCAATGTTGCCGGAGGCCCCCCAAACTCTCAGGATCTGTTAATACACTCACCAGAACATGCGAAATGGTGTGCGCAAGTCATAGGTAGCTCTAGAAGAGCGCTGAGGCAGTTGGAAGATGGGCCGTGAAATCCATCAGAAATGCCTTACTAACCACTGCTTGGATTTTGGGGTCAAAATCTCAATGTTGCCGGAGGCCCCCAGAACTCTCAGGATCTGTTAATACACTCACCAGAACATGCCAAATGGTGTGCGCAAGTCATAGGTAGCAATAAAAGGGCCGCTGTGGCAGTTGGAAAATGGGCCGTGAAATCCATCAGAAATGCCTTACTAACCACTGCTTGGATTTTGGGGTCAAAATCTCAATGTTGCCGGAGGCCCCCCAAACTCTCAGGATCTGTTAATACACTCACCAGAACATGCCAAATGGTGTGCGCAAGTCATAGGTAGCAATAAAAGGGCCGCTGTGGCAGTTGGAAAATGGGCCGTGAAATCCATCAGAAATGCCTTACTAACCACTGCTTGGATTTTGGGGTCAAAATCTCAATGTTGCCGGAGGCCCCCCAAACTCTCAGGATCTGTTAATACACTCACCAGAACATGCGAAATGGTGTGCGCAAGTCATAGGTAGCCCTAGAAGAGCCGCTGTGGCAGTTGGAAGATAGGCCGTGAAATCCATCAGAAATGCCTTACTAACCACTGCTTGGATTTTGGGGTCAAAATCTCAATGTTGCCGGAGGCCCCCCAAACTCCCAGGATCTGTTAATACACTCACCAGAACATGCCAAATGGTGTGCGCAAATCATAGGTAGCCCTAATAGGGCCGCTGTGGCAGTTGGAAGATGGGCCGTGAAATCCATCAGAAATGCCTTACTAACCACTGCTTGGATTTTGGGGTCAAAATCTCAATGTTGCCGGAGGCCCCCCAAACTCCCAGGATCTGTTAATACACTCACCAGAACATGCCAAATGGTGTGCGCAAGTCATAGGTAGCCCTAATAGGGCCGCTGTGGCAGTTGGAAGATGGGCCGTGAAATCCATCAGAAATGCCTTACTAACCACTGCTTGGATTTTGGGGTCAAAATCTCAATGTTGCCGGAGGCCCCCCAAACTCCCAGGATCTGTTAATACACTCACCAGAACATGCCAAATGGTGTGCGCAAGTCATAGGTAGCAATAAAAGGGCCGCTGTGGCAGTTGGAAAATGGGCCGTGAAATCCATCAGAAATGCCTTACTAACCACTGCTTGGATTTTGGGGTCAAAATCTCAATGTTGCCGGAGGCCCCCCAAACTCCCAGGATCTGTTAATACACTCACCAGAACATGCCAAATGGTGTGCGCAAGTCATAGGTAGCTCTAGAAGAGCGCTGAGGCAGTTGGAAGATGGGCCGTGAAATCCATCAGAAATGCCTTACTAACCACTGCTTGGATTTTGGGGTCAAAATCTCAATGTTGCCGGAGGCCCCCAGAACTCTCAGGATCTGTTAATATACTCACCAGAACATGCGAAATGGTGTGCGCAAGTCATAGGTAGCAATAAAAGGGCCGCTGTGGCAGTTGGAAAATGGGCCGTGAAATCCATCAGAAATCTCTTACTAACCACTGCTTGGATTTTGGGGTCAAAATCTCAATGTTGCCGGAGGCCCCCCAAACTCCCAGGATCTGTTAATACACTCACCAGAACATGCCAAATGGTGTGCGCAAGTCATAGGTAGCTCTAGAAGAGCGCTGAGGCAGTTGGAAGATGGGCCGTGAAATCCATCAGAAATGCCTTACTAACCACTGCTTGGATTTTGGGGTCAAAATCTCAATGTTGCCGGAGGCCCCCAGAACTCTCAGGATCTGTTAATATACTCACCAGAACATGCGAAATGGTGTGCGCAAGTCATAGGTAGCAATAAAAGGGCCGCTGTGGCAGTTGGAAAATGGGCCGTGAAATCCATCAGAAATCTCTTACTAACCACTGCTTGGATTTTGGGGTCAAAATCTCAATGTTGCCGGAGGCCCCCAGAACTCTCAGGATCTGTTAATACACTCACCAGAACATGCGAAATGGTGTGCGCAAGTCATAGGTAGCTCTAGAAGAGCGCTGAGGCAGTTGGAAGATGGGCCGTGAAATCCATCAGAAATGCCTTACTAACCACTGCTTGGATTTTGGGGTCAAAATCTCAATGTTGCCGGAGGCCCCCAGAACTCTCAGGATCTGTTAATATACTCACCAGAACATGCGAAATGGTGTGCGCAAGTCATAGGTAGCAATAAAAGGGCCGCTGTGGCAGTTGGAAAATGGGCCGTGAAATCCATCAGAAATCTCTTACTAACCACTGCTTGGATTTTGGGGTCAAAATCTCAATGTTGCCGGAGGCCCCCAGAACTCTCAGGATCTGTTAATACACTCACCAGAACATGCGAAATGGTGTGCGCAAGTCATAGGTAGCCCTAATAGGGCCGCTGTGGCAGTTGGAAGATGGGCCGTGAAATCCATCAGAAATGCCTTACTAACCACTGCTTGGATTTTGGGGTCAAAATCTCAATGTTGCCGGAGGCCCCCCAAACTCCCAGGATCTGTTAATACACTCACCAGAACATGCGAAATGGTGTGCGCAAGTCATAGGTAGCCCTAGAAGAGCCGCTGTGGCAGTTGGAAGATAGGCCGTGAAATCCATCAGAAATGCCTTACTAACCACTGCTTGGATTTTGGGGTCAAAATCTCAATGTTGCCGGAGGCCCCCCAAACTCCCAGGATCTGTTAATACACTCACCAGAACATGCCAAATGGTGTGCGCAAGTCATAGGTAGCCCTAATAGGGCCGCTGTGGCAGTTGGAAGATAGGCCGTGAAATCCATCAGAAATGCCTTACTAGTGGTTAGGCTTGGATTTTGGGGTCAAAATCTTAATGTTGCCGGAGGCCCCCAGAACTCTCAGGATCTGTTAATATACTCACCAGAACATGCGAAATGGTGTGCGCAAGTCATAGGTAGCCCTAATAGGGCCGCTGTGGCAGTTGGAAGATGGGCCGTGAAATCCATCAGAAATGCCTTACTAACCACTGCTTGGATTTTGGGGTCAAAATCTCAATGTTGCCGGAGGCCCCCCAAACTCCCAGGATCTGTTAATACACTCACCAGAACATGCCAAATGGTGTGCGCAAGTCATAGGTAGCCCTAATAGGGCCGCTGTGGCAGTTGGAAGATGGGCCGTGAAATCCATCAGAAATGCCTTACTAACCACTGCTTGGATTTTGGGGTCAAAATCTCAATGTTGCCGGAGGCCCCCCAAACTCTCAGGATCTGTTAATACACTCACCAGAACATGCGAAATGGTGTGCGCAAGTCATAGGTAGCCCTAGAAGAGCCGCTGTGGCAGTTGGAAAATGGGCCGTGAAATCCATCAGAAATGCCTTACTAACCACTGCTTGGATTTTGGGGTCAAAATCTCAATGTTGCCGGAGGCCCCCCAAACTCTCAGGATCTGTTAATACACTCACCAGAACATGCGAAATGGTGTGCGCAAGTCATAGGTAGCTCTAGAAGAGCCGCTGAGGCAGTTGGAAGATGGGCCGTGAAATCCATCAGAAATGCCTTACTAACCACTGCTTGGATTTTGGGGTCAAAATCTCAATGTTGCCGGAGGCCCCCCAAACTCTCAGGATCTGTTAATACACTCACCAGAACATGCGAAATGGTGTGCGCAAGTCATAGGTAGCCCTAATAGGGCCGCTGAGGCAGTTGGAAGATGGGCCGTGAAATCCATCAGAAATGCCTTACTAACCACTGCTTGGATTTTGGGGTCAAAATCTCAATGTTGCCGGAGGCCCCCCAAACTCTCAGGATCTGTTAATACACTCACCAGAACATGCGAAATGGTGTGCGCAAGTCATAGGTAGCCCTAATAGGGCCGCTGAGGCAGTTGGAAGATGGGCCGTGAAATCCATCAGAAATGCCTTACTAACCACTGCTTGGATTTTGGGGTCAAAATCTCAATGTTGCCGGAGGCCCCCCAAACTCTCAGGATCTGTTAATACACTCACCAGAACATGCGAAATGGTGTGCGCAAGTCATAGGTAGCCCTAATAGGGCCGCTGAGGCAGTTGGAAGATGGGCCGTGAAATCCATCAGAAATGCCTTACTAACCACTGCTTGGATTTTGGGGTCAAAATCTCAATGTTGCCGGAGGCCCCCCAAACTCCCAGGATCTGTTAATACACTCACCAGAACATGCGAAATGGTGTGCGCAAGTCATAGGTAGCAATAAAAGGGCCGCTGTGGCAGTTGGAAAATGGGCCGTGAAATCCATCAGAAATGCCTTACTAACCACTGCTTGGATTTTGGGGTCAAAATCTCAATGTTGCCGGAGGCCCCCCAAACTTTCAGGATCTGTTAATACACTCACCAGAACATGCCAAATGGTGTGCGCAAGTCATAGGTGCCCTAATAGGGCCGCTGTGGCAGTTGGAAGATGGGCCGTGAAATCCATCAGAAATGCCTTACTAACCACTGCTTGGATTTTGGGGTCAAAATCTCAATGTTGCCGGAGGCCCCCCAAACTCTCAGGATCTGTTAATACACTCACCAGAACATGCGAAATGGTGTGCGCAAGTCATAGGTAGCCCTAATAGGGCCGCTGAGGCAGTTGGAAGATGGGCCGTGAAATCCATCAGAAATGCCTTACTAACCACTGCTTGGATTTTGGGGTCAAAATCTCAATGTTGCCGGAGGCCCCCCAAACTCTCAGGATCTGTTAATACACTCACCAGAACATGCCAAATGGTGTGCGCAAGTCATAGGTAGCCCTAATAGGGCCGCTGTGGCAGTTGGAAGATGGGCCGTGAAATCCATCAGAAATGCCTTACTAACCACTGCTTGGATTTTGGGGTCAAAATCTCAATGTTGCCGGAGGCCCCCCAAACTCTCAGGATCTGTTAATACACTCACCAGAACATGCGAAATAGTGTGCGCAAGTCATAGGTAGCCCTAATAGGGCCGCTGAGGCAGTTGGAAGATGGGCCGTGAAATCCATCAGAAATGCCTTACTAACCACTGCTTGGATTTTGGGGTCAAAATCTCAATGTTGCCGGAGGCCCCCCAAACTCTCAGGATCTGTTAATACACTCACCAGAACATGCGAAATGGTGTGCGCAAGTCATAGGTAGCCCTAATAGGGCCGCTGAGGCAGTTGGAAGATGGGCCGTGAAATCCATCAGAAATGCCTTACTAACCACTGCTTGGATTTTGGGGTCAAAATCTCAATGTTGCCGGAGGCCCCCCAAACTCTCAGGATCTGTTAATACACTCACCAGAACATGCCAAATGGTGTGCGCAAGTCATAGGTAGCCCTATTAGGGCCGCTGAGGCAGTTGGAAGATGGGCCGTGAAATCCATCAGAAATGCCTTACTAACCACTGCTTGGATTTTGGGGTCAAAATCTCAATGTTGCCGGAGGCCCCCCAAACTCTCAAGATCTGTTAATACACTCACCAGAACATGCGAAATGGTGTGCGCAAGTCATAGGTAGCCCTAATAGGGCCGCTGAGGCAGTTGGAAGATGGGCCGTGAAATCCATCAGAAATGCCTTACTAACCACTGCTTGGATTTTGGGGTCAAAATCTCAATGTTGCCGGAGGCCCCCCAAACTCTCAGGATCTGTTAATACACTCACCAGAACATGCGAAATGGTGTGCGCAAGTCATAGGTAGCAATAAAAGGGCCGCTGTGGCAGTTGGAAAATGGGCCGTGAAATCCATCAGAAATGCCTTACTAACCACTGCTTGGATTTTGGGGTCAAAATCTCAATGTTGCCGGAGGCCCCCCAAACTCTCAGGATCTGTTAATACACTCACCAGAACATGCCAAATGGTGTGCGCAAGTCATAGGTGCCCTAATAGGGCCGCTGTGGCAGTTGGAAGATGGGCCGTGAAATCCATCAGAAATGCCTTACTAACCACTGCTTGGATTTTGGGGTCAAAATCTCAATGTTGCCGGAGGCCCCCCAAACTCTCAGGATCTGTTAATACACTCACCAGAACATGCGAAATGGTGTGCGCAAGTCATAGGTAGCCCTAATAGGGCCGCTGAGGCAGTTGGAAGATGGGCCGTGAAATCCATCAGAAATGCCTTACTAACCACTGCTTGGATTTTGGGGTCAAAATCTCAATGTTGCCGGAGGCCCCCCAAACTCTCAGGATCTGTTAATACACTCACCAGAACATGCCAAATGGTGTGCGCAAGTCATAGGTAGCCCTATTAGGGCCGCTGAGGCAGTTGGAAGATGGGCCGTGAAATCCATCAGAAATGCCTTACTAACCACTGCTTGGATTTTGGGGTCAAAATCTCAATGTTGCCGGAGGCCCCCCAAACTCTCAAGATCTGTTAATACACTCACCAGAACATGCGAAATGGTGTGCGCAAGTCATAGGTAGCCCTAATAGGGCCGCTGAGGCAGTTGGAAGATGGGCCGTGAAATCCATCAGAAATGCCTTACTAACCACTGCTTGGATTTTGGGGTCAAAATCTCAATGTTGCCGGAGGCCCCCCAAACTCTCAGGATCTGTTAATACACTCACCAGAACATGCGAAATGGTGTGCGCAAGTCATAGGTAGCAATAAAAGGGCCGCTGTGGCAGTTGGAAAATGGGCCGTGAAATCCATCAGAAATGCCTTACTAACCACTGCTTGGATTTTGGGGTCAAAATCTCAATGTTGCCGGAGGCCCCCCAAACTCTCAGGATCTGTTAATACACTCACCAGAACATGCGAAATGGTGTGCGCAAGTCATAGGTAGCCCTAATAGGGCCGCTGAGGCAGTTGGAAGATGGGCCGTGAAATCCATCAGAAATGCCTTACTAACCACTGCTTGGATTTTGGGGTCAAAATCTCAATGTTGCCGGAGGCCCCCCAAACTCTCAGGATCTGTTAATACACTCACCAGAACATGCCAAATGGTGTGCGCAAGTCATAGGTAGCCCTAATAGGGCCGCTGTGGCAGTTGGAAGATGGGCCGTGAAATCCATCAGAAATGCCTTACTAACCACTGCTTGGATTTTGGGGTCAAAATCTCAATGTTGCCGGAGACCCCCCAAACTCTCAGGATCTGTTAATACACTCACCAGAACATGCGAAATGGTGTGCGCAAGTCATAGGTAGCCCTAATAGGGCCGCTGAGGCAGTTGGAAGATGGGCCGTGAAATCCATCAGAAATGCCTTACTAACCACTGCTTGGATTTTGGGGTCAAAATCTCAATGTTGCCGGAGGCCCCCCAAACTCTCAGGATCTGTTAATACACTCACCAGAACATGCGAAATGGTGTGCGCAAGTCATAGGTAGCCCTAATAGGGCCGCTGAGGCAGTTGGAAGATGGGCCGTGAAATCCATCAGAAATGCCTTACTAACCACTGCTTGGATTTTGGGGTCAAAATCTCAATGTTGCCGGAGGCCCCCCAAACTCTCAAGATCTGTTAATACACTCACCAGAACATGCGAAATGGTGTGCGCAAGTCATAGGTAGCCCTAATAGGGCCGCTGAGGCAGTTGGAAGATGGGCCGTGAAATCCATCAGAAATGCCTTACTAACCACTGCTTGGATTTTGGGGTCAAAATCTCAATGTTGCCGGAGGCCCCCCAAACTCTCAGGATCTGTTAATACACTCACCAGAACATGCGAAATGGTGTGCGCAAGTCATAGGTAGCAATAAAAGGGCCGCTGTGGCAGTTGGAAAATGGGCCGTGAAATCCATCAGAAATGCCTTACTAACCACTGCTTGGATTTTGGGGTCAAAATCTCAATGTTGCCGGAGGCCCCCCAAACTCTCAGGATCTGTTAATACACTCACCAGAACATGCCAAATGGTGTGCGCAAGTCATAGGTGCCCTAATAGGGCCGCTGTGGCAGTTGGAAGATGGGCCGTGAAATCCATCAGAAATGCCTTACTAACCACTGCTTGGATTTTGGGGTCAAAATCTCAATGTTGCCGGAGGCCCCCCAAACTCTCAGGATCTGTTAATACACTCACCAGAACATGCGAAATGGTGTGCGCAAGTCATAGGTAGCCCTAATAGGGCCGCTGAGGCAGTTGGAAGATGGGCCGTGAAATCCATCAGAAATGCCTTACTAACCACTGCTTGGATTTTGGGGTCAAAATCTCAATGTTGCCGGAGGCCCCCCAAACTCTCAGGATCTGTTAATACACTCACCAGAACATGCCAAATGGTGTGCGCAAGTCATAGGTAGCCCTATTAGGGCCGCTGAGGCAGTTGGAAGATGGGCCGTGAAATCCATCAGAAATGCCTTACTAACCACTGCTTGGATTTTGGGGTCAAAATCTCAATGTTGCCGGAGGCCCCCCAAACTCTCAAGATCTGTTAATACACTCACCAGAACATGCGAAATGGTGTGCGCAAGTCATAGGTAGCCCTAATAGGGCCGCTGAGGCAGTTGGAAGATGGGCCGTGAAATCCATCAGAAATGCCTTACTAACCACTGCTTGGATTTTGGGGTCAAAATCTCAATGTTGCCGGAGGCCCCCCAAACTCTCAGGATCTGTTAATACACTCACCAGAACAAACTCTCAGGATCTGTTAATACACTCACCAGAACATGCGAAATGGTGTGCGCAAGTCATAGGTAGCCCTAATAGGGCCGCTGAGGCAGTTGGAAGATGGGCCGTGAAATCCATCAGAAATGCCTTACTAACCACTGCTTGGATTTTGGGGTCAAAATCTCAATGTTGCCGGAGGCCCCCCAAACTCTCAGGATCTGTTAATACACTCACCAGAACATGCGAAATGGTGTGCGCAAGTCATAGGTAGCCCTAATAGGGCCGCTGAGGCAGTTGGAAGATGGGCCGTGAAATCCATCAGAAATGCCTTACTAACCACTGCTTGGATTTTGGGGTCAAAATCTCAATGTTGCCGGACGCCCCCAGACTCTCAGCATCTGTTAATACACTCACCAGAACATGCGAAATGGTTGTGCGCAAGTCATAGGTAGCAATAAAAGGGCCGCTGTGGCAGTTGGAAAATGGGCCGTGAAATCCATCAGAAATGCCTTACTAACCACTGCTTGGATTTTGGGGTCAAAATCTCAATGTTGCCGGAGGCCCCCCAAACTCTCAGGATCTGTTAATACACTCACCAGAACATGCCAAATGGTGTGCGCAAGTCATAGGTAGCCCTAATAGGGCCGCTGAGGCAGTTGGAAGATGGGCCGTGAAATCCATCAGAAATGCCTTACTAACCACTGCTTGGATTTTGGGGTCAAAATCTCAATGTTGCCGGAGGCCCCCCAAACTCTCAGGATCTGTTAATACACTCACCAGAACATGCCAAATGGTGTGCGCAAGTCATAGGTGCCCTAATAGGGCCGCTGTGGCAGTTGGAAGATGGGCCGTGAAATCCATCAGAAATGCCTTACTAACCACTGCTTGGATTTTGGGGTCAAAATCTCAATGTTGCCGGAGGCCCCCCAAACTCTCAGGATCTGTTAATACACTCACCAGAACATGCGAAATGGTGTGCGCAAGTCATAGGTAGCCCTAATAGGGCCGCTGAGGCAGTTGGAAGATGGGCCGTGAAATCCATCAGAAATGCCTTACTAACCACTGCTTGGATTTTGGGGTCAAAATCTCAATGTTGCCGGAGGCCCACCAAACTCTCAGGATCTGTTAATACACTCACCAGAACATGCGAAATGGTGTGCGCAAGTCATAGGTAGCCCTAATAGGGCCGCTGAGGCAGTTGGAAGATGGGCCGTGAAATCCATCAGAAATGCCTTACTAACCACTGCTTGGATTTTGGGGTCAAAATCTCAATGTTGCCGGAGGCCCCCCAAACTCTCAGGATCTGTTAATACACTCACCAGAACATGCGAAATGGTGTGCGCAAGTCATAGGTAGCCCTAATAGGGCCGCTGAGGCAGTTGGAAGATGGGCCGTGAAATCCATCAGAAATGCCTTACTAACCACTGCTTGGATTTTGGGGTCAAAATCTCAATGTTGCCGGAGGCCCCCCAAACTCTCAGGATCTGTTAATACACTCACCAGAACATGCCAAATGGTGTGCGCAAGTCATAGGTGCCCTAATAGGGCCGCTGTGGCAGTTGGAAGATGGGCCGTGAAATCCATCAGAAATGCCTTACTAACCACTGCTTGGATTTTGGGGTCAAAATCTCAATGTTGCCGGAGGGCCCCCAAACTCTCAGGATCTGTTAATACACTCACCAGAACATGCGAAATGGTGTGCGCAAGTCATAGGTAGCCCTAATAGGGCCGCTGAGGCAGTTGGAAGATGGGCCGTGAAATCCATCAGAAATGCCTTACTAACCACTGCTTGGATTTTGGGGTCAAAATCTCAATGTTGCCGGAGGCCCCCCAAACTCTCAGGATCTGTTAATACACTCACCAGAACATGCCAAATGGTGTGCGCAAGTCATAGGTAGCCCTAATAGGGCCGCTGAGGCAGTTGGAAGATGGGCCGTGAAATCCATCAGAAATGCCTTACTAACCACTGCTTGGATTTTGGGGTCAAAATCTCAATGTTGCCGGAGGCCCCCCAAACTCTCAGGATCTGTTAATACACTCACCAGAACATGCGAAATGGTGTGCGCAAGTCATAGGTAGCCCTAATAGGGCCGCTGAGGCAGTTGGAAGATGGGCCGTGAAATCCATCAGAAATGCCTTACTAACCACTGCTTGGATTTTGGGGTCAAAATCTCAATGTTGCCGGAGGCCCCCCAAACTCTCAGGATCTGTTAATACACTCACCAGAACATGCCAAATGGTGTGCGCAAGTCATAGGTAGCCCTAATAGGGCCGCTGAGGCAGTTGGAAGATGGGCCGTGAAATCCATCAGAAATGCCTTACTAACCACTGCTTGGATTTTGGGGTCAAAATCTCAATGTTGCCGGAGGCCCCCCAAACTCTCAGGATCTGTTAATACACTCACCAGAACATGCGAAATGGTGTGCGCAAGTCATAGGTAGCAATAAAAGGGCCGCTGTGGCAGTTGGAAAATGGGCCGTGAAATCCATCAGAAATGCCTTACTAACCACTGCTTGGATTTTGGGGTCAAAATCTCAATGTTGCCGGAGGCCCCCCAAACTCTCAGGATCTGTTAATACACTCACCAGAACATGCCAAATGGTGTGCGCAAGTCATAGGTGCCCTAATAGGGCCGCTGTGGCAGTTGGAAGATGGGCCGTGAAATCCATCAGAAATGCCTTACTAACCACTGCTTGGATTTTGGGGTCAAAATCTCAATGTTGCCGGAGGCCCCCCCAAACTCTCAGGATCTGTTAATACACTCACCAGAACATGCGAAATGGTGTGCGCAAGTCATAGGTAGCCCTAATAGGGCCGCTGAGGCAGTTGGAAGATGGGCCGTGAAATCCATCAGAAATGCCTTACTAACCACTGCTTGGATTTTGGGGTCAAAATCTCAATGTTGCCGGAGGCCCCCCAAACTCTCAGGATCTGTTAATACACTCACCAGAACATGCGAAATGGTGTGCGCAAGTCATAGGTAGCCCTAATAGGGCCGCTGAGGCAGTTGGAAGATGGGCCGTGAAATCCATCAGAAATGCCTTACTAACCACTGCTTGGATTTTGGGGTCAAAATCTCAATGTTGCCGGAGGCCCCCCCAAACTCTCAGGATCTGTTAATACACTCACCAGAACATGCCAAATGGTGTGCGCAAGTCATAGGTGCCCTAATAGGGCCGCTGTGGCAGTTGGAAGATGGGCCGTGAAATCCATCAGAAATGCCTTACTAACCACTGCTTGGATTTTGGGGTCAAAATCTCAATGTTGCCGGAGGGCCCCCAAACTCTCAGGATCTGTTAATACACTCACCAGAACATACGAAATGGTGTGCGCAAGTCATAGGTAGCCCTAATAGGGCCGCTGAGGCAGTTGGAAGATGGGCCGTGAAATCCATCAGAAATGCCTTACTAACCACTGCTTGGATTTTGGGGTCAAAATCTCAATGTTGCCGGAGGCCCCCCAAACTCTCAGGATCTGTTAATACACTCACCAGAACATGCCAAATGGTGTGCGCAAGTCATAGGTAGCCCCTAATAGGGCCGCTGAGGCAGTTGGAAGATGGGCCGTGAAATCCATCAGAAATGCCTTACTAACCACTGCTTGGATTTTGGGGTCAAAATCTCAATGTTGCCGGAGGCCCCCCAAACTCTCAGGATCTGTTAATACACTCACCAGAACATGCCAAATGGTGTGCGCAAGTCATAGGTAGCCCTAATAGGGCCGCTGAGGCAGTTGGAAGATGGGCCGTGAAATCCATCAGAAATGCCTTACTAACCACTGCTTGGATTTTGGGGTCAAAATCTCAATGTTGCCGGAGGCCCCCCAAACTCTCAGGATCTGTTAATACACTCACCAGAACATGCGAAATGGTGTGCGCAAGTCATAGGTAGCCCTAATAGGGCCGCTGAGGCAGTTGGAAGATGGGCCGTGAAATCCATCAGAAATGCCTTACTAACCACTGCTTGGATTTTGGGGGTCAAAATCTCAATGTTGCCGGAGGCCCCCCAAACTCTCAGGATCTGTTAATACACTCACCAGAACATGCGAAATGGTGTGCGCAAGTCATAGGTAGCAATAAAAGGGCCGCTGTGGCAGTTGGAAAATGGGCCGTGAAATCCATCAGAAATGCCTTACTAACCACTGCTTGGATTTAGGGGGGTCAAAATCTCAATGTTTGCCGGAGGCCCCCCAAACTTTCAGGATCTGTTTAATACACTCACCAGAGCATGCCAAATGGTGTGCGCAAGTCATAGGTGCCCTAATAGGGCCGCTGTGGCAGTTGGAAGATGGGCCGTGAAATCCATCAGAAATGCCTTTACTAACCACTGCTTGGATTTTGGGGTCAAAATCTCAATGTTGCCGGAGGCCCCCCAAACTCTCAGGATCTGTTAATACACTCACCAGAACATGCGAAATGGTGTGCGCAAGTCATAGGTAGCCCTAATAGGGCCGCTGAGGCAGTTGGAAGATGGGCCGTGAAATCCATCAGAAATGCCTTACTAACCACTGCTTGGATTTTGGGGTCAAAATCTCAATGTTGCCGGAGGCCCCCCAAACTCTCAGGGACTGTTAATACACTCACCAGAACATGCGAAATGGTGTGCGCAAGTCATAGGTAGCCCTAATAGGGCCGCTGAGGCAGTTGGAAGATGGGCCGTGAAATCCATCAGAAATGCCCTTACTAACCACTGCTTGGATTTTGGGGTCAAAATCTCAATGTTGCCGGAGGCCCCCCAAACTCTCAGGATCTGTTAATACACTCACCAGAACATGCGAAATGGTGTGCGCAAGTCATAGGTTAGCCCTAATAGGGCCGCTGAGGCAGTTGGAAGATGGGCCGTGAAATCCATCAGAAATGCCTTACTAACCACTGCTTGGATTTTGGGGTCAAAATCTCAATGTTGCCGGAGGCCCCCCAAACTCTCAGGATCTGTTAATACACTCACCAGAACATGCCAAATGGTGTGCGCAAGTCATAGGTGCCCTAATAGGGCCGCTGTGGCAGTTGGAAGATGGGCCGTGAAATCCATCAGAAATGCCTTACTAACCACTGCTTGGATTTTGGGGTCAAAATCTCAATGTTGCCGGAGGCCCCCCAAACTCTCAGGATCTGTTAATACACTCACCAGAACATGCGAAATGGTGTGCGCAAGTCATAGGTAGCCCTAATAGGGCCGCTGAGGCAGTTGGAAGATGGGCCGTGAAATCCATCAGAAATGCCTTACTAACCACTGCTTGGATTTTGTGGTCAAAATCTCAATGTTGCCGGAGGCCCCCCAAACTCTCAGGATCTGTTAATACACTCACCAGAACATGCGAAATGGTGTGCGCAAGTCATAGGTAGCCCTAATAGGGCCGCTGAGGCAGTTGGAAGATGGGCCGTGAAATCCATCAGAAATGCCTTACTAACCACTGCTTGGATTTTGTGGTCAAAATCTCAATGTTGCCGGAGTGACTCCAAACTCTCAGGGCCTGTTAATACACTCACCAGAACATGCGAAATGGTGTGCGCAAGTCATAGGTAGCCTTAATAGGGCCGCTGAGGCAGTTGGAAGATGGGCCGTGAAATCCATCAGAAATGCCTTACTAACCACTGCTTGGATTTTGGGGTCAAAATCTCAATGTTGCCGGAGGCCCCCCAAACTCTCAGGATCTGTTAATACACTCACCAGAACATGCCAAATGGTGTGCGCAAGTCATAGGTGCCCTAATAGGGCCGCTGTGGCAGTTGGAAGATGGGCCGTGAAATCCATCAGAAATGCCTTACTAACCACTGCTTGGATTTTGGGGTCAAAATCTCAATGTTGCCGGAGGCCCCCCAAACTCTCAGGATCTGTTAATACACTCACCAGAACATGCGAAATGGTGTGCGCAAGTCATAGGTAGCCCTAATAGGGCCGCTGAGGCAGTTGGAAGATGGGCCGTGAAATCCATCAGAAATGCCTTACTAACCACTGCTTGGATTTTGGGGTCAAAATCTCAATGTTGCCGGAGGCCCCCCAAACTCTCAGGATCTGATAATACACTCACCAGAACATGCGAAATGGTGTGCGCAAGTCATAGGTAGCCCTAATAGGGCCGCTGAGGCAGTTGGAAGATGGGCCGTGAAATCCATCAGAAATGCCTTACTAACCACTGCTTGGATTTTGGGGTCAAAATCTCAATGTTGCCGGAGGCCCCCCAAACTCTCAGGATCTGTTAATACACTCACCAGAACATGCCAAATGGTGTGCGCAAGTCATAGGTAGCCCTAATAGGGCCGCTGTGGCAGTTGGAAGATGGGCCGTGAAATCCATCAGAAATGCCTTACTAACCACTGCTTGGATTTTGGGGTCAAAATCTCAATGTTGCCGGACGGCCCCCCAAACTCCCAGGATCTGTTAATACACTCACCAGAACATGTGTATTCCCTGGAACGCGCTATAGAGCCACCCATATTATTATTAAATGTCATCAGCAACACACCGTCAATACGCGAGAAGAATTTGTTGACAAAACTGGGTGCCTATTATAACCACAACATTTAATTTGAATTATCCACGTGACGGTACAATGGGTCTACTTTGGCCCAAGTGGAGGAAGGCCACTACGTACCTACCTGCCTACCATGAGCTGAGCTTTGAGATGAACTTTCCCCCATTATTTCCTACAAAGCTACCGCCGCACCTGCTATGAATGCCACTCCTTCTCGTGTCCCCTATCATACTCTGCATGGACTACAGCAAATCTCGCTCAGGTCCACCTCTTCTTCCATGGCAACAAACATCCCTTCTACTCTATCGATCGCCAACTCAAGTGCAACACCTGCCCACTTGCAATCAAACATAAAATAAAAACCAACTGTCTGCAAACCTGTTTCAGGATAACGCCTCGCACTATATCAAATGACAATTATGCAGATTACCCACACCTCACCCACTCCAGCGATGCGCTGGGAACTTGGCATGTTCTTGTCAACCCTTTCGCAGACAAAGGGATCAAAATTTTGATAAATGTTACCTCATTTACACTCTGGTCGATGTTAACCCTTTCCCGGGCACACACACGGAATTGATACATGCATGGAACCTGACGTGCCCATCGCCATCCCCTTGTAGTGACATCTCTTCCGTAGTTGCACAGATTTGTTCTTCATGATTTTTTTTTGTATTTCCTCTGTTCGAAATGTCGGTTATAATTGTGGTCATACGGTCGTTAGGTCAGGCATTCATTAACTCCCTTGTGCCAACCCTTTTGCTCGTGACACCGAAAAGCATAAGCGGATAGTTTAATGTGTGGTTTGGACGGTGGAAGAAGCACTTTTTGAAGTTCACCTTGGATGGTGAATGGATGTGCTGCGGTGATTTGATGGAAGTTGGGCAGGGATTTAAAACCGGCTGTGCTTCACGATGGGTCCAATAAGGCCTGTGTAAGACGTGGCCCCAACGCGTCTACACACGAATCTTACCTAAATCGATCCTATTAGCC